>BCJJ01000017.1:600000-894763 GCA_039545355.1 Trichosporon coremiiforme
GCACACAGGCATGGGCAGCTGGGCGGACCCTGAAGGTCCAGCTGCACTACCGCCGGAACGCCCCCACCCACCGCTGTACCTCACCTTTTGGCAATGCGGCAATGGCTCTCTGCAAGCGGCACACGCCGACCAATCCCTGTTTACACCGAGTACCGAATCCCGCTTCCACCAGCGAAACAAGTGCGCGATAGGACTCTGCCTCTCCAAAGCGGCAAAGGCAAGTCCACCCAAAGCGACCAAGGGTGCCGTGCCAGCCAGATTCTCGATCCAGGATCACTGGAGCACTCCAAGTGGGCTCTGGAGCTCTGGGACTAGGCAGACGAGCCAAGGCGGCAAAGGAGAGCCAGAGCCAATGTGCATGACAAAGAACAGGCAGCAAAGACGGCTCGTTTCGATCGCGAGCGGCGTGTGTCCTGCATCCCCAGTCCCCACGAGAGTCAGAGTGGAGACGGCGACGGGACTCGCGCTCGCCGGGTTGCTGGAGGCGAACCTGCGAGCGAGGCGAGTGTGGGGTAATAGGAGCAAGCAGCACATGCATGGCCGGTACCGGCGGTTGTGGTTGGCTGAGTGGGAGGTGCAGCAGAGCATCGGCGACAGAGTGGATTTACAGGACTGGCGGGGGACAGAAGGAACAATTACTGGGCCCAAACAGCCGCCGGCATACGAACAGACGCGCAAACCCGGCCCCGGCCCCGGTTCCTTGCAGTGGCAACCCACCCACCAGAACACTAGTCACCCCGCAAACCCTTGATCCGTGGTCCATCCCCGGCCTCTCCATTAGCGCCCCCCTCTGCCGCTCCTACTCTCCTGCTGTGCTCCTGCTGGCTCGCCTGCTGCTGTCTCGCCGGCCGCGACCCCCAACCGCTACCGCTCACCGCGACCCGTAGCCGCTGGAATGCATCTCATCTCACCTTCTCTCCATCCCGCAACACCAGATCCCATCTCGACATCGCCTACACACCCCCTCACCACTGGTCCCCGACGTCCGACTCCCGCCTGACACTGCCGACCACTTGATCCGACGCCGGCCGTTTCCTGTCACTCGCTACCACTGATACCGCAAAGGGTGAGTCGCTCGCGATCCCGGCGAGCACCGGCAGAAAAAACGCACAGAACCAGAGCTGACATTGACCTCTTCTCATGCTGTACCCCGCCTCGATCTCGCCTGTCCCCGCCTCGCCTGCTTCTGCTTTCTCCATCGCGCCCTCTCGTCCGCTCACCCGCCTGCACTTGTGCCGCTCTTGCCGCAAAAACGCACGGTGCTTGATCTGACCGCCGGCGTCCGCCTCCTCACCCCGCATCGACCCCTCGGTATTGTCGGCTCGGCTTCCTTCTCTGCCGTCCTCTCGGACTCATCCGTCTTGGCCGTTGCAATTCCCGCCGGCTCGCGCACCGACCTGACCGCTCTACCGCTCCCCACCTGACCATTCCTGCGCCTGGCACATACCCCACATACCTGGCTACCGTGTTTCGTCCGACGCCCGCTCGTCTCGCCTGTGTCATTCACCGCTTGGGCCGCCTTGACCGCCTGATTCACTTCGGCAACTCGTTCATCTCGTGTCACGCCCTTCGCTCTACGCCTCGCTCTTCGCCGTCTCCCCGTCCGGCCCTGCATTCGTATTGACTGACCGCTATCAACTCAACCCATCTCTCGTCTCCTCCACCAATACCTTCGGCACTCACTTCCCTGCTCCGCCCGCTCTACCCCCTTGCGCCTGTGCTCCCCCGCACTCTACCCAAAACAAACACCTTGGACACATCTGGGACTACTCTGACCAACTAACGACTGGCTCCCGTCTCTGTTCGGACGAAATTGGCTTCATGACCAACAGTCGTCTTAGTGGACGCTTCTGAACGCCTCGTTAGGCCGCAAGCTCGTTCCAAGCCGCATTGCATTTTCTCCTGCCGCTTCATCACAAAGGAGGTGGCGCATTGCAGAACAGACGCGACCCGCGAGACGAGAAGAAAAACCACGCAGCCACATTTGAAGCATTAGCCGCGTGCTGATATCGGCAACGAAAGCTCTTGCCGCCTCCGTCATCTCTCTGTTGACCTCCCCATCACCGACACGACCTAAGGCTTTGAAGTTGAGCTGTGCTCGCTCCAACGCCCAACCCTTGTCAATTGACTCTATCTCATTCGAAGTTGGCACCGATGGCCAACGACAGTCCCATTGAGCCTGCCCAGGCTCCCAAGTCGAACCCCCCGCCACTCCAGCCTCGGTCACGTACGCCCAAGATGGACAAGGACGCTAAGACCACGCCGCATCCTGTCCGTCCGGCGCCCCGACCCGGCATGCCCAGCATCGCCTACAATGAGACCATGTTCGGTGCCGGCGGCTTTGGCGGTCCCGGCCGTGAGCCTCTTCCTGCTCCTCGACCGAAGGAGATTGAGAAGGAGGAGCTTACGACCAAGGGCCGTAAGCGCAAACGTCTTGCGAAGGCGTGCAGTGCCTGTCACAAGAACAAGCGTCGCTGCGATGGCTTCGCTCCTTGCTCCAATTGCGAGTTCTCCGCCCGCCCTTGCATCTACCTCAACGCCCAGGGAGAGCAGATCCCGCCGCCCCGCACTCGCGACACCTCCACTATCCCGATGAACAAGGGCACGTCGAGCGACGGCAAGCAGTTCATTCCGGCCGTTCCTGTGCCCGAGCGTCGGCTGAGTGGTGGCAAGGTGAACGGGTCTCCGGGCGCTGCCGCGGAGGACTGGGCCGGTCGTGACTATCCCGGTGCCTCCGGCAGCGAGGCCGACTGGCGTAACGGCGATCACCCCCCCTATGGGCCCCTCGAGGCTGTCGAGAACGACCCCGCTCTTGCCGCCGAGCTTCTTGACAGTGAGTGCAACTGCTTTCGAGTCGTAGCCCAGCTGACATCCAGTCTTCCTCAAGCGCACGCCCCCCTACGCTTCGATGCTCCATGTGCCGACGTTCCTCCACAGGCAGTACCTGGGTCAGGTGTCACCCATCCTCATGGACGCCATTTACGCACTGGCTGCGCGCTTGTGCGACCACCCCGCATTTGTTTCGGCTTTCCCCGCATCGATGCCGCCGCACCTCCGCGGCAAGCCGTTTGCCGACCGGTGCAGCGCGAACCTTGACCGTATCGTCGAGATGCGCAACCGTTGGACCGAGGAGGACCATCAGATGGACTCGGGCACGTGGGAGGAGACCGAGTTTGTGCAGAGCGCTCTCATCCTCAGTGTCTTCTTCACGTCCACACGTCAGCCACGACTCGGCCTCTTCTACCTCGACGTCGCCCTGTCCGTGCTGCGCCCGGGCGCGAGCGGCCTGCTGCCCCCGCCCTCGGCCCGCCTGAACCTCTCGACCCACGAGTTCTTCACTCTCGCCGAGGTCCGCAACCGCACCTTCTGGCTGTGCGTCATGGGCGATATTCTTCCTGCCGCCTCCGGCCGCCGCCGCACGATCCGCGATCACGAGTTCGCCAACGTGTCGCTTCCCGGCCCAGAGATGTATTGGACCCGCTACGGTGGCATGGCGTCGAACGGCCGTGAGCCTCTTCGCCGTGACTGCCTCGCCGTCGGCACCGGCAACTGGCACTCTGAGGAGGGCCAAGTCGGTGAGATCGGCCACATTATTCGCATCCTCGTTCTGTTCTCCAACATAATGGCGATCACGAACAACGGTGGCGCTGGCTCGCACGAGGCGCGTCACCTCTCGCCTTCGCACTACGAGCAGGCCCTTAAGTCGTGGGCCCTCGACCTCCCTCGCCACCTGCGCTTTGACGAGGTCAACCTGTCGCTGTCGATGGCCAAGATCCAGAGCCCCGTTGCCGAGGTCGCCTTCGCTGGCTGGTCCTTCGCGTACATGCATGCCGTTGCGGAGTGCGGTATGTTCTACCTCCAGTCGAAGCACACTGGTGCCCCCTTTGCCGTGCAGCGCCAGGGCCAGGCTGTCGACAACCTGACCGTCATCATCGAGAGCTTCGGCGAGCGTGGCCGCGAGGGCCCGCTCATGTTCTTCCCCGTCATGATTGTGACGTGCTGGATGGACCACATTGCGGCGACCAAGCCCGCCAGCGTGCACAGCGCCATGGAGGAGCGTGTGAACACCTGGTGGGCTGACGTCGGGCGCGAGTGGGGCTGGGAGCGTCGCGAGACGCTCGAGCGCGGCATCTTCCCGAACCTCGAGACGATCGGCGGCGGCACGGCTGAGCGCGAGCCCCCGCGCGAGCGTCCGTTCCCCATCATCGGCAGGCGGTATGAGCCTCCCGCTCTCGGACTGTACCAGCAGACCTCGCCCGTCATAGAGTCGAGCGCGAGCAGCACCACGAGCCACGCTGTTGTCACGCCCAACGAGCCGAACCACCCCCGCTACCCCGTTCTCCCTCCCCTGCGCACCGGAAGCGGTGGCCGCTCGCCCTCGCCGGCGCGCAGCAGTCGCAGTGCCCACTCGGTCCGCTCCGGCTCGGACCGCGAGCGCGAGCTTCCCCCCCTCCACGCCACCCGCCCCCTCGCCGAGCGCGACTGGGACTCGGAGAAGCGTGCTCGCCTCTCGCCCCCTCGCCGCGACTGGCCGAATGGCCCGCTGCTCGGCATCGACGCCCTCGTCTCGGCTGCCGAGGAGCACCGCCGCGAGAGCATGGAGAAGGCCGCCGCCAAGGCCGTCACTGCGTAAGCGCGGTCAAGCGGCCGGCAGAGTTGCCACAGTTGCGCCTAGTTGTGCACACTACACTGTATCGAATTGTACCACTGTAACGGGTAGTCCCAGACATTGCTTGAACGGTTGTTATGAATACTCTCTGATCTATTACTGGTAGCGTGCAGCAGTACACAGGCAGCACTGATATATGCGCTAAGCATGAGAAGCAGATCCTTGTCGTGTGCATAGCATAGCATGGTTGACTTGGGTGAGTGTTGTTCAGGTCAACTTGGAGTACGCGCAGGTGGAGGACGACTCCTGGCTGGGCCGATGACATCATGCGTCATGTCGCCACTGACCGAGGAGCAGGTGGATCACATGCGTCACCGTCACTACCCGTCCTCCTCGTCTCCACTTCGACTTTGCATTGTGTACACTCTACACTACACTCGCCTGCACCTTCGACCAAAACAGTAAGCGAGACAACACAATGGGCAGCAACGACAACAACAAGGGCAAGGCGCCCAAGGTCCATGCGGGCGAGAGCTTCGCCGACGCCGTGCGCGAGGGCACCTCGGCCGACCCGAACGGGGACCAGAACGCCCGTCTGAAGCCCGGAGAGACGTACGCCGACGCGGTCCAAGAAGGTCTGCCCGAGAACAGCTCTTCCTCGGACGCACCGCCCGCATACACTGCGAACGGCGCCAAGGCATCGGACAGCAAGACGCCTTCCTCGGTGCAGGCGCAGTCTGGTTCCTCCTCGCAGCAGAACAACAAGAGCCACGCCCTGCACCTCCCCAACGCGCACCACAGCCACCGGCTCGGGTCGCCCAGTCCCTCGCCCTCGCCTGGCGGGCACCGTCATGGCCACTCGCACCCGCACTCCCACCACTTCTCGACCGGCGGCGGAGGTGGAGGCGGCGGCGGTATCTTTGCGGCGCAGTTTGGGCCGGGTGGCGACGAGGAGGGCGTCGTCATGGTTCCCGAACGCGAGTACATCTACGCCCTCATGCGCGCGCGTCGCAGGTTCTGGGCGACGCTGTTCTGGGCGCTTCTTATCTATCTCGTTGCTGGGTAAGTTCTGACCTCCCTATCGCAATACGTATTGGTCACTTGGTGGGCCCCCAGCCCAATCGGGCGATCTAGCCAAGCATCTCGGACAGCTTCCCGGACGCTGCGAAGGTCTATATAGACCGTCGGCGGGCCCTGCCTTGCGGAGGTGTCCTCCCCATGCCCTCCATCCGGGGTTCAGGACCCAGGGTCCGAGAAAA
Source organism: Trichosporon coremiiforme (assembly GCA_039545355.1). Taxonomy (NCBI): domain Eukaryota; kingdom Fungi; phylum Basidiomycota; class Tremellomycetes; order Trichosporonales; family Trichosporonaceae; genus Trichosporon; species Trichosporon coremiiforme. Next base: position 605,869 of record BCJJ01000017.1, read on the forward strand.
CACAGCAGCTTCTTCCACGACCGACGTTTGAACGAGCTAACACCCAGTGCCATTGTTGGCGGCGGCGTCGCTGACGCCAACTCGCACAAGGGCAAGCACAGGGACAAGGACGGCAAATGGCACGACCACGCTGTCGGCGTCACCGAGCAGAAGGAGGAGAGGCTCGCGTTCGTCCGTGTCGGTGTCCCCGCCGATCGCAGCCAGGAGGTCGATATGCCGTGGGACTACAGGGTGCAGGACGTGACGGCGCCTGAGTAACGACCTTATCGATGAGGTGTACGAGATGTACGAGAGTGTAGGATGAAGGCTGATGAAGTTGTGTTTGGTATCTAGCAGCGTGTTCAGTTGCCAGAGGAAGCCGTTACACTCACCAGTGTACAGACGACATGAAGTCAGCGCCTGTCAGCAGCATACAGGCATGTCTCCCAGGGCGGCGCCATACCCCAGTGCAGTGGACCAGCGGTATGGAACTCGCGAGACAACGACTCGTTCCTTGTCGCTGTTCCACAACAGCGGGTCAGCGAGCTGTGCGCCTCACTCGATCTCAGCGTGCTTGACATGTCAGTCTGGAAAGATAACCCCCAACACTCAATGTCGCTACAGATACGTATCCCAGATCTCTTGCTCAACTGCGTGCGTGCCTGCGCCCTCGTTGCTTTCCGACTTCCGCAAGGCCCTCGTCAGGTCACGCCTCTTGTCCAATGATGGAAGCATTCAGAGCCGTTCAAAGCCGGTACGAGAGTTTTGCGCACGCACGCACGTCTGGCTCGTCACCGAAGTCTCACGTCATCCACCATTCATTCTGTGCACAGGTGCCGCGTCCTGGCCGCTTTGTCGGGGCTCTGCTAATCCGTTCCCTCTCTTCCAGGTGTTTGGAAACCACGCGCGCAGCGCGTGTTGACATTCGAAGAGCCGTGTCCGAGGTCACCGATCGAAGTGACAGCCGATCGCCCAATGGGCGCACTCGTGTCAGCCGCGGTTCGTGTTTTCATCCGCCTTTTCTGTCGCAACCTCTGCCTAACGAGGCTGCAATGCACACATGCGCACTGGGCGCGCACATGAGCTCATTGATGCAGGGCATCCAGCATTCCAGGGAGTTCGCTTGCAGCGACGCTTCCCGTGCAGAGCAACCACGCGCGCTTAGATCTCCTCAGCCCCATGTTCCAGCAACTCGGTCTCGTTCCCTGCAGTGGTGGGCGAGAGTGCGTGCCCGCGCGGTGCGGGCGGGCTATTCCTCCGCGATCGCCCTGCAGCAGCCCTACAAAACGGCATTCGGACCATCGAAATCGTCTAGCGTATTCTGACGGCCGTTCACTACAGACGCTTCGTACACATCTGTTCCACAGCTCTCTTATCTTTATCATCCATGCATGAAGATACACATCGGTTTATAAGTGATCCGCACATCTTCGTAAGCCGCACGCTGATCTTCACTCTGTTTAGTCAGGTTCGGTGTCTACGGTGCGGAATCGCGTGCGGGATCAGGCGTACCTGCGGACCTGGCACATTCTGGCGTTCACTATCAGACAAAATCGCGCGCTGTGATTGGCCGATCAAGCGCGGTGCCTGTACGTCATCTGCACTCCTGTCCTGTCGACCCTCTGCAAGTCTCGCAGGTGACAAAGCCGTGGGTAGTGAATGCGCTCTGTGACACGGTCAGGCGCAATGCAGAGATTGGATTCCAGGCTCCCGGGCCAAGGAACCGCCGCACTTACCCTGTTCCCACTCCTCGTTAAGACGTTTCGGTCAGCTCGGTCATCACCAGCCCTGTCCAGCGCCGAACCCGAATGTCGATCCCCGTCGCACACCAGTATAAATACCAACCTGCGTGTGTCGGATCGGTTCCGCATCCTTCCCACAACCTCAACACGACTCCGAAGCACACCCAGCTTCCACCCGTAAACTACAACCTACACCATTTTCACCTCGAAAGCACTCAGAATGGCATCCAAGGGCCTCGGCAACGTCGTCGAGCTTCAGCGCCCCTGGCAGGGCGTTGGCCCCTTCATCTTTGGCTCGCACCATGTCGACGCCTACCCCGCTGCGGCTAAGGGCACCATGGGCCCGCCGGCCGCTGACCTCAAGGGCCGCAACATCGGCATGGACATGCGCAACGCCTCCGGTACTGGATGGAACATGTACCATGGCGAGAAGATCCCCGGTTTCCCCGCCCACCCCCACACCGGCTTCGAGACTGTCTCCATCGTTGGCAGCGGCATCGTTGACCACGCCGACTCGCTTGGCGCCGGCGCGCGCTACGGCAAGGGCGACGTACAGTGGGTCACCACCGGACGCGGAGTTGTCCACTCAGAGATGTTCCCGCTGCTGAGGGACGACGCTCCCAACCCGTTCGAGATGTATCAGCTCTGGCTCAACCTTCCCGCCTCCAAGAAGAAGGTGCCCGCCGAGTTCACGATGCAGTGGGACGAGAAGATCCCCATCGTCCGCCGCGAGACAGGCCAGGGCTGTGCCTCTGTCCGTGTCATTGCCGGTGCATTTGACGGCGTCGACCCCCTCCCGCCCCCCGTCAACTCGTACGCCGCCGACCCCGAGGGCGACGTCGCGATCTGGCTCATCGAGATGGAGCCCCGGTCCGCCATCAAGCTCCCCGCCATGAACAAGGATAAGACGGAGCGCATGCTTTACGTGCACAAGGGCGGCGCAGCGTCCATCGATGGCCAGACCGTCACGGACGGCAACGGCTTCAAGCAGACCAAGAACGACCGCCTCACCATCACCAATGGCCCCAAGCACTCCACCATCCTCGTCCTCCAGGGCGTCCCCATCAACGAGCCCTATGTCCAGCGCGGCCCCTTCGTCACCAACTCGGAGCAGGAGCTCAACCAGGCCTACGCGGAGTACCAGCGCACCCAGTTCGGTGGATGGCCTTGGGACTCGGACCAGCCCGTGTACCCCCGCGACGAACCCCGTTTCGCCATCCACGGCAAGGGCCAGAAGAAGGAGTACCCCACCGACAAGTGACTCGATCACCCCAAAAGCAAACTCTAGGTACATAGGACAGTGTCTTTTTAGCAGCAATTTATAGTGTATGCAGTAGAATCTTATTCTTATCCCAAGCAATGGAGCGTAAGAAGCACAGAAGAGGCACATGAAAGTCAGCAACGGACCAAATCGAAAGACGGCAAAAGCAGCACTGCGCAGGCAGCGGCCAGTACCAAGACAACCGCCCGCCAGGTTATCGATGTAAAATGCATATCTCTGGACGTCTATGAACTATGTTATATGTTCGAGCAACACGAGAAGCTGTAACTATTCTAGTATGTGAGATGAGATCGCAAACGACGGACGCTGCGAGTGGGACCAGCGCAAATCGGCCGTGTCAGTGACATCTTCGCGTGCCGTGGTCGCCCACGTGCACTCAAGCAAGGGCAGATCTTTGCGCGGCAGGCTCGTCCAGGCGCGGAAGCTGGGGCAGCTGAGCCCCCGGCGCCGTGATGACGCCCGAGTCCCAAACGTCACGCACAGCGCGTGCGGAGGGGTCGGTACGACCGCTGACGACGTGAGCTTACTCTGCTACATTGAAGCTCTCGGATCTTGACAAAGGAGGGACTTTACTTCCTCGTCCGGCCGAAGGCCGCGAGATACGTGACTCGTACTCACCTCAGAAGATCCTCGAGCGCGGTCCTCATGACCGGACCTGCCACCCGGTCCATGCGGAAGATGTCGAGCTCATCGGCGCGCGATGGGCCCTGCGAGATGAGCAGGACGGGTTTGCCGGCTTCGTACGCCCGCTTTATCAGGCGGAAGGCGGAGTAGGTGGCAAGCGTCGAGCCGAGGACAAGCAGGCGAGACGCGGCGTCGATTAGTTGGAACCTGAGGTCAGTTTCCCAAAGGAATAGCCGCATCTGGAGTTGCAAAGAGAGGATGCGAGAAAGTGAAGGTGTACTCACGACTCGTCCTTAACATACGACGGAAGTGTCTCACCGAAGAAGATGACGTTCGGCTTCACGACGCCCTCCTGGCCGTCGGCGGCACACTGTGAGCACGGCGGGACCACGAAGTTCGCGTAGTCAGCTCCGGGGAGCTCGACATCTCCGTCCGGATTCGTGCGGGGCATTCTGATGTCAGCTACGTCGAAGGGATCTGGCGCGAGTTACCTTCCCTCAGCGACCATGTCACGCGCCTCCTGGTCCCAGATCGGATTCAGATCTCCGAGCATTTTCTGCCACTCGTCTCGTGTTCCCTCGTGCCCGTTCTGCAGGCAGTGCACCTTGGCGAGCGTGCCGTGCAGTTCGAGAATCCTAGAGGCCGCCGCACGTGCCCCGTGCTCACCGAAGGCAGCCTGCAGCTTCATGAGCGCCTTGCGGTGAAGGTTGTCCACATTCTGAGTCAGCAAGCCGTGGCTGATACCCAGTGCCTGCAGAGAGGCGAGGTAGATGTGGAGCGGGTTCGGACGAGCAGCCTTGACAGGCGGATAACCGAGGAAGGATCGCGCCCAGTCTAGAGTAAGCTTAGAACGCAGTGACCAGGCAGCACTCACATCGTTTCCGGAACAGTTCGCCGCGCGAAGAGTTTTCTACGAGCTCGCCGTAAAAGATGGGACTGTTGTTAGCTTGAATGGACGCCTACCTAAGCTATGATGAAAGGGGAAGTATGCCATTGCGATCGTGAAGGGGTTGGGAAAGCAGGGTTATACCTCATAGATGCAGACGGATAAGGAGAGCAGGTGACTCACTGGTAGTTTGGGTTCATGTATGCGCCTTCCTTCCCTCGATAGGCTCGAATGCCCGAGTCGACACTGACGCCTGCGCCCGTGACGATAAGCGTGCCCTCGGCGCCTCTCGGACCCGGGGGCTGCGCGCCCTCCTTCAAGCCGGCGCGACTTGCATCAGCGTCCTTTTCGCCGCGAAGGAAGCCGGCAACCCACTTGCCCGCCTCGGCGACGGGCATCCGCGTAAGCGGACCTGGCGGAAGTGGAGGCCGGTCTGGGAGCTTCGGTATCGAGATGCGGACCATGGCGAGAGCTGGGAACCCAACGGGGTACTAAAGATGCTGTCGAAGAGTGGCGAAGGCGAGCGCTGGAAGGGAAGTAAGATCAAAGTCGCTGCTGCAGTGGAGTCAGGTTGGAAATGACCGTTGGTGTCGACTTTTCGATCGGAGGTGGAGATCTCTCGGATTAGTCAACCATTCGCTTCCGAGATAAACATGTGTGGCTACGATGACATCAGTGCTTCATCATATGCTAAGCGCTCCGACCTCGATCCCGACTGCAACTCGGTTTGTACATGCACAAATCACATTGTTCTACTCTATATCCAGTCGTAACTTAACGGCGGGATACCCCCGTCCGACGCGCACAGCGGGCGGGGCTATGCGTTGCGCCTTCTTCAGAAACTTTGCTGCTTGCACACTTCGTGCGGTTCCACATTCGGGTCACGGCACTGCTGGGGATCCTCGGAGACTATTGGTACACTTGTTTACTTGGTGGGGTTGGTTTGTTGATGCAAATGGCGGAGACGAGCGATAGAGAGGAGAAAGAAGAGAGAGAAGCGAGAGAAATCGAATCAAGATGAACCTGGAGTAACGAAGCGGAGCGAAAACGAAAGAGACGATAGAAATCGAAAACAGAAGTGGGCGGGAAGTCGGCAGGCTCTAACAATCTGCGCTGTCGGTGTAGATAGTGGTGGCTCTGGGGGGTAGGGGATGTTGTGCCGATAGTGGTATGCCAGGGGGTTCTGCACTCTAGGCATCCCCCATGACAACGTCGCCCTCACCGTCGATCGACTCGGTGATCGTACTGGGCACGGGCGTAGGGGGAACTGCGAAGCCATCGAGAACGGTGTGCAGCCAACGCGGGTCCTCGGGGGCCAGAGCAGGTCCGCCAGACCAAGATCGCTTCACAATCGGGTGCTCGCTGATGGTTTGGATAGTCGGTCGCGAGTCGGGGTTGGAGCTGAGGCAGTTCGTGATGAGGTCGACGAGCGCCGAGGACAACGGGGACAGGTCAAGCCAGGTGAAGTTGTCCTCGCGCAGCGCATGCCAACCAGCACCTCCGTCAGGCAGGTAGATGTTCATGGCGCTCTCGAGAATGACAAGGCCGAAGCTGAAGATGTCGGCAGCCATGACGAAGACGCCGCGGAGCATCTCGGGCGGCATGTATACACGGTCGCCCTCGCGCTCAAGCTTCTCCTCCCGGCCGTCACCAATCGAACCGCCGAGTCCAGAGCCAGCGATGATCTCCGCGGGCGATACACGCGGCCACCGCGTAGCAAGACCAAAGTCGGCAACCTTGAGGCTGCGGTCGGCGCCCACGAGAATGTTGTCGGGCTTGATGTCGAAGTGGATCACACCGTTGGAGTGCAGGTGGTTCAGGCCGTCGGCCAGATCACGAACCATCTTCCACACGCGGCCCTCGTCGAGACGCTCATTCTCATGACCGTAAACCTGAAGGAAGGCGGCTAGAGACCCAACGCAAGCCTCGGTTTGGATGTAGAGCTGGCGATTCTGCTCCCAGGCATCCTCGAACTTGATGACATGGTCGTTGGGGGTTCTTGAAAGCAGACGGAGAATGTCGACCTCCTCAAGGTGGCGGAGACGGTCCTTGATTCCGTCAAACACTCCACGAGTCTTCTTCACGGCGAAAACGCCCTCGCCGTAACGCTCCTTAACCTGAAGCACAGACGAGAAAGCGCCTTTTCCGAGCGGGTTCATCACCACGAAGCGGGACTCGAAGATGTCCTCCTCGTCAGGAAGAATGGGCGACGCAACCGGGTGAGACTGGCGGTGTCGCATTCGTCGAGCACGGTCTGCGCGGTCCTTAGCCGAGCCGGTGAACTCGGGCAGCGAGAGGCGAGGGATGACCGCAGCATCGCGGGGAACGGATGCCGGTAAGAATCGCGTGGGCGAAGGCGACATCTCGTTCGCTATAGTCAGCGTATGCCGCGATACGAACAACTCACGAGCTAAGCTGCCACGGCCACCAGTACCCTTTGTAGGTGTAGAATCCTCCTCGCTGCTGAGACCCTCAGTAGCGTCACTTGCGCGGCGCAGCAGGCCAAGAGATGCGCGCTTCTCCTTGAGAGAAGTAGTCTTCTTCGACGAGCCGAGACGGTTAGACGGGCTTGACTGATCGGTGTCTGTTGCATCGCCGGGAGACGAAGTCATGGTAACGACGAGGGCAGGCGGTTTGCGAGTGGACGGAGGCGGCATCATGCTCGAGCCCATGCCCATGTCAGCCGGCGCCGGCATGGCGGGCAGAGAGTTGGACAGGGACATGCGGCCGGACGATCCGTGGGCGTGGGTAAAGCTGTGACGCTTCACTGGCGTGTCAGGCATCGAGGGCTTCTCGTCCAGGGGCTGGAAGCCAAAGCTAGAGACACCGTCACACAGGAAGTCAAACCGATCATGCTCGCCAGAACCCCTTCCATCACTGGGCTGGCCACCAAGCGTGTTACGGCCGCCGAAGGGGCGAGCACGCTTAACGGATGATCCGATCAGCAGGCTCTGCGACTTGGCCATCGTGCTTGGTCGGATCACGGACGGGGGAGGCATCTTCTGCTCGTCGAAGGACGCGGAGCCGAACGAGTCGCGAGGCCTAAACTTCTGCTTGAGGCTAAAGCCCGACGATGCGGCCTCGAAAACCTCCGGGTTGGGCTTGACGTCTTCGAAACGCGGGGTGGAAGTGATCGGAGGAGTGGTGCTGGAGCTGGAGGTGGACAGAGACGAAATAGACGTGTTTGAGTGGCTAAGCTCGGGCGGAGGAAGGCCACCGGAGAGAGACAAGGAAAGACCAGACTTGTGGCCGATGGAGCGGGAGATTGACTGTTCGCTGCGGTCGGTGATGGACGAGCGGCGATGCCGTCCGGTGTTACCGAGCGACGATCGCACTTTGCGGGCGTGGATGAAGGCGGCGCCGAAAGGTGAGTCGTTCATCTTGTCGACCTGCAAATCGCCGAGAGAGACAGGCTTTTTCTGGGGAAGACCGTTGCGGTCCTTGGATCCTCGTCGAAGGGCGTTGGTGATGTTGAGGCGGGGTATTCTTGAACGCGATCCCATAGACCACGATGAAGAGTTGTTGTTGGTCTCTGACTGAGATGGGCGGAGAGTAAACAAAGCAGGCTGTGGGGGCGCAACCGGTGTCATCAGGGCGGGTTCATCATCGTCGATCAGGAGCGAGGGGCTGTCGGGGCTCTCCTGCATGAGTCTTCGTGGGCGGGGTGAAAACAGATCCTCGCCACTCTGCCCCCGGGCAGCCGCGAGACTGCGGCTGTGGCCGGGAACATGGCGAATGGGGCTGTCATCGTCGTGTAGCCGGAGCTTCTCGACTGCCGTGCCCATTCCACATGCAGGGGTCGGGCTCTCAGCCACAGGCGAAGAAGAACGTTGCGGGTCCGAGTCGTGCCCCGAGCGGTTCGGGGTCCATCCAGACAGAGGCGCGAGCGGGGGTCGCGGGGAAGAAATGAGGAAGTCGTAGTCATTGTTTCGCGGTGAGGGGGAAGGAGACAGCTTGTGCTTTCCCTTGTTGGAGAAGGGAGAGCGGAAGGAAGAGCTAGGCGGGGCATGGAAAGGGTTGAGGCTCTCGACGGAGGCCATTGCCTTCGAGCCCGCGGCCAGCGAGGGCATGTTGTACTGGTTGTGGTTCTCTGTCGTGACATACCACGTCGTGGGGCGCTGCCGCCTGGGGCGGACGACGGTCGTGACACTCTCGCCGGACATTTTCGCTGTGTGCTGATGCAAATGGATGGGTGTGTGTGTGTGTTATGTGTTGTTTGGAAAAATTACAGGGTGTGTCGCTATGCAGTCTGCTGAGCCGTCCAGCGGTCACACGGACGGATTGATGGTGGGAGAGATGGATAGAGTAACAAGTGGTGTTGGTGGTGGCAAAGGAAACCGGGGCGGTTCTCGCAGTCTTTGTTGAGAAGGGACGCGTTAAGAAGACCGATGGGATCGCGTAGTCGGTTTCACGGTAGGCCGTAATCGATACAGTGGTGGGCACAAGCGTCCTGGTGGAAGGGGGGCGGGGACGGGTGGGCGTGCGGAGTTGGGCAGAGCAGGGGAGAGGGGGTCGAGGTGGATGGGTGGTGTCTAGCAAGAGATGAGGATGGATGTTGGAGGATGGAGTAATGGAGGATGTGGATGACGGATGTGGGGGCAGGCATAGGGAAGGCAGTAGGGGGGAGGGGTCTAGGAGGATGGCGGCGGCGTGAGCGTTGGGTGGTCGTGATCTGATCCTGCACCAGTGTTTGGACGTGTTTGAATACATTACGTAACAAAATCAAGATCAAAATCACACACGTCTAAATTTGCGCGCCCTGAGCACTAGCAGAGCGCCTGAGGGGGGGGAACGAGGGTTACCCCGCACGTGGAACGCTTGCGCCACCTGTGCAGCGCAAAAGCGTAGCGCGTCTCTTGCGTCTTTGGCCTTGTCGACCGGCGTGTGATTTCTCTTTGCGGAGCTGCACACCTGAAGGGTTAGGGGCGCAGAGTGAATCAATGCGCAATGTGCAATGAAGTGCTGTCGGAGGGCGGCGGTGTAGAGTAGTGTACAGTGTGAGGCAATTGCGCACAAAGGCCTACTGCCTGCTTCAGCATTCCAGCTCTATGGCCGACCCCCTTCCTCGACAGTCTCATGGCATCATGGCGCAGGATGGACAGGACCCACTGATCCACCTTGGGATCCTGTCGACCTGTGTCCTGCGACATGTCTGTGCTCGCGGCTCAACCGACCTTGTCTCAGTCCCACACATTTCGCATCCACCGTCCTTCACTGGCCTTCACTGAGCAACGATAAATCCGTGCTCGCTGGAAAGTGGGGAAAGAGAGGCAGAGACCAGGCCAGCCCAGCATGGCCATCAGTGGGCGAGGCCATGGGCAACGCATGCGTCTGCGAGCTGCGCCTCTGCTAAGTCGAGAGTAACATGCCAGGGAGCAAGGGAGGACTGGTGAATCATCGGCCCTCGGCCCTTGAGCGCCCTGTTGTCCTTTGCCCTGTGGCCAGCTGGGCGTCCTGAGCCATGCCTGAAGTGAAAAGTAAAAGCGCCGCCGCCAGCGCCAGAGGCAAAAAGCAAAAGCACTCGCGACATTTACCCCCGCTCCAGTCTTTCCAGCTCTCCATCCGACCCACGATGCACATCCGGCTGCTGACTACAGGACAGATCGTGCGGCTGTTGCATCAATATGACTACTACTACAATGTTGGGCACGCGCAAGTGGTGCCAAGACATGCGCAGTGCGCTAGAGCGTTAGCATGCCTGGGTGTTCTAGCGTGCTTCTTGGTCGTTCCACATCGACTCCATGTCCAGCTTTCCTGGGTGTCCGGCGGAAGCTCAGGCGGGGATCAGACGGACGATCGCTCGCACCGGGCACAGTCGTGCGGGCTGCTGACTCCGTGCGTCGGCGTGAGCAAGAGCCCAGTCAATCCCCCGGGAGATCCTGTGCTACTCCGTGGCATCTGTACTAGACGTTACCGCAGTGGTAGATCCATCGATCTAAGCAGTAAATCATGTCCGAAGCTCTGCCAGTGTCATGCAGACATGAGTGGGACAGAACCAGATCCGACGAATCGCCCCACTGCTGCCGCTCGCGTCGCGCGCCTGGCCATGGCATGCTGTTTGACTCTTGTTTCTGAGTACTATTGTCCGCGAAAGCGTGAGCGCAGCGACGCGCCTGCTTTCTCGTAACGCCACGGCACGAAGACGCCAGCACGCCAGCACGCCAGCACGCCGGTGGCACGGTGGCACGGGCCTCGCCAGCCTGCTGAGCCACGAGAACCGCGAGAGCCACGAGAGCCACAGTCATGTTCCCACGTCCCTTCGTCCCTTTGCTTGTGTCTCCCCTTATGACTCATGCCGAAGCTCGTGAGGCGGGGTAAGGAGGGTTCGAGGAGGATCCAGCGCCGTGCCTCATGTCTTGTCGGCGCATTCCGGAGCAACTGACGACGGGTTGGCCCCTTGCCATGGACGCCCTTGGGTCCCAACTGTAATGCTTCCCTTGCTCCCCGCCCCTCTCCATGGACGGAGCAGGGACTCTGGAAAGGACTCGAGAACTGCGAACCGCTTCTGGCACTGGGCCGACCGGGTGCACGAGGTGCCAGAACAATGTGGTACCCAGGGGACGATCGTCCCTGCCTGTCGGTCCGTGCGCCGTTACTCTTCGTCGCCTTAAGGAGCTGGGTCATTCGCTCGGAATGGTTAGCTACAGAAGGAGTGTCACGCCGAATGTCCTGTATCTCGTAGCCTATGACCTGCGGTCTCCCGGCCGGTCCTCGGCGGGACTTAGATACTGAACTTGGATCCGCCGACTTTGCGGACGACCAAGCGTTGGTTCATCCCCGTTCCTTCCTGTCCGCCATTCCCAGCTGGCAGTCGTGCCATCTATTTGAAGCAGTAACGGTTAGTCATTGCAACGGATAAACTTCCCAGCTGCAGAGTCTCTTCTCGGTGCTGGACGCCGCACAGTTGCCTGAGATTAGCTGGCTAACAAGTGTGTCCCGCCTGGCTTGTCGGGGATGTTTTGACTGCTTTGCTGGAAACCAAACCTTCCAGACCTTCGGCCGGCAAGAGTATGATTAGGTTGACCGCTGCTAGTCGTGTGTCATCGAATCGTGTGCTCTCGTTTGCCGTAGGCTGGCTGTGGTCCGCAGACTCTCGTAAGCTTGACCAGGCGATAGGTTGGCGCGTGGCGTGTTCCTGCCATCTTCTCCGTACACCCAAACACGGCCTTCAGCCTTACGTGAACTTTCCTGTGTGTTGTGTGTCGTTGCAGGGATAGTTGTGTGCACGCATGTCATCCTGTGTGGGCGTGTGTATGTTTGATCAACTCGGCATCACCCGCCAGTACACAAACAACAGGACTAAGGTGGGGAAAGAGAGGCGACCTGTGCGTCGTGACAGCGCCTTGCAACGGTTAGTCCCCCAATCTCGATCGTCCAGCTATGCCGGGCATGCCACCGCGGCGTCTGCCGAGCGTCTGGCGTGCGCCCATTCCACTTTGGGGCTCAAAACCCGACAGAAACGGGGGAGCAGATGCCGAAGCGTGGCCACTAGCTCGCGGTATCGGCGGGGATGAGCCACATTCGCCGGCAAGGGCGGCAGGAGCAGGAGCGGCACGGTAGTCGGCGTTGCTCGTCAGGCAGTCGCTGTCCGGCCAGCGGCCCTGTCGATCGTGACGCCGCAACCCATCTGGTGCTACGGCTTTGATAAAGCTGAGTCAGATTGGAGCAGGGCAGCTTGAAGCCTCTTCCAAATGAACGAATGCTAGGAGCCGAACCTCGTAGTCATTCATTAGTGGTGTGGAGAGGAGAGCTGTCAGCGGCTGGTCTACTGCAGTCTGGCGGCCGATATATCTTCGGCGCGTAACACATTGCTCCCCGAGGAACTTCGTCATCAATGCTACTGCAGCCAGCTGTGTTCGGCCGGCCGAACGAAGCGCGGAAACGAGGCATTAGGAGACAACATCGACATCAGCACCGCAGGGTGTTAGTCTCGCGGCGCTGATATGGCTATCTCGGGAACGCACCTCTTCGCACATCGAAACACGGCTGCTGAATACTACCATAGCGTCCTACCGAACATCGCATACAGGCAGACCAACTCAGCAGGCTAAGCAACACGTATACAATGACCTGATGCATAATGGTTGGGTTTACTCTGCTTATTTATTGACTACGTATTTCGTACTACCCTGGATACTTGGATGATTGATATAACTTGAATAAGACGATACAACACAGATGCGACCTTGTGGCGATGACAGGGGCTGCGTTGGAGCACGCCCGCTTTGAATAGATAAGAGATGAAACGTTGGTGTTGGATGTGGTTGGATTTGAAAGCACACAGCACAGCTTGCTGTTGAAACGACACTGCGCACGCCGAGGTGCTCCGCAGACCTCATGCCGCCCTACTGCCCGCTTACAGCTCGATGCTGACTAGGGCCCACCTATGCGGGTCCCAGTCCCACTCTCCGACTGGCGCACCGGGACGCACTGGCGCTCCGCCTACGTACATAAGTGCGTGGAGGAGTTCGTCGAGCGGCGCCGGTTCGCGTTCGTCCCTGTCGAGGATGAGCATGAGGTGCTCCGCTTCCAGCGTGTCTGCGAGGTCCAGGAGGGCGGTGAGGTTCTCCCGGATGTCGGGGACACCGCCCGCCGCTTGCTGCGGGACAGGGTGAGGGCGGTGGGGGTCGTGCGGGCGGAGCACGTCCGAAAAGTGCGGAGCAAGGTGGTCCGCGCGCGGCGCACTCGGTGGCGAGGGCGGGAGATGCACGAAGGCGATACGGCCCTGCGGACTGTCGCACACGAATCCCTGTAGCGCATGCGACGGCGGCGTCACAATCTCCAGCATGTGCGAACAGTCCGCGACCGCGCTCGCAGCCGTTGGGAAGACGCTCGCGATAAGGGGCAGAACAGCCTCGCAGCGGCTCGAGCCGCTCGACGTGCGCGCCAGCGGTTGCTCTACGAACGAGTTCACGGGCGAGGGCGGAAGCGCAACGGGGCGCGCCGGAATGCGCACGGCCGTCGGCGGCGAGACGGAGCTAGGCGGCGTCGGAGGGTCGGTAGTTCGTGCGTGTTGCTGTGCTTGTTGTGCTGTGGCTTCCGGATCAAGCGGGCTCCCCCCGCTTGCCTCAAACCCACTGTCTCTGACCGGTAACCAGCGAGGAGCAAAGGCCCTGGGCAGTACCCAGGGCCTCGTCGGTGTAGAGGTAGGTCGTGCCGCCGGGGCCGCCGGCGCGTGCGAGGGCGAGGGCGGACTGCTGGACCGCCTGCGCGGCGCTGAAGAGCCACGCACCCTCGAGGTCGGGGCGGCCCGACGGCTCCGGATTGAAGGACAGGTTGGCGTTGCGCACGTTCATGAGAGCCAGAGCTCGTTGAGCGGAGGTGTAGAGCCCGAGGCGTAGGATGTGATGGAGGAAAGCGATGTGACGACGGCAACGTTGAGTGGTCGCGGCGGCGGTGTACGACGTGCTGCGGCGTCCTTCGGTGACCCGTGGGTCACGTGTAACTGCCCCCTCGCCTCCTGGCCGTAGGCCGTTCTAGGCGGTGCCCCCCCCCTACGGTGAGGTTTCGAGAACTGCCAGGGTGCTGCGGAAGCAGTTGGCATCGGCACGTGACAGCCGACGCCAGCCTGGCCTCGGCCGGCACACCTTACGCTGGCGTCATTTGCCACCCAACGCCCAAAGCCGCCCCCAAAGGCAAAGGACGGTCCCGTTAACGTGAAACCGACCTTGGGACGACTTCGGTCAGGCGAATCTTCACTTCTCCTCATCCCTCATCCCACATCGCACATTACCATGTCATCCGCTCTCCCTCCCGACCAGGAGCCGCTGCTCGGCGCGTCGAATTCGAAGAAGGGCGCCGCCCGCCAGTCCGAGGACCTCGTCATCGGCTCGAGCTCAGCGGCTCGCAATGCGTGGATGGACCAGCCGCCTGACGACGACATTCCCGACGACTTCAAGGTTGGCGTTACTGTCGCTGACTGTGACGAGGCTATCCGCCGCGCCTTCCTTCGCAAGGTGTACGCGATCCTGCTCTGCCAGGTCGGCCTCACTGCCCTCACCGCCGCCGTGCTCATGATCCCGGAGGCTGCCGACTTTATCCACCAGCACTCATGGATCATCTGGACAGCCATGATCGGCACGTTCGTCTCTCTCGGCCTGACGTACTGGAAGCGTCACTCGTTCCCGGCCAACATGTTCTGTCTCGCGCTGTTCACCCTCTGCGAGAGCATCATGATCGGTTCCGCTGTTTCGTATTACGACACCTTCGTCGTGCTCCAGGCACTTCTCATTACGAGCGGCGTCTTTGTCGGCCTCACCCTCTTCACGTTCCAGACCAAGTACGACTTCTCCTCGTTCGGTCCCTTCCTCTTCGCCGGTCTTTGGGGTCTCATCACCGCCGGATTCGTCGGCTTCTTCCTCCCCTTCAGCCACGGATTCGACATCGCCATCGCTTGTGCCGGTGTCCTTATCTTCTCGGGTTACATTCTCTACGACACGCAACAGATCATGAAGCGTCTCAGCGTTGACGAGGCCATCCTCGGCTCGCTTACCCTCTACCTCGACTTCATCAACCTCTTCCTCTACGTCCTGCGTCTTGTAAGTACCCAGAAGCTGGAATCTGTTGATCACAGCTAACCAAGCAGCTTAACTCGCAGAACGACAACAACTAACCTCCCCTACTCCGAATGCCTCTGGCGTCGAAAACTGTTAACCACATTCATTGTATCGACTTGCCCTTATGTAGAAAATGACCCGTCAGTCCTCGACCCCGACCTCACGGGAGCATTGATATACATCTTTATGAACAGTCGGGGTCTGCCTCTCCGACTGACGAGCTAACTATACACCGTTGATGTTACTAACCAAAACTAACGACTGATTGTCTGCGCTGCTTGAATCTGTCTGCAATCGTTCAAGCGCGCTGGGCATGTTCTTCACATTGTCTTCCATGCGCTGCTTCTTCGTTGTGGGGTCTTCGATGGGCTCAGTCTCGGCCGGACGCTTCTGTTGCTGCCTCTCGGGTTCGGACCCTCGGAACTCTTGTGGCTCGGCGAAGGACCCGCTTTCGGGGCGCTCTGAGCGAATTGACCCAGAGACCGCGAGCATCTGCTGCTGTTCAGTCTCTTCATCGGCCCGGCACAAGCGGCTCGCCGACTGGGTGGGCGCAAACTCCTCCACGGGAGGCCGCTGAGCGACGGATTCGGTTGGTACGGTCCTCGAAGCAGCCTCTTTGTTGTCCCGCGGAACAGGGCGGTCATTGTTCTCACCCTTGAACCTGCCATCCGGGAGTTCCTTCGCTTCCTCCGAATCCTCGAAGCGGGTGAGCCCCTCGACCCACTCGGAGCACTTGGGGACGTTAACCCAATGTGTCTCCTCGTGGCGGTAGCGTGTGAGCAGTACCGTCGAGAGCTCCTTCACGAGGTGCTGGACTACGCGCGGACGCACAAGGCGCCAGTAGTAGTCGGCCTTTGCCTGGCGGCGGGGAGGAATGGGGTTCTTGATGTTTTTCTTCGCAACGACGACATGTGGTGGGAACAGGTCACGGAAAGACTTGCGATCTCTACTCGCAAAGATCTTCGTGGCGAGGCACACCAGAGGGAAGGAATCTTCCTTCTCGGTCTCCGCGACGAGCTGCGCGTCAAGATCACGCGACGATGGATAGAGCTTACCTCGACGACGTACCACGCGGCATCCTTGAGGCCGAAGCTTTCGGCCAGCTGGCTCGTCAGCTTGACTACGATTCTCACAACTCACAGTCTTCTCCTTGCCGAACGTGAACAAGTTGTTGCGGTAGCGATCAACCGTATCGTAGATAACAACTTCTCTCTCCTTCATATCGAAGAGGACAGCCAGAGCATCCTCGCCGGGAACTGTGGACACGAAGATGATCTTGTCGTAGAGATAGCGGTTGGGGAAGACAGCCTGAGCTCCTGAGACGTGGGTAATGGAGACTCGCCGGGGAGCACGCTGGCCGAGGTGCTCGATGTAAATGCTGCGGGCTCTACGCCAAAACGCCTCGTGGTCCTTTTGGGGTGTTTCTGAGAACACGTTATGAAGGAGGGACTGCAGTTCAGTTGGCGAGATTGTTGCAAGTGGGCCGAGCTGAGTGGCAGGCACCGCTCCCGCGGGATCTCGAGCAGTCGCGGTAGATGTGCTGATAGCGCCAGAGTATCCCACGGCGGTCCTCTCCGAGCGACTAGCATCTCTGCTGCTCTCGTCCCCACCTCGAGGGCTGCTGGGAACAGTAAGGTCAGCGGGGCCATTAACGTGCGTGCGGAAGATGTGTCCGTGGCGTTGCGATGATGACGAGTGATGGTCACCTGATGTGGTATCGGGTAAGCTGAGGAGGTTATCATGATCCGGCGGTGATGGCAAAGGTCCTGCCCTCGAAAACAGAGCTGACGCTCTAGATCTTGCTCCGCTTGCGGGGGTGTAGCTCAAGGACGTTGCGCCGTGAAGCTGCCGTTGCTCGGCCCCGGTCCTATCGGGCACTAACTGGATGAACGACTCGAGGCGTTGACCAAAGCCGGACACTCGCCTCGCTTCGTCCGTCACAGCAGCATATATTTTTGAGCTGCTATCATGGAGGTCTCGAGTGTAGGGCTGTCGGCTCCTATGCTGAATTAGCCCGGACAGATGACCGATGCGCTGAGATGTCGCCTGATGCGACCGATGCAGTTGCTCCGTGAGATTGTTAATCGCGGAAGCCATCTGCCTCATCTGCGAATGCAGCGCTCCTTGTCCGTCTGCGAAGGCTCTGACGGCAGCGTTTTGGGATGCCATTGATTCGCTTATGCGGAATATCTGAGTGGAGAGGCTTTGAAGTGCGTTTGCGGTCGATGCCGCGCCATCAGGTCTTGCCACGGGCGTTGACTGCTCCGACGGATTCAGCAGAGGTCAGCTTCCGCCATGACAGCCCACACTCACCCTTCCCTTTTGGCGCTCCATGACGCGCACAGCGAGGGGGTCGAGGCCGAGAATAGGCACCTCCGGGTTGTGCAGCTCGAAGAGTTTGCCTGCCATTACGCATTGGGTGATCCAGCTTGTCACGGCGATCGGGCACTGCCAGTGTTCTGGGACGTCCGCCTCCACCGGGGTGGCCAAGTCACTGCGCTCGTCGCTCAAAGGTAGCAGAACGAGGTCGGGCACACTCTCAGTCGGAGGAGTGATAAAGCGGCCTCCGAGAGCCTGCCGTGAGCTATAGAGTTGGTTCGGGAGCTTACCTCTACCCCTGAGTGCCACTTGGAAAGCGACTTCGAGTACCACTGGGATGGGATGACACCGAAAACAACGCCCAGAAATATCAAAGGCAGATCATCTCTCTCCTCCCCGTCCTCGCCTTGCTCAGTTACCACGGGGGATGGGAGGACGTTCTGCGATGGTCGGTCGAACGCTGTCCACGCATAGGGGCTGCTGGAGTTGACGCCGTTAACGACGTTGTCGCCGGTAACCACTGAGTGCCGAGGTCGTGCGGAAGCCGAGCTGGGTACAATGGAGATGTGACCAGTGCTCTTGTCGACGCTGAGTCTGGGGTTCTCGCTAGGCATATCGTCGCTGTTAGAGTCGATGATGTCCATGTCGCTATCGTTCCCGGCTACCGGGGATATGGGGGCGGTCGTTGTCGTTATTCGGGACGAGGAAGAGCCGATTCCAAGCTCGCTGTTGCGCTCTTGGCCGAGCTCCCTCCATCGAGTGAGAAGCATGTTGTTATTGCAATGGATGATTGTACAGTTGCCACCCCGATATTTCTCCGCGGTTGCGCGAACGGGAGACGGTGACCAGCTATCGAGTACTGTTGGTCGTTGAAAGCGCGCGATGTGGGGTGAAGGAAGGTTCATTACGATGTCGTAGGGCGTCCATAAGCGGTTAATGAGACCACAATGACCGTGTTGTGAAGTTGAGATGGAGGATGGCCAAAGGCGCAGGACGGTGTAAGCGATCCAATGGTGTTTGTCTGAAGGGGAAGGTGTCGCGAGAGTCGCCAAAGCGACTACAGCAGCGTCGAGTATGGATAGAGCCCCTACGAACAATTGAGTGTTGTTTGGATCTAGACAAGGGTCGGTTGCAGTGCGCGGAGCTTGTGGGCAGAGTTGCCGATGTCGCCAGGCGAAGGCATGGCGGGTGGGTGGCGAAGCCTACGACTCAGGCCATGGTGATCCGACGAACCGAAGAAAAGGGGTGGTGAGGGATTGGGGGCAGGGTCGGGGTTTCTGCGTAGAGCACGGACTCTGGCGATTTGTTGTTGTTGTAGTCGGGGCTAGTGGAGGCAGCGCACTCGCACAGGAAGCGGAATTGCGGGTGGACGTATATATGGGGTCACGGTATCGGTTCGTGCGGAAGATGATAACGGCGGGTTATATAAATACGCACCTCCGCTTTTTATCTCGCCATTATCAATGCAGAGAATAGCCTCACGCCCAAAGTTTGTCAGACCCGAGAGGCTAATCCGAACAGCTTCTCTGCCTGCCCGCTCTCTATGATACATGTTCTCGGGATCCCCATTCGCTCTTGCTGCATCACGCCCGATGGGGAGGCCAGCCGGACAATCCGAGTGTTTGAACCATCGTTCGGGCCTGGCCTATGGGTGCGCTCCAGGAGACCGAGGCACTAACCTCCCTGGGTTCGTATTCCAGCTTCGAGCAGCAGCACGTCGCGGATATCCGCTCTCTGCGTCGCTTGTGCCGGGTCTGTGGTCCGGCGAGGAGCAGGAGAGAAGAAGCTCATGATTGGCTTTGCGCAGGGCAAACGGTTCCGGAGCCCAGCCATGTGGAAACGCTGACACAGCATTCCGCTATCAGAGGTGCGGAAAGGGCTAGCTCGCTGACGATATGAGGCGTCGGCGGAGTGTCGGATGTACGATTTACGGCCGTCCCCTATCGGTGCCTTGCGCGTCTGCCGACAGCCTAGAGCCTTGTTGATGGTGATGGAGCCCAACGGCCCTAGTGACGCTCAGTCCCGCTGTTGAACTGCTGATTGATGATCACGGCACATGGCCAGACCAGTCTTATCTTGAGCATGTCGCCTCGTCCGGGCTCCGGAACAGCAACGGGGAAGCCGATGTTGTCGGTGCGGGCGAGAGCCTGTACTGCACATATGCACAATGCATGGGGTTCTATCCGAAGATACGGTACCAGTATGGACGGAGTTTCATTCTCTTGGCCTGTGGAGCGGGTTCATCTGACTCTGAGGCTCGCCTTTTCGAGGGCTGCGTTGGGAAGAAGAATCGGCGAATACTGCGCGTTGTTGCACCAGCGCTGTGCGGTAACGATGCTGGCGACACGGCATGGCAGCGGCCCTCTTTCTCGGCAAAGAGCCTCTCTTCCTGAGCCAGGAGAACAGAGATATCAGCGGTCAGGACTGCACTCTTGTCTTCCAGCGACATCGACTTCTGATCGGTAGAACTTGAAGTCCGAGGCTCATCATATTCGTATGCCTTCGTCAGACCAAGACGCTCGGCCGTATCTGGCGCTCGCCACAGCGAGGAGAGTCGGTAAAGTACGTTTTCCTTGCCCTTGACATCATTCGAGGAATCATTGTGTGTAGGTGTCCGAGCCCAAAAATCGGTATCGATGGCTCGAATTTGCCGTTCGAGCTCCACCCTGAGATACCCTTTCAGGTTTTCCGTTATCTCCTCAGCCAGAGCCGCCGGCGAACTTCTTCTGTTGAGCTCCACCTGCTGGCGTTGCAGCTGTCCATGCAAAGCGGCTATCTCCGCGGCGTGCCTGTCGTGCACTCTCGTAAGCTCTTCCTCCAGGTTCGCTGCCGAGTGCCTGTAACCCATGGCTGTAGTCGAGGTCGTGATGGGCGGGCCAGCGGGCGTCATGATCGACGGATCCAGTCCTAGCAGTATAGGCCGTTCGTAGCCGATGCGGCGCCCGAGTAGTCGACAGGACACAACCCAGGGAGTGACGACAAACTTCAGGTCATGCCAGCCGGCTGGAAGGGGGGCTATGAGCGAACCACCCGGAATGCGTTGCTCGTACATCAGAGGCAGGAGTAGTAGTTCCGGCGGAGGATGTACTGCCCCCCCTGGCCGTCGGACCTTACCCCCACCGAGCTGCGATTCAGTACGCATTCGTGAAATGGGAGAAAGCCGGCACTCACAACAATCATGCGTTGCGCCTCCAACAAGATTTCAGGCTCCCATTGGTCAGGTAGAACCCCGAACACCAGTCCTTTGAATGGTTCTTCCCTGTGACTCGCCGGGGCAGGGCTGGAAGAGGTGGGAGGGATGCGGAATGGCGAATCAGTTGGGAAGCGGCGAGGAGACGGAGTTTCAGGCTCGGGAGGAAGGTGGCCTCCATGCCTGGAAGAGTCAGGAGAGATTAGGGGTGGGCTTGAAGATCTAGTAAATTCACTTGCAGAGTCATCTGAGTACGAGTCGAACTCAGCATCGCCCTTCGCCGACATGTCGAGACGTCGACTCGGAGGGTTGGGGGTGAGAGGCGGCAGGAGCTGAGGGTTGAACAATGATTACGCGTCATAAGAAGGATTAAAGGTGTCACTGCATGTGTCTTCCTCCTCCTCGGTGTGTCATATCCCCAAGCGGGGTGGGTGTTGCGCCCTCGGTTCCTACATCGATCTCGCCACCTTGCCACTGCACAACTGGCTGTGCTTAACGTGAAGGTGGAGGGAACTGAGGGTGGAATCAATTTTACGTAAGCTCTTCCCACGTGGCATGGGGTTTTGGTATGCCACATTCGCCAGAATCCAAATTGGCATAATCCCGCCAAACCTCCGACCACTGTGCGTCGAACTCGCCTGCCTGGAGTTTTGGTGAAGAAGTCGTGCGCTTGAGCTTGTCGTCCATCAACCGTCAAATAATCATCAAAAATGGTACGTGGCTGCGGCGAGGACGACGAGATCGTGTGAGACGAGTTGCTGACGTTTCGCAGGGTAAGGTCTGTACTTGAAGTTTGGTCTTAGAACCACATCCACAAGGGATATGTAGCTGACGGAAGGTCCTTTTGACCTGGTCTGGCTCCCGTCTTTATACAGGGTACTCCCTCTTTGTGAGTAGCAGCAATCCTCAAAACGAGATGAGCACGAGCTGACAGTCTACAGCGGTAAGCGTCACACCAAGTCGCACACCCTCTGCCGTCGTTGCGGCAACCGCTCGTTCCACAAGCAGAAGCACAGTAAGTCTCACCGGAGACCAGGGCCGAGATTCGAGATCGAAACATGGTGGACACGGACAGGACAAGGACATGCGGTCTGATGCGGCGGAGAACGACAACGGAATGGCGGCGGAGAAGACTACAACGAGCGGCGTGGCTGGGTTGGATCACAGTGTCCAAAGTGTTCATCTGCGGAACTCGTTGCAAGTTTTTCGTCCGGCACTTGCTCGCGCTCTCGTTCGTCTTCACAAACCCCTTCGCGCAGATCTATCTCGACCATGACTGCCACCCGCCAGCACGCTTGCGCATTCTGGTCTCGAGATTCGGGGGGTCTCATTTCCTCGCCCCTGATCGCGTCCGTCTTTGTGTCCATCGATATTCTCGGCTCTAGTCATGGGCACTCCGGATCGTAACTAACCCTCAGCCTGTGCTCAGTGCGGTTACCCTGCTGCCAAGCTCCGTTCGTTCAACTGGGGCCTCAAGGCCAAGCGCAGAAAGACCACCGGTACCGGCCGTGCCGCCCACCTCAAGTCGGTCAACCGTCGCTTCAAGAACGGCTTCCGTGAGGGCCAGTCTGCTCCCAAGAAGGCTGCCCCCGCCGCCTCTGCCTAAATTCGTCGTTGATTTATGATGGTGTGATAGGGCTGCAGGCTTGCAGATGTATTTTTCATCAGCACAATTATAGACATTACTTTTTCTCGCTGCAGCTGCATTGGATCTCCGTGTGTCTCGACACTAACTGTACCCGCTTCGCGCCTGTCATGCCCTCCAGTCCATTTCTGCGCTCTCTGTAGGTTTGCCATCGACGCGTTTTGCCACCAGAAAAAGCGAAAAATTGCGCAGAGATGCTCGACAGACCCTCCATCGGTGCTCGATCAGGCACACATCTCACTCAAGTCTGGCTCACTCTGCAGTCGGCGGGCTCTCTACGAGCTGCCTGCGTACTCAGCCGCTGAGATTCGAGGAGATAGGTCACACATGGTCAGTTCAGTCACACAACGTCGCAGCTGCTTCCAATTGTACGGGGGGTGGGCTACACATGCATACCCTAGAGAGAGGAAAACTACCAAAGAGAAACCAACGCTTACTGCTGGTACTCGGCGATCTTCTTCTCGATGTTGGCGCGGCGCTCCTCGCGGGTGAGGGCCTTGGCCTTGTACTTCTTGGACTCCTCGACCCACTTGGAGTCCTTCTCGGTGGGCTTGAAGGCGGGGTCCTCACGGATCTTCTCGTAGGCGTCGCGGTACATGTCCTCGATGTCCTCAGAGCCAACCTCGTCGGCGAGGTAGGTGGCGAACTGCTTCTTGAAGCGCTCGTCGTCCTCCTCCTCGAGCTCCTCCATGTACTCGGCGACGTGGCCACCGTAGATGTACTTCTGGAGAACCTCGGCGTCGAGGGTCTTGGTCTCGGGGTCGAAGCCGGGGAAGCGCTTCTCGTTGTGGGGAACGTAGAGACCACCGTCGGAGGCACCCTTCATGGCACCGAAGACACGGTTACCAGTGGAGGTGCGGCGGAGACCGACGTCAAGGAAAACCTTGAAGGGGCGGGGCTCGTCCTCGCCGAGCTCCTCAACGAGCTCGAGCTCGCCAGAGGGCTCGGTGAAGCCCTCGTACTTGTCGGCGAGGCCGACCTTGGCGAGGGCACGGCGGGCGACAAGGAGACCAGTGGCGTAGGCAGCGGTCCAGTTGGTGAGACCGTGCTTGATGCCGTAACGGGGGAGCTCCTTGGACGAAGCCTGGACGAGAACAACGTCACCCTGGAGCTTGGCGTAGGTAACCTGGCAGATAACCTGGCGGTTGGTGATACTGTCGCAGTCAGTATGGGTTCCGTCCCAATCGTCGCTGGCGGGAGGCACCTGGTCGAACGACTCTTCGTCCAGACGTCCACCGGTCCTCCCGTCCCAATCGACGCCTCTGCACACACCATCACTTCAGAGCACGCTCCGAAGCGCTGCGGCGCAGAGAACTAGACACTAACCGAACAACAAGGCGGTACTTGGGCGAGGCGAACTTGTTCTTGGCCTGGGTGGTCAGGGCACGGCGCGCCTGGTAGTCGGTCTTGCCCTCGCGACGACGACGGGGCTTAACCTGGTAGCGGCTGAAGTAGGCCGAGCTCTTAACTCCGCAGCTTAGCTAATGCAAAAGAGAACACGACGAAGGACTTACCGGTCTTGCTGAAAGGCATCTTGGTCTCCTGGTATGTTAGCGGAAAGTGCCACGAAAGATCGTCGATGCCGATCGCTAGCGCGCTTTCAAGTGCCACACGCTCTCCACAGTCCATCTACATCTGTCGGAGTCTACGCGAGTGTCTCTGAAAGCGTCGCTGTTGTCGTTGGCCACCACGCCAGTACTCACCTTGTCCTTTTGATGGTTGGGAAGGAGAACTTCAGTACGCAAATCTCGTAGACATCCAGCAGCCAGCCAGCCTCGCGCGGGCGGAAGCAAATCCTCGGTGCGGCAAGCTCAGAAATTTGGATGGATTTCAGTTATGCCGCAGTTCTCCGAGAATTAAGCAGCATTTGTGGCAATTTCACAGCTATTCGGGGCTTTTCCACGTGCAAAAGGGAGATAACCACGTGACGACAATTCTGGACTGCGTAGCGAGTGGGGAAAAGGGGAGAGCTGACTGTTACTGACGCTCTTCTCGAATTTGGCCGATTTTCGCACTTATCTCCGTCGCTGGGCTCGGAACACGCCAGCGGTTCGAATGATGATATACACTCTGATATCGGCCGTGCTACCACATAGGAAGAAGTACGCCGAAGATCCACCTAGCAGCACTTCATTGCGCGCCATGCCTTTAAATATATCGTCCACGTGTTGGCACTCGCAAGGTCTATCGCACGATGTGCGGTGTATCCCTTGTGCATGACGCCGACTGCGGCCATGGCCGACGCAAGACCTTGCTGGATACTCTGCACCTGCTGCGATACAGCAGACAGACTAAACTCCTTGCAAGATCTGACGCCTCTCTAACTCTACCGCTCACAGACACCCGACCCCGGCGCTCCAGTGTTCAGCGGCGGTCCGATAAGGCTATAGTCGGACAGGGATATCTTCACCCTTCATGCCGGTTGCGGCATCATCTTCATCAAAACCTGGCACCAGCCGCGCACTCGCCAGCATGCCGTCCGCCAGCGTCCAGAAGGCCAACGTCTACGAGATCTCTGGCACGGGTCATGAGCTCCAGTGGGCTAAGACCTTCTTTGTGACGAGCAGCTCCGGTACTCTTTGGCACAGTGGGGCAAGGACGGCATGTCGTACTGCTGGGATTCCGTGCTTCAGCTCCGCTTCCTCTTGGCCAGGGCAACGGCTGGCTGGGTGCGTTCTCGCCTCTCGCCCCCACTAGGCTGACTGCAAGTCTGAGCTAGGGCCGACGAGATTGCACGCTTCAGAAAGACCGTGGAAGTGCGACCAAGTGGAGTGGAAGGGGGACGGTCTCCTCGATGCTTTGAGCTATTCGCTGAAGGGCAAGCAGAAGATACTGGCGCGGGAAGGTGTCGAACCACCGCGGGCTGTGGCCCATCCGAGCTCTTCTCGCCTCCCTGCCCGGACGCAGCTCAGGAGGAGGCCACCGCGGTCACTCAGATGTTCGCAGGGGTACGCGACGGAGTGCACGGACTCCTCAGCGTAGTTGCGACCAAGGCACTCAAGCCCGCTGAGATGCTCGAGCAACCCATGACGGCCACCGTGAGGAGAGCCTTGGGCATTCCCGACCACCCGACCCTCAGCGACTAGGCTTTAGCGACCAGTTGGTATTTCAATCAACGGCCGTCATTCACGCCTCGCGATCGCTACGATGGACGTAAGCCCAAATTTGCTCACGGTCCTAATTAAGATGCATGTGTTTAGCTGGGGAGTGAAAGACTGACAGACTCAGTGGTCCTCCCCGTGCGCATTCATGCACGGTTTGATATCTAACACCTTGTTTTGGCGAAGTCATGACGTCAAAACTCTTGGCACCTCCATTATCGCTCATCTCCGCTTATCAGCTGATGGTACACTAGCCCCACATGCCCTGCACCCTGCAGAAGACTTCCCTGCGGCGGCGTTGAGATGCCTACAGCGAGGTGATGCTGGGGCACCACCATCGATGGCTCATGACCGCAGACCAGCTAGGTCAGCTCGTCATCAGGT
This sequence comes from Trichosporon coremiiforme, assembly GCA_039545355.1. Classification (NCBI taxonomy): domain Eukaryota; kingdom Fungi; phylum Basidiomycota; class Tremellomycetes; order Trichosporonales; family Trichosporonaceae; genus Trichosporon; species Trichosporon coremiiforme. The sequence goes on from BCJJ01000017.1 coordinate 631,577, forward strand.
CGCCCGAGGTCGGTGCAGAGTAGTTAAGCACCGCCTCTCTCCCACGTCACATCGGGGCCCTTACGAGAGCCTCCGGACCCATGGTCACCAATGGCTCTGAGCATCCGGTCACCCGGATCCGTTTCCCAGGAGTCCGGGATGGCAGAGGACGCAATAAGCAGACAGACTGCGCACTCCTCTGCGCAGTCGCGGAACGTGGGGTGTGTCCTGGGAGCGCTTCCCGGGAGGTCATCCTGCATCATCTTGCATCATCGGCAGGGGATGAGAAACATTCTGAACCTCCAGGGTTCGATCGCGGCACGCGAGGATGCTGTTGACGTGGGACGCCGTGGGAGGATGCGAGGGCAGCCGACAATGAAGCCTCTTATTGAAGCTTGGCATTCATACATGGGGAAGGCACTCTGGGACTCCGGAGCGCGTCGCGCTTGATTCGCGGTCATGCGTTTCACGCCGCCCTCTGCCCCTCCGCTCCGGCGGTCTTGCTGGGACCGAGCGAACGTCCCGTCCTCCGTCCGTTCGCACAGGCACGCCGCCGTCTGCACGACGGACCGAAGCTTGAGCTTCCCGTGCGGATCCGAGGTCATCTCCGACACCTTGTTTGTGTTGTGCGAGGAGACATATAAGCTGGGTGCATAGCCGCACCTACTCCGCAGTACACCTCGACCCAGGTATACACAGCAATGCTCAAGCTTCCCCTTCTCCTCCTCGCCGGCTTCGCCTGCGCCGAGTCGCTCGAACCCGCTCCGGCATCCGGCACCCTGGCTCCGCCGCCCGACCCGACTAGCGACGTCCCGGACAACACTCCGGAGGCTCCTGTGTCGCAGCGGTGGCACTTCCTGACCCCGAGCGTCGACTACGTCGAGCTGAACAACCGTGACTGGGAGACGTCAAACCTCGCTGCCAACTCGCCGTACTACTCAGCGGCTCTTTTCCGCTTCATCGGCACCGGAATCAACATTACCGGGAACAGCAATTCGGGCATAGAAAAGCTCAGCCTGCTCGTGAACAACACTGACCCCGAAGTGTTTGGAGCCAAGGGTGAGAAAATTCAGCTGGAAAACGGCCGCATCGCGGGGGTGATCACTGGCCTCAAGTACGGCTGGTGGGAGCTCGGCTTCCGAGGAAACAACGGCACCACCTTCTACCATGCGACTGCGATCGGGCAGCCGGGAGTCAGTCGCGGCAAGGCTAGGGAGATCACGAAGGCGCCTCACGTCAAGTTCGACGGCCAGTGGGAGAACGGTCGCACCAACTCGACCGGTGCCTCTGTCACATTCTGTCCGCCCCCCCGCACCGGTCTCCTCGAGATCACGGCCAACCAGCCCCCTGTGCCCTTCGGTGCCTTCCGCGTCACCATCGACCCTCATCCCAGTGTTGGGCCCTCCATGCAGGACTACTTCCCGCATCTGCAGCCCACAGACATCCAGTTCGCGATCGCTCACGGAAACGTTCCCATCTACTCGACGGTGCTCGATCCTATGACCCGGACTTGCGTCACGATCAAGTACATCGGCGATGGCACCAAGCCATTCGTTGCACACAACGTCGCTTACCACACGTGAGTTTGGGAGATGACATTGTTCTGACATGACAGGAGCTTCCTCCGCTAGCCTAACTGTACCGAACGTCCGCGTCTGATCCTGCGGCAACAGCCCAGGCTGCCGGGTTTCTGGGATATGCGCGTCACCGCTCAATGCTGTCGTTATATGAGAAGGACGAATATGCACAGAAGTATGACATTATCCACTTATGTACAGAAGGCGACACAGGGGACGGCAAGCCATTGCACCGATGAAGCCGAGTGAGAATTTGAGGACTGATTTGGCAGAGAGCCACGAGGTCTCATCTGCGCGTCTTCTTGGAGGGGGGAGCCTTGGACTGGCTTCCACGAGCACGCTTTTTGGTACTGGATTTGCTGTCGTTGCCAATGTCATCATCGCTGCCATAGTCGCTGTCCTCGTCTTCAGACGCGACCTTGCTCGAGGTTGCCCTGGTAGCAGACGGCTGCTTGCGCGTCAACAGGTCTTCAGCGCTCATGTCGACCATAACATCATGGGTTGCCACCGCCATCTCTTGAGCCGCAACGATCCGGGCGTTCGTCCGCTGCCGTAAGCATGTCGTTCAGGAACTGTCGTACTCACCGAGTTGTCCAACGTAGACCACTATTTGGATGTGGCCGTGACGACCGAGCCGCTTGCACTCTTGAAGAATCCTGGTCTCGAGAGGAGACCGCACGTCGCCATATGCACGCAGCATCCTCTTGCCACGTCTTCTTACAGGTGAGCACAGGATCAGCACCTTGGTTGCGGTAATGTCCGGTCCGTCCTCCCAGATGCCCTTCACCAATATCGGCCGCCCTTGAAGCTGGTGCTGGCTTGCATGACGGACGACTTCCAGGCAGTATTCCTCGAGCCAGCCTGCGAGACTGGTCTCGGCCTTGGCTGCAACGCTTGCGTTCGTTCCCGAAGGGCTGGAAGCTGTCGTTGCCGTTGAAGGCGGCGTCGCCGGTGATGAAGCCGCTGCCGTGGTCGTAGCCGCCATCAATGGCTTAGCAGCCTTGTGTCCAAGGTACTTAGCCATGGCCTCGAATACCAGCCAAGTCATGTTCTTGGCAAATACCCTCTTCTTGTCGTTGAGGTCGCTGGGGAATCCATTGATGGCCAGAAAGCTGCCCTCTGGAGCCCATGTGTAGCCCGGTTTGCCGAACAGCTCCATCACCGTGTTATAACTGACGCTAAGGTTACGATAATGCCCCTGGGTAGACTTCGGGACCTTCTCGCCGCCTCGAACGACCCTCTCAGACAGATGCTTCGCCACTGGGACCCAAAAGCTGTGGTCCTTGGCGGGCACCGTCTTGATACCCGCTTCACGTTTGAACTTAATGAGTTGCGACACGAGGTAAAGGTCGTCGGCTTCGGTCCAAGTGGCCTTTAGCTTCTTTGACGATGCAGATCGACTGGCTGAGGTTGACATCGACGTGTTCAGTGAGATCAATGGTCCGCCTTGCGTGGTCGACGGTCCGGCCTGCGTGGTCGACTTGGCTGCAGAGGAGACGGCCCGCGCTGGTCCGCTTGGAGAGAATGAAGGTGCAGCAAGCACGGCCAGCGTGGCCGTCTGTCACCTCCGCGCTCAACACGATCTTGGCCGTGTTGTTCTCGATGACCTTGTCGCGCAAATGTTGCCAGCGCTTGTCAACGGCCGAGATGGAACTGTGCCGGTTGAGCGCCCCCGCCGCCTCCTTCCAGGCTCCGGCGTTCGCGCGCCATGCTTGCGGACAATCGCGAGGAGTTCCGTCGTCCTCCCAGCTAGGGCGAGCGTGCCGCGTGCCGGACGGGGCAGGACCGACCGGGCGAAGGTCAGCAGCAGTGAGGGCTGCAGCCTGAGACGGGGCAGCAACAGCCACAACCGGTAACAGGGCGGCCTCCATGGCGCGGTTGACCTCGGGGAATCGAGGGAACACCATCACGGCGCCTCGCCTGGTTATCGCTTCGTCCTCTTTTCGGACTGCTTCCTACGCAGTCGACGGACCGACGAGACGCGCGGACGCTTCGTCCCAGGTAATCATGTTCTGGCTGCTCTTCAGGACGATGCGTATGGTGGTTGCCTTCTGAACGAGCTTTGCCCATGTCCTGGCGCATACGCTCACCGACATGTGGCAGGCAGCTGCGATGTTGTACCACGCCCCGGACTGTCGGAAGACGTGAAGCGTCCGCGCCTCGTCAAGGCGGCTGGTGACACGGTCCATGAAAACGTCAATGTCATCTGAAGACCAGCCTTCGGGAATGGACGCGTCATACGCTCCAGCGGCCGCGATAAGCGCTCGCTCCTTGGACGCTACCGATGGCAGGGCCAATAACGACGCAATTGAGCGTGGAGGGTTGTCGAAGACAGCTACAGCTGTTGAGACCGGTTGCGGCGGCCAGTCGTGCTTGATGAGACGCGCGATCTCACTAGCCCAAGCGAACTGCATCCTTCGGCACAAGCCCAGTGCGAGAGGTCGTACATTTTGCGGGTTTAGCTCTATTCCTTCACAGAAACAACTCAAGCTTACCGCCGCGGCTTGCTACGCCGAAGACGATGCCACGGGGCGCTGCAGCTCTTCGTCCCACTCGAACCGGTACCACTTGATGAGGTGCGGACACGCGTGATACTGCCTCATCAAGCTCCGCCACTTATTCTTGGCTCGCTCGGGACGCACGCCCAGAGCAGAGGCAATCGGCCCCCAGTGCTTGACCACGATCTTGTGGGTTGGGTACTGCGTGCGCGCCGTGCCGTATACCTTGTAACGCTTCTCGACTTCGACGAGAAGCTCCTCATCGTTGATGGCTCTCGCGGAGTCGATGGCTCACGGCGACCAGCCTTGCGCTTGCCAGTCGTGTCCACCGCCATGCTTGAAATTGTCATGTCCCCAACGCCAGCGACAATACTGGGATCGCGACGGGGAAGATCGAGACCCAGCTTGGTGATGACCTTGACGAGCCGCGGGTGGATCATGTCGGAGGCATCGGCGGCGCCAGGGCGGGGCGTGTGCTCCTTTTTGAAGAGCAGCGGAGCTTCAAACGGCAAGACGCCGTTATACCGGTGCAAGCCTCAGAACTCATCGCTCGGGACGAAGTCCGGAAGAGTGATTGGCTCACTCAGCAGTCCTTGTGCCTGCAGCACAGACAGTGTCTTCTCCGCATCCCGCTTCGTCTCCTTCAGCATCCTCACCAGCGCCACAAAGGAGTGCGAAGCGATAAGGAAATTGGTGAAGTGCGCCTCAACGCGCACGGTCATCTTCCTTGGATCCCAGTCACTCAGGCTCATCGGGACGGGTGTTGAAAGGCCGAAGCGGCCGGGAACTCCGTGGTAGCAATGTGCCACTAAGGTCGGACGAGCGGGCGAGAGCTTGCCGAAAGAACAGTCCAGAGAGTAGCCGCCAAGGGGGTCACGACGATCGAAAAACGCCTCTTTGACCATGATGGGCAGCAGAACGGCATATGGTGAGCCGTTCGGGTCGTTCTCGTTATCCTCCACGCACTCCTCCTCGAAGCAGAGGAGCTCGAAGGACGTTGTTCTCTTCGTCTTCCTTCCTGCTCCCTGAAGAAGTCGACGGGGAAACCGCGCTTGTTCTTGCGGAGCATGACGCTGAACTCAACCTCGAACGCTGTCACGAAAGCGATAAAGTCCTTCTTGGCTTGCTCCGCGATATAGGGAGCGAGCTCCTGATCAGCCGTCTTCCAGGGAGCGTAGGCATCCAGCACAGAGGCAACGCGCACCAATTTCGCACAAACCTCTGCCGTAGTCTCCGCAAAACGCAGATCGATACCAGACTTGGGTTGAAGAAAGCGGCCTTGGTGATCCCACCTTTCGTTGCCCTGTCCGCCATTCGCTGACTGTGCTGAGCGGCATGCAGCGGAGTCAGCGCAGAAAGTGCGACATCCGTAGTGTCTCGTGTGTCGTACACTCCAGCGTTGTTGGCGAAGATCGCAGCGAGGACAATCTCTGTGACCTTGGCACAGCCTCCACCCTTTGCTCTGTTTCTCGAGCCAAGATGTCCGACTGACGCTCTCGTGATGGTGGTAGGGGTAGGGCGCGGGGACGCCGGCTACCTCGAAGATCTGATGCTTGAGGTCGATGTGCTCGCGGAGTGCGGTGCGCTGACTCTTGAAGTCGACGAAGCGCCGCAACTCGGGGGAAGCCGTCTACCCAATGCGGGCGCACGAGCCCGTCGAGGAGATCGTCGATCGGCGGATACTTGAGGTCGCCGTCGTCCTTGCTTGTGAGAACATAGTTGACGAGAGCGATGATGATGTGCTCGGCGGCTTCCTTATGGGATGCAACGGGCAACAGTGAGTATTGTTGCCTGGCGGAGAGTCCTGACTGTGATGCTCAGTACGTGAAGAGAGTTGGACAGGGAGACTTCCTTCGGGCTCGACAGAGAGGAGGGTTGCAGCAGAATCCAAGACAGCCCTCGTTGAATGTCACTGCATGCTGCACACGACAGTGTTCGTCCCGATACCTGTCACAGGGGACCGATCGCATGGTGTTGTAGGGAGAACACGCTGACTGCTCATTAGTGTGACGTTAGTCAAGCGCAAACGACAGAGAGATTCTAGAAAGGATGCCGAATGAAGCTGGGGTGATTCAGAGGAGTGACCGAAAATTTGAAGCGACCGCGTGGATCAAAGATCCACCCCGCGCCGCGCGCTGTCGCGCTAATGAGAATGCGGTCTGCTTTGAGGGAAAGACGTAGAGGATCGGCCGGGATGGATCGGCCGCGGTTGCACGCCGAGCTTGAGTGATCGTGAGCTGTCGGTCGCCTTCCATCAGTTAATGCTTTTCTATTATCAGAGTGCAATGGGTCGCAGGCAACGCCGATGTCTGTGGAGGTGTGCGAGGGCATGAGCAAGATCACAAGGTCGAAGCACCTTCCTCACGAGCACGGCTCGTTCCTGTGACGATGGGTGGCAACATCACGTGATGGTGATGACCGTGGGAAGGCTGAATGTTCGGTGGTGCCTGGACAGAGATATTTTGTTGTGAGATATGACGGCGGATCGCCATGTCTCTGACTGCATCCCAAGCGACAATGTGAGTAGCATGGCTGTGGGCCAGTGGAACTGACTCAAGGTCACGACTCATCTTCCAAAACTTGCCGCCAAACATCTCGCCCGAGGCGTTCAAGTCAAAGCTCACCGAGCCGAAGACGCTCCAGTCTGTGGTCGTCACCGACACGAAGGTCGTCGCCAAGCGTCGCTTCGCTTTCGTCGGTTTCCGTACAGACGAGGATGCTGCCAAGGTCAAGGAATGGTTCAACGGCAGCTTCGTCTTTGGTGGAGGCAAGGTCAAGGTCGAGTTCGTCAGCGAGGAGCCGCTCGCACCCAAAGCCAAGCGACAGAAGACCGACAAGCACGACAAGAAGGAGCAAGATGATGCCAAGGAGGAAGGCGGCCCGTCAAAGCAGTACAAGGAGTTCATGGACGTTATGAAGGGTACCGACGGTGTTGCGGCTGAGAGCAGCACCTCTGCCCAAGTCAAGCCTAGCAAGAAGGGCAAGGAGAAGGCGACGCCGGAACCCGAGGACAGCCCCGCCGATGAGGACGATGACGATGATGATGCTGCGTGGTTCGCCAAGAGGAAGGCTGCTCTTGACGGAGATGAGGAGGTAAGCTATCTGAATTTTCACCGGCAGCTAACATCAGGAGTCCGACGAGCCCAAGGTCGACCCCGAGGACGCGATGATTCTCAACACTGGCCGGCTGTTCGTCCGTAACCTCGCCTTTGTTGCCACCGCGGAAGACATCAAGGCGCACTTTGAGAAGTTTGGCCCGATCGTTGACGTCCACATGCCCGTCTCCCACTCTACCGGGGAGCCGCTCGGCACGGCGTTCGTGCTCTTCCGCGATCCGAACGATGCTCTCTCTGCTCGCCAATCGCTCGACAAGACGACGTTCCAGGGACGATTGCTGCACGTTCTTCCCGGACGAGCACGACCAGGCCAGGAGAGTGCTTCCGGAGTGGCGGGTATCATCGACGGCAAGGTTCTCGGCAAGGCGACCGAGGCGCGAGGAGAGGTCAAGCAGCGGCAAGACGACAAGCGCAAGGCGGACAGCGCTCGCGGTGTGAACTGGGCTACGCTCTACATGAATGCCGACGCTGTTGCTGCTTCCGTCGCCAAGCGGATGGGTGTCTCCAAGTCGGAGCTGCTCGACGGCTCGGACGACATGAGCCCGGCCGTCAAGCTCGCCCTCGCCGAGACGCAGGTCATCGCCGAGACCAAGGCGTACTTTGAGAACGAGGGTATCGTGCTCGACTCACTGCAACCCCGCGTTCCCCGCTCGCAGACGACGATTCTTGTCAAGAACATCCCCTTCGGCACTACGATCACGCAGCTCCAGGACCTGTTCGCCCCGCACGGTGACCTCAAGCGTGTCCTTCTCCCGCCGGCCGGAACCATCGGTGTCGTCGAGTTCGTGAACAACATGGACGCCGGACGTGCGTTCAAGGGTCTCGCCTACCGCCGTCTCGGAAACTCTGTGCTCTACCTCGAGAAGGGTCCTGTTGGCATGTTCAAGGACCCGAACGCGATCTCGACGCCGGCGGCAAAGGCTGCCGAGGAGCGCGCGAAGCTCACGGAGAAGGTCGCCGAGGCCGAGGCGACGCTGCGCGACAAGCCCGACGAGTCGGACGAGGCGGGAGCGACGCTCTTCCTCAAGAATCTCGCGTGGGCTACGACGACCGAGACGCTGGCGTCCGTGCTCTCCTCGCTGCCCGGCTACTCGTTCTCGCGCGTGCAGACCAAGCCGGACCCCAAGCGTCCCGGTGCGCGCCTGTCTATGGGTTACGGTTTCGTCGGTTTCAAGACGAAGAAGGAGGCGCAGGCTGCTCTCGCCGGCCTGGAGGGCTTCAAGATCGACGGACACGCGATCGAGGCCAAGTTTGCTCAGCGCGGCCAGGACGAGGTGGAGAAGGAGCACAAGACCAAGTCGGAGGAGGGCAAGACGAAGGGCACCAAGCTGCTCGTCAAGAACTTGCCGTTCGAGGCGACGAAGAAGGATGTCCGCGCCCTCTTCAGCGCGTACGGAACCCTCAAGAGCCTTCGTGTCCCGCGCAAGTCGACAATGTCTGCCACCGGCGCCCAGTCTACTCGTGGTTTCGCCTTCCTCGAGTTCACGACGCATGCCGAGGCTCAGCGTGCTATGGACGCCCTCAAGCACACCCATTTGCTCGGTCGTCACCTGGTCACCGAGTGGGCCAAGGACGAGGACAGCGTCGATGTCGACGCCCTTCGCGAAAAGGTGTCGCGCGACAGCAAGAAGGGCGAGCTCGGCGGGCGCAAGCGTAAGCTCGACCTCACGGGCCGGGGTGCCATTGACGAGAATGACGGTCTGGATCTGTAGAACTATGTATGCATATATTTTTTGTCTCCAGACCACCTGGAGTGTGCACTACATGCAGCATACGCCTGCGGCTGACCTGCCGATCCGGTGCTCCATGTTTTCGTTTCAGGTCCCAGATCGCGGACCTAAATGTCGGCACAGGGCGGGACGCGTCGGGTGACAGCACGACAAGAAACCCGAATTCGATCGATCTCCCAGTGCTTGTGCTCTCCAACACTCTACCACCATGCACGCCCGGACGACACGCGCGTGCACTGCTCTCTTCAGCGTCGCAGTCATTGCCGCGCTGCTGCTCGCCGGTCATGCGAACGCCGACGAGAAGGTGAGTTGTGGCTTTGTGAACCAGCTAACAGCAGCTTCTGCTCGTGGATGACCACCACCACTCGGCCGGCATGAAGAAGTTCTTCGACGCGCTCTTCCCCTTCAAGAGCCCCGCGTGGAACTCGGGTATGTCACTGGAAGCTTGGGAGAGCGTGGATCTAGCTTACCCCAGTGCTCGCGACGTTCTACATCTCGTCCATCCCGAACTTCATCCTCATGGCCGTTCCTGCCGATCTCGACCCTGCATCGCTGAACACGATGATCGCGTTCGCAACTGGCGGTCTTCTCGGCGATGTATTCCTGCACCTCGTTCCCCACGCCTTCTTCGGCGAGGGCGAGCACGGCCACCACACCGTGGTTGTCGACGAGAAGCGCAACATTGTTATCGGCGGCGCCATCTTTGCCGGCTTCGCCGCCTTCTTTGTCCTGGACAAGACAATGCGGGTTCTGAACGCGCAGGCGGGTAACGAGGGCGGCCACCACCACCACGGTCACGGCCACAGCCACGGCGCTGTGGAGGGCAGCTCGACCGCGGTCAAGAAGACGGAGGGCGAGCTGCGCAAGCGTAAGGTCAAGGGCGAGGACGGAATCGAGGTTGAGGTCGTTACCGAGAAGGATGAGAAGGTCAACCCTTCGCTCAAGCTCTCGGCGTACCTGAACCTGTTCGGCGACTTTACGCACAACATCACGGACGGTCTCGCCATGGCCGCGTCGTTCTACTCGAGCCCGCAGCTCGGCGCCGTCACCACGATCGCCACCTTCTGCCACGAGATCCCTCACGAGGTAAGCTAATCCACCTTGATCTCAAGCTGACAACAGGTGGCCGACTACTCGATTCTGATCAAGTCCGGGTTCACCAAGTACCAGGCGATGGGTTCGCAATTCTTCACTGCTGTCGGTGCGTTTGTTGGTACCTTCCTTGGTATCTGGATCGCGGAGACGACGGGAGCCGGCAACACGGACCACCCTGTTGCCCCTGGCCAGGGCCTCTTCGGCACGAGCGTCGGCCCCGGCGAGCTGGTCATCCCCATGACCGCCGGCGGCTTCCTGTACATCGCGAGCGTCAGCGTGATCCCCGACCTGCTCGAGGAATCGCGGAGCATGAAGCAGGCGTTCAAGGAGGTGAGTGGCAGAGTGGGCTCTGCGCTGAAATGGTCATTTGGACAAAACTAACTTTATCCAGTACGGAGCAATGGCGTTCGGACTGCTCTGCATGGTGAGTAGCTTGCTGTCTCGGCTCTGTCGCGCGAGCAACCTTACTGACGTCACAGGCTGTCATCGCCTGGAACGAGTAGTCGTCCCCACCCACCACCCCATCTTGATCGCATGCATGGAGAGAAACCGTAGATCAAGTCTGAGAATAAATGCATTTAGAGGCCACTGTGCTGCTTGTCTTGTTTTGAGAGTCGGTAGAGACTGTTGCGCCGGAGTCTGGAGTGTTGCCAGGGACATGACGTTTGGGTGGGAAGGGGAGTGAGTGCCGGATTAGGTGAAATTTCCTTATGAGGTAACAGGAACCAGGTGAATGCCGTTGTAATGAAGTCTGATTCAGATGACACAAAGATATCATTCGAGGACGAGTTCCCAAAATGCTGCTGGATTCAAGCCCCCGCCTGACCCGCAGAGCCCGCAGAGCCCGTCGACTAGACCTTTTCCTGTCGCCTCTTTAGCCTTAGACCAGAAGCCTCTCAGCGGCACATGCATGCCTGGCGAGCGACTGCGGCGCCGAGTATATCCTGATTCCTGATGCTGTATCGCCGTGCCGTGGCCTCTTTGCCTTGTTCCTGTTGCACCTTGTCTTTGTCCCGCCTCAGCTGTCAGGCCCCACACCGGGCACCCCTCACCCACCACACCGAACATCAACCCCATCGACGGCCTTGACTTTTCTCCTTTGCCCAATATACCACCCCCACCACCCCCCTCAACCATGAACGACTACCACATAAGGACGTTTACATGGGGTGCCGGCCCGCAGAAGGTGAGTCGCCCCCTTGCGCCTTTTACCCGGCGTGGATGGCTGGCATCGACTGCATACGGCGCTCGCCGAGTCCGACCGCTGTGCAACACACGGTGCGGCTGTCTGCACCGTGCGGCGTCTGCATGCGGACAACGCACACCAGGCCCAGGCGACCCATGCAACCGCGTCGTGCATGGTGCCTAGTCGCTGGCACCCAGGTTGTCGGCTGCATTGCGTAAACAACTCGGCTACCAGTAACCTAAACACACGACCTCTCGAAAAAACCCCAACGACGTCACCGCGCGATAGCTGACAGGCAGGTCTATGTTGCCGGAGGCTTCAATAACTGGTCCGAGACCGCGACCCCGCTCGAGATGCAGGAGGACGGCACGTTCCTCGTCGACGTCAAGCTCCCGTGGGGCGAGCGTCAAGCGTACAAGTACGTCCTCGACGGCGAGTGGATGGTCCGCGAGGACGAGGACAAGGAGTGGGGTGAGTTGCGGGTGCAGCGGTGCCGGCGAGAGCCGGCGCAGCTTGGATGGTGGACTCAAGCTGACAGATCACAGACCCTTCTGGAAACGTGAACAACGTGAGTTGCATTCGGCTGAGACGGACGCCGATCGCGACACGCTGCCACGGGTGACCCGGTGATACACGAGCGACGTCTGGGACACCCGGGGCGCACGAGCGGACGGCTCGTGTGCGACGCGAGTCCTGGCGATTCGACGCCCGAGACACGGACCAGCTGACAGATAGGTCTACCAGGCCCCACCGAAGCCGACTGGCACGGCCGCCGCCAGCGAGGCGCCTAAGGGAACAGCGCAGCCCGTGACCGACGCCGCCTCCGCGCCAACAAACACGACTGCTGCCCCTATCTCGACAGGAGCTGCTCAGCCCGTCGTCTCCGAGACGCAGTCCACTGGACTCTCGACGGGCGATAAGACTGCGATCGGTGCCGGCGCCGCTCTTGCGGGAGGAGCAGGCGTTGCTGCTGCCGCTGCGACGCCGACGACGAGCGATGCCAAGAAGAAGAAGAACAAGAAGAAGAACGAGAAGAAGAAGGCCAAGAAAAAGGCTGAGCGTGCCGCCGCCCAGGCTGCCGGTGGACCCGTCCCGGCTGACGGTGACGATGACGATGAGGACGACGACGACGAGGCCGGTTCCGCTTTCACCGGCACTACGACACCGGCGACCACCTCGGCCTTCGCGACCCCGGCCCTGGACACCTCGAATCAGCTCGGACACGATGTGCCTGTGACTACCCAGTCGACTACCCAGGGTGTCGACCCTTCGGCTCGCACCTTTGACTCGGAGCTTCGGCCCGTTAAGGAGGCTCAGTCGACCGCTCCCGTCGCGCTGATCCAGGACGAGGCTGCCCCCGTTGCCCTCATCGAGGACGAGCCCTCCGCTCCTGTCGCCCTCATCGAGGACGAGCCCACTGCTCCCGTCGCGCTCATCACCGACGAAACCGCTCCTGCCGCGGCTTCTGCGCCGACCACCGACTCGGCTCGTGCCGCCCCGACTACTACCTCGACCGCCACTGCCGCGCCGATCACCGACTCTGCTGTCCCGACCGAGGCCGCCAAGCCGCCCACAACCGCGCAGGTTGACCAGGCGGGCCAGGTCCTTGTTGCCGAGTACGACGCCAAGGACTCGTCGCGCAACTTTGACAACGGTTTCTCCGGCGCTGCTATCGGCACTGCCGCTGCTGGTGCCGCTGCGGTCGGCGCCGGTGCCGCCTACGCTGCCAACAAGTCCTCGCAGTCCGAGGAGCAAGCCCGCGCCCAGGCTGCTGCCGGCAACCCCTCCGTTGAGGCGTTCCGCGAGGCTTCGCACGAAGACGACGTCGCGTCTGCCCAGACCTACGTCAAGCGCGAGCAGGAGGGTGCCGTCACCAAGACGACGACGGTGACCGAGATCGTCTACAACCACGGCGACAGCTACGGAGACAGCACCGAGGCGCTCGTCGAGAAGCGCGAGCCCTCGGCCGTCCGCGGACCAACCGAGGTCTCGACCGCCGTCGATGGCGCCAACATCACCACTGCCGACGGAACCCACCTCGGCCAGCAGGTCACCGTCAACCGTGTTGCCGATACTCAGGTGCTTGGCGACTCTGGCGAGCAGGTCGGCCGCCAGGCTGACGTTGCCCAGGTCACTGCCACCCAGCTCCAGCACCCCGACGGTACCCCCATCGCCCAGCAGGTCGAGGGCACCGATGTCGAGGCTTACGAGCCCACCGAGACCGCTCAGCCCGAGCACGAGACCATCTCGCACAGGGCCGCTGGCGCTGTTGCTGGCGCCGCTGCCGGCGTCGCCGCGCTCGGCGGTGCCGCCTTCGCTGCCGTTAAGAACGCTACCGGCGTCGACATCGCCCCCGAGGCTGCCCCCGTAAGTACCACGCTACGCCGATGTGGTGTCAAAGCTGACAAATAGGTCTCGATTGAGGAGGCCAAGCGCCGCGGTATCGACGTCGAGCACCTTCCCCGGGTCGAGGGACCGAGCGACGCCGTCTCCCCCGTAGGCACCCACCCGCCCGAGGGCGCCGTCAACCAACTCCAGGAGATGGTTGACGGGCTTAAGCACCCTAACGCTGCTTCGCCCACCGACGGTTCCGCCATCGTTGCCGGCTCGCAGACCACTGTCCCTGCCTCTGCCGCTACCGCCGCCCCCATCGACGCCTCGCGCTCGCAGGGCGCTGTTCCCGCCGGCGCCATCGCGACCCCCACCTCGGAGACCCCCTCGCAGGGTGTCCAGGGCGCCTCTGTCGCTGCTCCCATTGCCGGCACCGCTGCCGCTGTCGGTGCCACCACCGCCCCGACCAGCTCGCAGCAGCAGGTCCCTTACACGGGCGGCTCGCTCTCGCCCGAGACCTCGGTCAAGAGGGATACCCCCTCTTCCGGCGCCGTCGGCACTGGCACCCAGGCACAGTCCGCACAGAGCGCTGACCCGACCCAGACCGTCCACGGCCTTGGCGCTCAGTCGTCCTCGCCCCAGGGCTCCGCCACCACCATCCACGGTGCTGGCGCTGGCTACACTGGTGACGAGACTATCTCGCGTTCTGTGCCCGGACAGACTGGCTCGACCGGCACCGCAGCCGCTGTCGGCTCCTCGGCTCCTGCCACTGGTGCTGCCCAGGCCGCTCACCAGCCCGACCCTACGTTCTCGAAGACCACGTACGACCCGAGCTCGCCGTCGCACACCCGCACCGAGATCATCGGTGCTGCTGCTGCTGGCGCCGCCGCTACCGGCGCCGCTGTCGCTGGTGTCGCCTCCTCCGGTTCCAACAACTACGCCGCGATCACCCGTAGCAACGACGGCAACACCCAGGACCAGCGCATGAAGTACGACGTTGAGGACGAGATCACCGGCAAGACCTCTGGCCAGGACTTGACCTTCAAGCCCGCGTCTTCAGGCAGCTACGACCAAAGCCAGCACAGCACCATCCCGAGCATGGACGGTCAGAGCAAGTCCTCTCCTACCTCTGGCACCAAGGCTGGCGATGCGCCCAACGGCGGCAAGGGCTTCAACGGCGCCTCGCGCCAGCAGTCTGCCAATGTCTCGGACAGCCAGCCCCCGGTCGGTGTCAACAACAAGGACCGCTCGCCTCACGAGGGTGAAGACCTCGAGCCCCAGCCCCCGACTGGCACCTACGGCAACCCCACCAACCAGCCCCAGGTCAAGGCCGAAGTCTTCCGTGCCCAGGACACGGACATTCCGAGCCAGCGCCAGGCCGCCGCGGCCAACAACCGCACCGTCCCCGCGCCGACGATCAAGCCCCTCAAGGGTCCCGTCACGACCTCGACCGGCCACGGTGCCGGCGGCACGTCCCAGCTCTTCTCGAGCCAAGACCGTAACGTTATGGCGCACCAGCGTGCTCTCGAGGAGGCCGAGTCCACGGGCGAGACGTCCAAGAACCTCTCGGCCGACGACGCCATGGCTGGCCTCTCCAAGCCTCTCAGCAACACCTCGGCTCAGAAGCCCCACGCCCCCACCGAGGCCAAGACTGGCCGCGCCGGCGCCGGCTTCAACGAGAACCCCCAGCAGCAGTCGGGCTCGCACACTGGTGTCGGTGCCGTCGGCTCGACCCACAGCGGCCTGTCGCAGCAGCCCAGCTCGACCACCGCCGCCCCGATCTCGCAGCAGACCTCGCACCAGACCCAGGGCAGCACCGTCGACGCCGCGGGTAACATCCGCTCGCCCACTGGCGAGGTCGTCGGCTCGACTACCAACAATGCCGGCGGCGAGGTCGGCACTGACACTCCTCAGCGTGCCGCCGTCTCCGGCGACGTAGCCGCTGGCGCCGCTGCCGGTGGTCTCGCCGGTGTTGTCGGCCTGGCCGCTAAGAACGTTGCCAGCGGCGTTAACACTTCCGCTGCCGGTGCTCAGTCTGCTGTCAACTCTGGTGTCTCGGGCGTCCAGTCCGGTGTTGCCGGTATCCAGTCTGGCTCCACTGCTGGCCTGACCGGTGCTCGCGACGGCGTCACCTCTGGTATTGCCGGTGTCAACGCTTCCCTCCAGCAGGGTCGCGACAGCGTTGCTGCCAGCACGACGGGCGTTAAGAGCGGCGTCGTCGGTGCCACCCCGCCTGACGCGCGCACCCAGCCCGGTGCCGGCAACCCTCAGACGCCTGCTCCTCCCGCGCCGTCGACGGGCACCGCCGCTGCGTCTAACACGACCCAGGGTGGCTTAGCTCCGCCGCATCACCACCACCACCATGACAAGGAGAAGCGCTCGGGCAGCTTCTCGAAGCGCTTCAGCTCGCTCGGTTTCGGCAAGCGCTCCTCCGTCGCCCACGAGGGCAAGGACGAGTCGTACGCTGCCTCGCAGCGGCCAGCGTCTAACGCCCCTGCCGCCGCTACGCAGGTGCAGCACAACCCCAATACGGGTGCTACGGCCGTCCAGAAGACGGCGGTCGACTCGCAGGGTAACGTCGCGCAGCACACGACGGTGGCCCAGCCCGCCAGCAACGCCGGCACCGTCGGCCGCACCGGCGCCACCGAGAGCGCTGCCGGCAGCGAGTTCGGCACCGTTGGCAAGCAGCAAGGCAGCGCCATCACGAGCAGCACGGCTACGCAGGTGCCGTCGCAGACTGTCGGTACCGTCGGTACCGCCGCTGGCAGCGACTTCCTTAACAAGGACCCGGCTGCCAGCCAGCAGGCCCACCCGCAAGTCAAGAAGAAAAAGAGCGGCTTCTTCTCCAAGCTCAAGCACGCCTTCAGCCACAAGGGATAAAGTAATCCCTCATAGAATGACCCCGCTTCTTCCTGCACCCAACCACCAACGAGACACCATGGTGGTATTCCTCGTTTCCTCCTTTTCGCTTCCAACTTCTTGAAACACACATCTCTCGTAGCCGCGATAATCAGATACCGTACCTCCCGCAGCCATTAATATAGCCATACAGCGCCCTGGATCGGGCTGGTACTGAATATGAATGGAATGAACATTGCGCGTCCCACGAGCCGAGCGCAGCGAGGCGAAGGGGACAGACACACCTGCGACGCCTACACAACAAGGGCAGGTATGGGCCATCGAGATCAGAGGAAACCTTCTCTTGGTTTCGACGTTTCCCACGATGGCCCACTGACCCGTACACAGGAGCACGATGCTAAACACGCTTTACAACATCATGTTCAGTCGAGGCTCGTCCAGACCTCTGGGTTGGAGGAAGCTCCTCCTAGTTTCCAGCGTCTCCCACGGTGTCTTGCTTCTGTATTGTCACCGACGGGCGGACGTAAGATTTCTCGTTGCGTGCCGAGATGCCGTTCAGGCGACTTTAGCTGATGGAAGTCACCGCACGCCGCTCACGCCGCAGGCCGCACATGAGATGCTGAGGGCCACTTGCGTACACTGCGCACCCCGCACGCCAGGCGCGCCAGGCGGTCACACAGAGGCACAGGAGGAGTTCTACCGATACACTCCTGTGCGCATTGCCCAGGTACGACAGGAACACCCAAAGCGTACCCAAAGCGCACCCAAAGCTCGGGAAAAGCGACAGCAACGCTCGAGCAGTTCGGTTCCTCGGCGGGTGCGGCGTCAGCCCCAACCTACTTACAGCCTCAAGCTACTACGCCTACTACGCCTACTACGCCTACTGCACCGGCTGCGCCTGCAGGCCTCTGCAGCCTCTGCAGCCTCTACAGCCTCCGTGCAATGTTGCGGGCCAAGGCTGCGCCGCGCCCCGCAGGCTAGGGATGTGCACTTGTCCGCCGCACGCGCCGCAGATCGCCGCACCGCGCCGCCCACCCTCAGCCCGTTGCCCACCTCTCACCTCCCACCGCCCGCAATGCCCACCATGGCACCCCGTCGGCGCATTCAGTGCCGAAACATCTGCCACTGCCACGGCCACGGGGCACTCGGCGCGTGCTACGGGTTGCTCTATTCGGCTGCTCGGCATGCCCGGCCGGGTGCCACACCCCGACTCGTGCCCTGTTAGCCCTTCTGGCCCTGCTGCGCTCCGTCCCTATCCCCGTGAGGGCGTGAAGGCTGGGTATTCTACTCTCGTGCACCAGTCATGTTTTTTACAGCGGCGTCTGGGGAATGCGCCAGCCGTGGCACCGAGCGCCCACACATGCCCATTCTCCGCCATGGCGCAGACCTGGCATGACTGATACGGTGGCACAGGGGTTTGGGAGGGCTGAATGCGCGGGACTTGGGGGGATCTTCAGGCCCCGATCTGGCCGGATGTGCCGGCATGCTGCTGTTGTGCTCGGTCAGCAGCGTAGCGGTTGTTCAGACGTGCGGGCAAGAGGCGTGCGTCAGCACTATGTTTGCATTGGGCTGCACAGAGAAGAGGCAGAAGCAAGGGGTGACGAGAAATTTGCAGATGTGGCGCGAAAGTGTAACGTCGGAGGCGTTGCTCGGGCCCCTGGTTCGTCTTCTTCTCCTTCTGTACACTTCTGTCTGGGCATGTCGGGCATGTACGACGCCTGCCTGGGCCCGGATTCATGGCATGGAGCGTGCAGATACGTGAGCCGGCGCCGAGCGTCGTCCGACCTTTCTCCAAGCCCTACTCCGAGAATAGAGCCGTCCTGGGGGTGAGGTATGCCCCCAACTGTGGAGCTCGTCAGCCGCGCTGAGCGAGCAAAGTCCACGAGAGGGCCGTCGAGGGAATAAGGGGAATGGAAACGCCGGAAAACGTCGTGTCTAAGGTCTGCTTCAGGCTACCTTGAGGCGAAATTTGCTTCCTGGAATTACTGGGGTAGGGTTTCCGGACGCCACAGGGGGGCTCAGGCCAGGGACCAGCTTCAACTTTCCACCCAACTTCCAGTGGACCTTCGGTCCGCCGTTGTATCAGCGCCGGTATGCTGACTCGGGAGGCATTTCCGTGCCAATAGTTGTGCTGATACGGCCGTTTGGGCGCCTCAGTACGGCAATGTCCGGTACTTCTCCCTGTGTGCAGATCTGCCCGCTGCTCCTCGGTGATCGCGTTCCCAGGGACGCCGTGTTGATAGGACGTGCGCTGTGTTTGTCTTGCAGGAGGTTAAAGGACAGTACGACGTTCTCTGGAACGGCGTGACCGAGCCAAAGGCCCGCGAAGCAAGACCCAACTCACGCCATTGTGAGCCAAACACGTTTCTGAATGAGGGCCAAGCGCGCTTGGAGCAGGCGTGACCGAGGGCATTAGCAATACGTCCGTCATCACTGCGTTCTAGCACTTCGGCTGTCTCTGGCTGGCGCTGGTTTAGTCTTTTCATACTGCTCAAATAGGTTAACAGCTTAAGGTACTAAGTCGACGGGGAAAGGGGTAGCGGAGAGCCTGGCGAGCCTGGGCGCGAGGATGGATCTCAGATCAGCGAACAAACCTTGTCTGCTCCTTATGCAATTCAGCCCTTCCTTCGGTGTCACGCGCGCATTGCCTCGGTAGCAGAGATATCTGTTCGCGTACCTCTCTACTCTGCGCGGTATCTTGCGCGATTTTGCGTTTCTCTTGCCAACATGAGGAGACATTGCAAGAGTACCAAAGGAGGTAGAGGATCGAGGGGGCAGATAGTAACCCGCCGCGAGCGCCGCGAGCGAGCGCAGCAGGTTTCGGGGTCCGGACCGCGCTCCGCTTCAGTGCAGCGCGGGAAGCTCGGTGACCATCAGGTGAGCCGGTATGGCACGGCGGAAGGAAGACTTTGGGCCATTTCAGCGTCTCACCTGCAATCAATAGACGTGCGTACCGTGTCTCACCAGACAGCTCATGGCACACGCAGACGCCGTGCAGTCCTCTTCCTCTTTGCATCATATGCATCATGTATTTCCAGGTCGACGACGACCGGGTGATCGAGGATCGAGGAGCCTGCGAGGCAGAAGGAGAGCGAGGGAGAACCGTGCGCAGTTCGTGCTCCATGCCAAGCCAGCTTTGGGCTCCACATCCCCGCGGCTCGCTTCCTCTGCGTTGCTTTCGCGTTCTGCGATGCTGCACACACCCGCATGCCAACGATCGATTTCGAATGCTTCTCCACGGGCTCCAAGCTCCGAGATTAACGAGAGTACGCAGCACTGTGCAACAGATGGTGCGAGGTTGATTCGGAATCACGCTCCAGTACAGACGTCAGCTGGCCCAGCTGGTCAAACTGGCTCAGTGAAGCTCAGCTGGTCATGAAGAGAGGACGAGCGCAGAACGCCAGCGAGGGACGGGGAGGCACGATTCAGTCATATCCTTAGCGCTAGCGCTGCCACCGTCCCTTGGAACCCCCGATGTCCCTCCCCCCCTGGCCCTGTCCAGTCCCTGGGAACGAGTTCAAGCTTTCTGCAATCCAACCTCCATCCGTGCATCGGTGGTCTATCTTTGGTGCGCGTTCACTCACACCGCCAATGCAAACTCTGCGTTGATTCCGACGATGCCGTCCTGCGTCAATCGCATTTGTTCGGGCACCAGCAAACAGCTAGCCCCATGTAGTGTCCAGTGGCACTCAGATGGTGCAGGTAGCGTGCTGACGTTAGACATTGCTGACGTTGCCGCAGGGGAAAGACAAGCATGGTCTGCAGACCAAGTACGTTTGTGGGTGAGTAGTGGGGTCACGACTTGCGCGGAGAGAAGCATAGGAGGGAGGATACGGAGAGATCTTGGGAATGCAGGCCAGCCGCCGGCGAAAAGCTGAGCACCACTTGTTACAGAAGAGCGAAGATGGGACGGGGGGACGGGGGGAGGGGGGGACCGGGGGACCGGGGGAGACGGAGACAACCGGAGGCTTTCACGGGGCTTTCACGGGCCGCTGGCTGGAGCTGGCTGGCATTTGCTGAGGGCTGAGCCGAGCGTGGAGGCTGCCTGAGGTGACCTGAGCCCAGTCCTTGTCGACTCAGGATGGCGGGGGAGAGAGGATCTGGTATCGCTCCCGATCCTGAACTGCCTGCAGGGCCCCTGGCAGCCCGCCGCTCCAGATCTCACCGACGAGCGACAGCCCAGAGAACAGAACGCTGCCCTCGCTGCCATTGAATGCACACCCGCAACGCCCAGCACCGAACACTGGAACAGGTTCAAGGACTCGATCCTACCCAAGGAGACCGTCGCCATGACCGAGCACCACCAGCGCGTTGCACCGTAGCCTCTGACCGCAAGTATCCACCCGCGACCGCCATCGCGCTCCTCTTCGTCACATAATCTTTGCCTCTTGCTGTCCTTTCCAATCACATACCCCTCCGAGACTCCCGCGCACCGACCTCTCCTTCCCCCTTCAATCCCCTCCGCCTCCCCCTTCTCGCACCCACCGCTCCCATCTTTCGGGTCGCCGTCGCTACCATCCCAGTCCAACCCACAACTCGGCCATCTCGTAATCACCCTTCATCACACATCATCCGATCCTACACACCTCCGCCATCCCTTTCCCACCATTACGACATTCTGTCTTACCCGCATCAGCTGGCCAACAGGAGTGCTGCGCAACGACAGGCTAATGCGCATCCGGCGAGCGTAGACGACCCTCTACCAGCTTTCTGCGCCCATCATTGTGTTGTTCTCGAAGCTCTGCACACTTCTTGAACGCTTCGTCCCACAAAAGCACACCCTCCCGCGCACCCTTCCCCCCTGAAGCTAATTCTCCACTTTCGACATACCCACCACCCGTTCCACAGGTCCCACAGATCCAAAGTTCATAACCGCACGCCTATACACAAACGACCCGACACCTCGGCATACCAGCAAGCTGTCTCACACCCTAAACACAATCCGCACGCCGACCAAATAGCGCGCGACAGCGACGACAGCTGTCCCGCTACATAGCATGGATGGTGAACGGCCGTCGACGAGACGAGGTTGTCCGCCGCCGTCGATAGCGCTCGCCCCCTTGCCGACGCGCTACGGTGGTGCCAGCCAGCCATCAACCATTGCTGAGCAAGACCCAGCATATGTCGCACATCACACCCCCAGCCCACTAAGCCGTTCCCACGACAACACACCCCGCCCCATTCGACCGCACGACGACGACGACGACGATGCAGAGGGCGTCTTTGCGTTCGCGCGACCCCCGACGTCCGAGGCGCCGCCGATACACCAGTACCCACCAGGTCTGCAGCGACATGACGACGGTGGAGATGGCGTCT
Source organism: Trichosporon coremiiforme (assembly GCA_039545355.1). Taxonomy (NCBI): domain Eukaryota; kingdom Fungi; phylum Basidiomycota; class Tremellomycetes; order Trichosporonales; family Trichosporonaceae; genus Trichosporon; species Trichosporon coremiiforme. Next base: position 653,264 of record BCJJ01000017.1, read on the forward strand.
TCGCTTTCGCACCGCCAGCCTCGCCGTGGCCTCCTGCCTCGCTTCCCTCGTCGCAAGACGGCAGCAGTGCGGGGGGTAGCAGCGGGCAGCGGCGCCCGTCGACCGCCCATCCCTCGACACGCTCCATGGCCTCTCTGCAATATGCCCAAGGCTTGCAACGCCTTGACAGTATTGACACTGGGACATTCGCCTTCTCGTCACCAACAACTTCTGACGCGCTTCACCTGACGACCCCAGCGGACGAGGCTGTGTCGTCATGCAACTCGCACCGCCCGCTGCGACCAACGCGGACACGCGACGAGGACGAAAACACTGACGGCGTCTTCGCTTTCTCAAATCCCTCTCCGCCAAGAAACCATGAGCCACCCGCTCAACCCAGCTACGAACCTCACCCCGCAGCCTACGCGATCCCGTATGCTCCGCCAGCGCCGCCAACAGCGAACCCCTGGGCGCACGCCGGCCAGCAGGCACGCATCCCTCATGCCGTCCCGGAGGAAGGCACATTCGCGTTCACGACGCCGGAGGAGGCGTATATCCCGAGTGATCGGCTCACTGTTGGACAACCGGCGCCGCTGCCCGGCAACTCCGAGTCGACTTTTGGCAACAACGTCGACACATTAAGCAAGCGGAGCGCGACCGTTGATGTTGAACTTGGACAGCCCTTTGCATCGCCGACGACGACCGCGTACCAGCACTCGACGGTGCGGGAGCCGCTGCTCGAACCGAACCTGAACCGTTCGGCGTTCAGAGATTGGCGCTACGAAACGCCGCCAGAGGACAGCGGCTTGCGTCGGCGCCATGCCTACCCGCCACCACCTGCCGACGAAGTCCTGAAGCCCGTTGACCCCCAGGCAAGCGGCGACAAGCTGGACCAGATCGACCAGAACCACGACTCCCGGCCGGTACTGCTGTCACGCCCGAAGACGGCGTACACCGAGTACACGGAGCGAACGGAGCAGACAGTTCCGCATGGCGTCACAACATGGGGCGACGGCATGGGTGGCGAGCTGAACACGAGCAGCAGCCCGCGTTCGTCCTTTGACGAGGACAGTCCATACCCCGAGGTTCGCGCAGCCGTGTCGAACCTGGACGACTCCGAAATGCCGGCTCTCACGTTCCGCGTGTTCTTCATCGGCATTCTCATGACGGTCATCCGCTGTGCGCTCAACACGTTCTTCCGTCTGCGACCGCCCGCGCCGTACATCGCGCCAACGCTCGTGTGCTTCTTCGCGTACCCGTTCGGCCAGCTGCTTGCTTGGATCCTGCCGATCGGCGAGTGGAAGCTGCCCCGCTGGCTCGGCGGATTCACGTTTGACCTGAACCCTTGCTCGTTCAACATCAAGGAACACTCGCTCATCGTCGCTATGAGCGACATCGGCGGCAACGTGTGCGGCGTCGTCATCTCGATCGCGACGATGCAGCGCAACTATCACGTCAGCCACAACGCCATGTTCACGATCCTGCTCTGTGTCGCGACGCAGGCGACGGGCTCGGCGTTCTCGTACCTGCTGCAGAAGAGCGCGGTTCAGTCTGCGTCGCTCCTTTGGCCCGAACTGCTCGGCACCACGACGCTGCTGAACACGCTGCACGCGGACAGCTCGGACGGCAGGGGCATGAGCCGCAAGAAGTTTTTCGGGCTCTCGGCGACGGCCATGTTCCTGTACACGCCGATCCCGGCGCGACTGTTCTCAGCGATGGCGTTCCCGGACTGGCCGACGTGGATTGCGCCACACAACATTACGGTGAACCAAGTCTTCGGCGTAGCAACAGGCATGGGTTTGTTCCCGCTCACGCTCGACTATACGCAGGTCATGAAGATGGCGACGCCGTTCTACGTCCCGTGGCTGACGGCGCTGAACTTGCTGCTGGGCTGGGCGCTGTTCTACTGCATGATCTCGCCCGCGCTGTACTACACGAACAAGTGGTTCACGGGACACATGCCTCTGTCGAGCTCCCGCATTGCCGACCGCTTCGGCATGCCGTACAACGTTACCCGCGTGCTGCAGGGCGACAGGCTGAACGAGGAGGCGTACCATGCCTACTCGCCGATCTACTTTGCGGCCTCGTACCACGCGACGCACCTCATGGCCTTTGGTGTCGCCACGAGTGTCCTGACACACTTTGCAGTGCACCACGGGGCTCACTTCTGGCGCTGCCTGCGCAAGAAGGGCGACGAGGAACCGCCCGACGTCCACGCCAAGATGATGCGCGCGTACAAGGGTATCCCGGGGTGGTGGTACGGCGCACTCCTGCTCGTGTGCTTCGTGTGCGGTATAGTCGGTCTGGAAGTGTACGACACCGAGCTGCCCGTGTGGGGCCTAGTCATAGGTCTCATCCTCGGGTTACTCTTCGCGATCCCCGCCACCTTCATGGCGGGAGTGACGACCTTCACCCCGGCCACGAATGTGATCTACGAGCTGGTAGCGGGCTTCCTGTGGCCCGGGCGTCCCATCCCATTACTCCTCTTCAAGTCGCTCGGCATCCAGACAGTCCACGCCACGGTCAACTTCACGCGTGGCCTGAAACTGGGCCACTACATGAAAGTACCTCCCCAGGACATCTTCATCGTGCAAGTCATCGGCCTGCTCGTGTGCGCGCTCGTCAACGCGGGCATGTTCGCGTGGGTCCCGCCCTGCGACCAGTGCACCTTCACGACGGCCGACTACTCTGCCTCTGTCATTTGGGGCGTCATCGGCCCCCGCCGCCTCTTCGCCGCCGGCGCGCCGTACGCGAACCAGCTCTGGGTGCTGCTTGCCGGCGCCCTCCTCCCCCTGATCCTGTACTATGGGCGTCGCCGGGCCGCGGTCCTCACGCACCTGCCTGGCGTGTCCGCCCCCTGCCTCGCGTCGGTCCTCAACGCCCTCGGCGCCATCAACGTGCCCCTCATGCTGTCGAGCGCCTACTTCTGGCCCACGATCAGTTTCATGCACGTCGCGACCTTTGCCGCCCTCGTGTTTGGGGCCAACTACTACACCCGTCGGCGACACACGGGCTGGTGGATCAAGTACAACTATGTGCTTGGTGCCGGGCTCGGCGTTGGCTGCGTCCTCGCCCAGATACTGTGCTACCTCGTCTTTGACTTGAAGGAGATCAGCCTCAGCTGGTGGGGGAACGACGTGTGGCAGAACACGGCGGATTACAATGGCACGGCCATCAGCCGAGTCGCGCCGAAGGGCGGGTTCGGACCCAGTGTGTTCCCCTAGTCGCCTCGTATCGGACAGTCCTCATCCCATCCCAGAGAAGCGGACCGTAGAGCCTGTCGGCTCAATCATTCCACATCTTTTTCTTGACATTTCGATCTTCTCCATTCTTGGGCTCTCGGTTCTGTGTATAGCTCTTTATCATCAATGTACCACTATGCATTCTCATTCCCAACGATGGGGCTCTAGCGTGTGTCTAGTTCACAATCCAGGCGGGTTACGAGTCTCTACAGTAGTCTAGGCTCGCATTAACGTGTGATGGTGGAGCGCTGTGGTGGGTTTCGTCTCGAGGTTGCCTGCGTGGGTCTTGACAGTGGGTCCTACATCTGACGGGCTCTTGGGCGAGCTTGACGGATCAGCCGGAGACCCGGCTGACGGAGGATAGGGCGGAGGAGGGTACACTGTGGGCGGGAGAAGAGGTTGCGGCATGGGTTTGGGTAGGGGTGGTTGTTTGGGCTGAGGGGCCCGACGTGGCTTGGCGGCTTGCTCCAGGTCCTTGGACTTGGGCTGCCAGTAGGTTCGAAGGCGGATGAGCTGGTCTTCAGTCTGCTCGGGCGTGTGCTTGTCATGCGAGTCCAACGACTGGACGACCTTGGGGGGGCAGGAGACCGCGCCGGTCAAGCGCAGCACTAAGGTGCAGCGCCACCACAGCCGTGTGCGCCCTGCGCGTACCCTGCGGCGCAGCAGCCATCGGCGAAGGGAGGCGGAGCGGCGACGGCGTCGGCGTCGGCTCCCCTCGACGCACGCCAGAGGGCGCGGTCGTGAGCACCAAGGGCAGCGCTGGGATTGGCGAATCCCCTGTCGGAGCTGAGACCAGCGGCGCTGGGGCTGGTGACGCAGAGAGCGGGTACGACAGCGCTTGTGCCGTCGCTACTGGAACCGCGATCTCTTGAGTCAGTGGTGCTCGGACCTGGGACGTCGGCGCTTGTGCCACAAGAGCTGGCAGGACGGACATCTGCGTAGCAGGCGCACCAGGCGAAGAGAGCGCCGACACAGGAACAGGCACGGCAAGATGAGATGCGGCATTCACCGGTGACGCCGGGAGCTGCACGGGCTGCGGCGCCGAACCTTGCGCTGCTGCAACCTCTGGCGCCCCAAGTTGCGACATCAGTGCCAGTGCCACAGTGACCTGAGACTGTGCTGCTGCCCTAACGGGCTCCGAGAGGAACGGGTCCGAGATGCCCGACACCGCTAGCTGCGCCGCGGGGTGCGCCGCGTCTGCCAGGAGTGAAAGCCCAGGCCAGGACCCGAGGGCTGGAGACAGTCGCCGACTCTACTGGCGACCGTCGGGGGTGGGCACAGCAGGCAGTGCGGAGTTTAGCGCGCAGTCCATGGCAGCACTCGGCCCAGGCGGCGGAGTGACACAGGTGGTGGAGGCATGGGCAGGCTCGGGACGGCGAAATAAGGATGATCCCACTCTCCCGTCACTGGAGCAGCGGCAAAGCGCACAGACTTCCCGCTGGAGTGTGGCGTATCGGCTGTGCGCGTTGACGTCCTGCGCTGGCGTCACCGGTGCAGTGATGATCGGCGGCTGGGGAGGTGACGTGAATCGGTGGCTTGAGACCATACAACAGATCCTCCTGTGCTCCCACAGAAGGCGTTCGCAGGCGTGTGGTGGCGTCCGAAGGCATGTCGCTGGGCCGATACGTGGAGGCTAGTGGGTGACTGCCTGCGTGTGCACAAGGCTCCTGTCCACAGACTGCTCAGGATCTCCAGTATCGTGTGTCTCGACGTTCTCGTCCACGCTTCTGTGGCCAGAGGCACCCTACTGCGCTCCGGGCCCCTGAACGCCTGCGGGGTTGATGGCGGGAGCTGGACCGAGGAAGTCGAACGCGTCGCGCATGTCGAGTGGCCAGTCAGTCGTGAGCAGGTCGAGGGGAAGGTCAAACAAGTTGCCGGGAATGACCTGCTCCTCTTGCTTCTGCGGCTCTTCCGTCGTGCGCACGCTGCTATCACCACCGGACCCGACGCCAGGCGTGTTGGGGTACTGCCAGGCGGAGGGCGGCAGGGCGGTGTGCCAGACTTGCGCGCGGCGGCTGCGGTCGACAGCCGCAGCAGTCATGTACTGGTCGATACGCTTGACGTGGTCGCGCAGCTTCTCAGCAATGCCAGGAGTGAAGCTCATTGTCGACTCCAGAGACGACAGCAAGTCTGCCATCGCCAGCAGCACGTTGCGCACCTGCAAGTACGTCCAATGGCTCAAGGGCGTCTGGATGACGGAGCCGAGCAGGTGACCCACCCCCGCCAAGTGGTGCAGGATGGGTGAGCTGATCGCCTGGATGTACGCGGTGGGCACAGTCGAGAGCGCGTCTAGCAGCTCGCCTGCAATGGCGCAACGCTTCTCCACACTCGCGTCCTCCAGTCCAGTCATCACCATCTTCACCGTCTGCATCGTCACAATGATGTCGGCGGCCTGGAATCCAAAGCGGTCCTCATAGACATTGCCCGTCATCGCCTGCGCACCCTTGAACTCGACCGGCAGCTGATTGTAGTCTTCCTGGATCGTGTCGAGAACCTCCTTGCTGCTGGGAAAAGACGAGTTCAGTCGCGTCAAGGAGAACAGGCGCCGGTTAACCTGGGACTCGGTTGGCTCAAGTTTGCGCTGCCGGAGCAAGCCGAGCGCATGCTCTAGGATGCGGTACAGGTCGTTCGTGAAGTTCCAGCCGCGGAGGAAGGACACGCCAGCCGGTTCAGCAATGCCGGTCTCGGTGATCTCCGAATCGTCCCACACCTCCGCGGGGTAGAGAACGTTTGCCTGCGTCTCGCGATGACGTACGATGCCACCCCATGTGCACGCTGCGTAGACATCGATCGAGTAAACGCCCCAGAACACGCGCCGGCGCTCCTGGATCTCAGTCACTGGCAGATTTGGCGGCCAGCGATTCTCGTTGTGAAAGCCGTCGGCGGCACACATGGTCATGTAGTCACCGAGGTGAACGGAGAGCTGCCTGACCTGACCGTACTGCAGACTGAGGATGGCCAGAATCGCCTTGGCGCGCTTGTAGTCGAAGTCGGTAGCAGCTGTGAGGTCGGCGGGGAAGGCTGACAGCGCGGCGTCGAAGAAAGCCTCAGACAGCGGGGCATCCGGGGGCAGGGGAGTGCCAACACCATCGCGCATACGCGCCGAGGTGATCGCACAAACGGCCATGACGAAGGCGAAGAAGGCACGGTCGCGCTCATAGTGACGGGCGCGGACGCGGGCGGAGAAGGTGGGCCAGTGGAAGTACGGCAGGATCGGGTACACGACACGGTAGAAAGTTGACGCAAGCAAATCCACGAGATCTGGCGTACCAACTGCTTGGTACTCCCACTTTCGGAGCTCACCTCCGAGGGCCCCATTCTGGCTCCCCGAACCGTGAGGTGTCGGTTGTCCAGAAGCCGAGTGGCCACTCTGCGAGGATGGCTTGGTGCCACCCTTCGGCACAGGCTGTTGTCGTCAGTCATGGGACTCGTTAGGGGCTCAACATCGCTTGGTCCGGGCGAGATCCACTGCAAATCCTCGGAGGGAAGGTGGGCTCCGCCGCTCGGACGACGATCTCTGCCTTCCCCCGAAAGATCGGTGGAGCCCCCGGTATGCAACACTTACACCTCTCCGCTTCACGGGGCGGTTATATGTGCATTCCGACCCGAACGCGGCACAGGGCGCGCACACCGACGGGTTGTTGGAAGGTGAGCACTGTTCATGTCAGTTCATGTCATGGAAGGTATGGAAGCGGGCCCCGCCGCTGTTGCTTTGCTCCGCTGGAAACAGTTCAGGCGTTCAAGCGTTCAGCAGCGTTATCTGGGTGCCTCTTGGGGGCGAGGAAACGGACCTTGACGCCACCGCGATGGCAGCGGTCACAAGCTCTCTGAGTAGTGTCAGCGTTGCCTACATTGAGTGCGGATCGGCATTTGTTCCCTGCGCCATATTACACTTGGACGGAGAGACCAATCGGAGAGATTACCGCGCGAAGGTGCGGCCCCTGGGAACCAAACAAATTGGGTTTGCTGTGCTCACTGTTATGCGTCGCCGCTTGAGCGGTTCTGATGGGCCTGGTGCGGAGTTGGACGACGGCGACGAGGATGGCATGGGCGTTGTTCGATGTGTGTGTGTGTTGTTGAGAGATTGATCCTCGTCAGCTCGGTGTTTGCATGGTGTTCGTCATCAGACTAAGCGTCGCGACCGCGGACGGGAGCAGATGAAAGGGAACTAGTGACTAAAGTGACTCAGTCAATGTTAGTCGACCATGCGGCGCACATTGGTTGCATTGGCGATAGCACGTTGGCACGTTGGCACATTGCTTCGCGCGCCGTAGCCGGCCAGCTCTTGGCCGCAATTGCCGCACCCCGCGCATCGCCCGCATCACCCGCACTTGCGCACTTTCTGCCTCAACTGCCTTCGCCGAGCAAACCGAACTAACGGCCGGTCGGCGACGTTTCCGCACCTAAACCTGGGACAATCGGCCGCACCGCCGTCGATCCTGATGCACGTGATTGTTGGCACGTGGTATGTGCATGGCTTCCCTTCACGTGACGGACCGTGAAACTCCATCGTCATCGGCGGCCTGCCGGTCTGTTGACCGGACCATTTTGGCGCTACCATGGTTCAACTGTGGGCCCCGGCGACTAGCTTGTGGTTAACCGGTCCATAGTACACATTCTCCGTTCCACGGACATCACCGCCTCCATGTGAGGTGTCCCGCAACATTGGTGCTTGATACTTAACGTCACTCCAACCCCTTCCTCGTCGTCTCTCCCACAGCTGCCAACCAATCTACTTCCTCTCTCCAAGCCACACCAAGAACAACCAACCCAGCGCCACCATGTCTGACAAGCCCAACATGACCCTCACCCGCCCGACCGAGACGGTGTGGCAGATCAACCTCCAGGCTCCGCCCGACAACCGTCTCACCATCGAGTTCCTCACCGAGCTCTCGGCGACGCTCGACCAGGTCGAGGCCGAGTGGCGCAAGTCTGGTGGCGGTGAGGACGACAAGGGCAAGAACAACGGCGCCGGCGCGCTCGTCATCACCTCGTCGATGCCCAAGTTCTTTTCGAACGGTCTCTCGCCCACTGTCCTCGGCGTTCCCGGATTCTTCGAATCCGTGTTCGACCCCGTCATGTACCGCCTCCTGACCTTCCCCCTGGTCACGATCGCCGCGATCAACGGCCACGCCTTCGCCGGCGGCATGATCCTCGCCTTCTGCTGCGACTACCGCGTCATCACCAGCGGCAAGGCCATGATGTCGTGAGTACACTCTTCAGCTGATATACCACGAACATGGAAGCTGACAACAGGATGAACGAGATCTTCCTTGGTCTCCCCATGCCCAACTCTTTCGCGACCTGGCTCCGCATGCGCCTCCCCTACCAGGCGCTCCGCGAGACCATGCTCGGCAAGCGCTGGTTCCAGAAGGAGCTCCTCGCTGTCGGCATGGTCGACGAGATCGCCGAGCCCGACCAGGTCGTCCCCAAGGCGATCGAGATCGGCACCCGCGAGGGCGCCAAGGTCGGCGGCGGCTCCTGGGGTGCTATCAAGGTGAGCTATTTCATCGTGCTTGAGCTGACGGACAGGACGGCATGTACCACGAGGTCATCGACGCTTCGCGCAGCCAGCGCCAGATCTGGCGCCCGTTCATGGAGGCCGACGCCTTCTGGGCCCGCATGGAGCGCGAGGGTGTTGCCGCCAAGTTCGCCGAGAAGGCGAAGCTCTAAGCGGGTGAGCAGTGAGCGGAGCCGCGGCGTAGGAAAGAGCAGAAAGCTCGGCACCAATGAGTGTCCGCACAATGTCTAAATCGATAAGAGATAGCAGTATGAATTGTCTACAGCAGCCCAGTCCTAAGCACCAGTGTAGTAGTGGCGCTGGGTCAGCATCCACGCGACACCGCTCGCTGTTTGTCAGTTCATATCGGACCGGAGCCAACTCACAGCCAATGACGAGAGGTCCGATGGAGGCGCGGTTCGGCTTGACGGTGCCAAAGACGAGCCACTCGGAGACGAAGTGGAAGGTTGCGACGCCGAACGCAACGATGCCGAGGTCGTACAGACCCTTGTTGGAGATGTCGTAGGCGGCAAGCAGGCGGATCGCGGCAGCCATCGCGGTCCAGGCGCCGAAGAGACGGCCGGCGAGGGGCGTCACTGTTGTCAACTGATCGCAAGCAGGGCAGCGTCCCTCCTTGGATCTTCTTTCTCAGACCAGGGGAAATGAGGGAGACGTGCAACTCACTCTGGTCCTCCTTGCCTGAGTAGATCTCTTTGCTCTGCTTCAGCGTGACATAGTTCTGGGCGACGTTGTAGATCGACGCGACGCTGGTGATGAGCAGCCAGTACGGCAGGATGCCGCCTCCGGCGGGGGGCTGAGGGAGGTCTGTCGTCAGCTGAATCTCGTTCGTATAGCTGGTCAGTATGTTCTGCAGCACGTACACGACGTAAGCGACATGGCGGACGACAGACAAGGGAGGTGGACCAACATCAAAATCAGGAACCGCGATCGTGGTTCGATAGCTGCCAACTCAACGGGCGCGCTCCGTCCCTGACCCTGGCGAGCGCCAGGCGTGCGGGGCCGTTTTGTTGATGCCTTTCTCCTACAAGCCTGCCTCCACTGAAATTTCGGAACCTCCACTATCTTTACTCTCGTCACCTTGACTCATCCACCGCACCGAGAAGCCGCCACCATGTCATGCGCACAGCCTGAGGAGATGATGCCCCGTAAGCTCTTGAGATGGGGCTTAGCTAACCCCAGGCCGGCGGCCCATCAGGCAAAGAGACAAGAAGCTCTGTCACCGCTGCGAGGAGAATAGGAGCCAGTATGTCTCGCGCTCATTGCCGTTCTGCGAGTGAGTAGAGCCTTCCTCTCCCCTCCCCTTGACCGTCATGGTCATCCTCCACAACCATCGCCAATTCGCACTCTATGTAGATGTTTTGGTAGCTGCGGGACGTGCGTACGTGAGCTAACGGCAGGACGTGTTTCCGGAAAGGACTCTCGGTCCGCTGCACCCGAGACCTGCACCTCGCCCTCACCCCGGGCCTTCGAGGTGCCAACGTGCGCCCGCGGCGGCAATCATCCAACCCCCTGGTTGCGCTATCCGGAGGAGCAGGAAGCACAGCGATGGCCAACATGCTACACGAGCGTGGGTACTGGGCGACGTCGGAAGGTGAAGTCCGCGACAAGACGAAGGGAGAGAAGGAGATTGTCTGGCCGGCCGCTTGGGCAGTGCACGTCGACTTCTCCGCCGTCACTGGACTTGTCTCACAGACGGAGAGGCTGAGAGAGATGGCGGAGGGGATGGGCCTGAAGTTCATCGCCCTCAAGGCGGAGGACGCATTCGACCCGACACTCTGTCGGAGGATACGAGCGGCGGCTGGTCTGCCGGCCAAAGAAGGCGAGGACGAGGGAGCGGCACTGAGCGTAAACTTGGCCGATACCGGTGAGTTCAATCAGAGCTAGGATCTCTTTATACCAGCTAACATCAGGTCTGAACCTCCACGCCGCAAACAAACAGGAGCCCTTGGAGGCGCTCCGCTCGTTGCTCGCTGGACTCCCTCCACCGAGTCGCCCAACATTGCTTGGGCACATTCTCGACGGTCTTCTGACTCTCGCCGCCATGACGTTGCCGGATGTCGGTGTTCTGCTCGAGGGCGAGACCTCGACGCGGCAAGCAGAGCGGGTCATCGGTGCGACTGCTGGAGGAAGGGGCTGGGCTCTCCCTCTTGAGCTCGCCACTCGCCTTCCTCTCACTTCCTCTGACTCCTCTGGCACCTCTGCAAGACAGGTAGTGCGCATCAAGCCGTTGAAGGACATCACTGTGAAGGAAGCCGCAATCTACTGCCGCTCCTCGGGTCTGGATACTGTCAACGAGCGCAAGTGGGACGGTACCGTTGGCGAGCCGCGGCGGGATGCAAGGGGGAAGGGTGCCTTTGCGTCCATCGAGGCGTTGACAGAACGTGAGTAGCTGTGTAAACGAAACCGTAAAGCTGACAGACAGGTTTCATCGCGACGTTGAACGTCTCGCACCCCTCGACGGTGAACACGATCAACCGCACCGGCAACAAGCTGCAGTTTGCCGGCTCTCCAGGGGACAGCGAGACGCGCTGCCCGCTCTGTGAGATGCCCGTTGACGACTCGGCGACGGAATGGAAGGCGCGCGCGTCTCTCACCTCGCTGCCGGAACGAGGGTCGGAGAAGAAGGAGGAGCTGCCGGGGGACACGGAGCTAAGGCCACTGCTGTGCTACTCGTGCTTGACGGCTTTCACGCCTCTGACGGCGGCCAAGCGCGACCAGCTCGCTGCTGACGTCCCTCTGCCGCTGTGGGTCGGACCTCAGGTCGCGCAGCGGAGAGGTGTGTCCGAGGATGAGATGCGGCGGCAGATCGATGACTTCATCATCGCCGACGATGAGTAGACCAACCTTCACTCCGGCAATGTGCCGAGCCCGGCCCACCGCCAGCCCATCCTCACCTGTAAACCTTGATCTCATAGACCAGTGAAAGACGACGCTGTATGCATACGCCTGCTTGCACGAAACAGGGGACGAGGTTCCAGGGGGACTGGGATCAGCTAGGCCCGCTCCCAAGGGGAAGTTAGGCGTGGACAGGTTAGGTTGCCACTCAGGCACGGCCCTGGGTCCTGGGTCTACCCAGGGTGGTCGTGCCCGCCTAGCGTTCTAGCCCATCTAGCCTGTGCAGGGCGAGGGTGCGCTGCGCTGCTGATTTCTTTGTTTGTGCACAAATCGAGGTGCCTTCAGACACGGAATCATCGCAACACCCGCTTGCTACTCATTTTACCTCCACTCGGCGCGAGCACAACACAACAGCCGGCCCTTCGACCCCATCTTCACACCTGCAATTGACATTCCAGCTCCGTCACTCCCCTTGCATAACGCCGCCAACGACACAGCACACAAACAACAACAAACACGGCCCTGCACCCTTCGCGCATAACATTGCGCACCACACTGCGCTGATCTCTGCGCTCGACATTGCGCTTCCCACCTGGACGTAGCGCCCCCACCATGCCTATCGCGACACAGACCCAACCCGCTTCGAGCGCGCCGGGGTCCATGGGCCCTCCGCCAATTCCGGTACCAATGCCGCCCCCGCCGTCACCGCGGAAGAACCTCGTTTCCGGCTTAGAGCGCTCGCACTCGCGCGCCGGACACATGCGCCACGGCAGTACTAGCAGTATCGGGCACTCGAGGGGGCAGTCCTTCTCCTCGCTCTCTAGCATCGGCAGCCTGACCAACCTCAACAACCTGGCTGGCAGCAGCTTACCCTCCCCCCTTGGGCAGATGGGCCAGATGGGCCCGCCGGGCTTACCTGTCATGCCGCCCGCGCCGCCGCTGGGCAGCGAGATCGCCTGGACTGAGATCCAAAGCAGGTGAGTTGGCGAGATCAGGAGATGACTGACAATCAGGACGTTCTGCAAGTGGTGTGTGTCAACCGAGGTCGTACCCCAGGCTCACGAGCCGCCGAGAGTAGCGCGCGAAGCTCACACACAGGCTAAATACGAAACTCGAGAACCACGGGCTCGAGCCCATGACTTCGCTTGACAAGGACTTCTCCGATGGCGTGAAGCTGATCCAGGTGAGTCCGCTTCACTGTTGCAGTGGCTGCATCGCTACCTTCATTCGTCACCAGCTTCCCGAGCACTGACTCAGCTAACATCAGCTCCTCGAGATCATGTCCGACTCGAGCCTGGGACGGTACAATAAACGCCCGATCATGCGCGTGCAGAAAGCTGAGAACGCAGCCAAGGCGCTCGCGTTCATCCGCGAGCGCGGCGTCAAGCTAACCAACATCGGCCCCGAGGACATTGTCGACGGGAACCTGAAGCTGATCCTGGGTATGATCTGGACGATTATTCTGCGCTTCACCATCTCGGGCATTTACGAAGAGGGCTTATCAGCCAAGGACGGACTGCTGCTGTGGTGTCAGCGCAAGACGACACCGTACTCCGAGGTCAACGTGCAGAACTTCAAGAACTCCTGGAAGGACGGTCTGGCATTGTGAGTGCTCCACACGGAATGTGTGACATGAGAGGGTGTGTTACATGAGACTGTTTACTGACAATTCAGCTGCGCGATCATCCACCGCCACCGTCCAGAACTTATCGACTATGAGAACTTGAATAAGGCTGACGCGCGCGGCAACACTGCCCTCGCATTCAAGGTTGCCGAGGAGAGCCTTGGCATTCCGGTGAGTCACTTGGCGGCAAAGGGTACTGACCGCAGCGCCTGCTCGAGGTTTCGGACCTGTGCGACGTCGATGTTCCCGACGAGCGCTCTGTGATGACGTACGTCGCCGAGTTCTTCCACAAGTTCTCGTCCGAGGACAAGGCAGAGACGGGTGCGCGCCGTGTCGAGCTGTTCGCCGAGGTCATGAAGTCGATCTGGGTCGCGCGCAACGACTTTGAGCGACGCATGTCTGCGCTCCTGGCCGTCATGAACCAGACCCGAGCTGTTTGGGCGAGCGCGACGCCGGCGTCATCGTACCCTGAGGCGATCGGGCAGAAGGACGCATTCGCAGAGTACAAGCGCACGAGCAAGCGGACGTGGGTGCGAGAGCGCCAGGAGCTGTCCCAGCTGTACTCGAACATCCAGACCAAATTACGCACATACTCCCTGCGATCATGGGAGCCGCGGAAGGGACTGCGGCTGGAGGATCTCGAGGCGGCGTGGAAGCAGCTGATGGCTGCCGAAGTCGCGCGGAGTCGGTCTATCAACGCCCGAATCAGAGACATCAAGGAGGCTCTCCGACGAGAGTTTGCTCGTGTCGCTGACGGCTTTGTTGCGCGGCTGCAGCGGACAGAGCAGGTGATTGGTTCTCTCAGCGGCCAGCTGCAGGACCAGAAGGAGGTGCTGCTGCGGTTGGCGGGCGAGCTGCCAGCTCTGCGAGGCTATCTGAAGGGAGAGATTGACGCGGCGAACCAGCGCTGTCTCGAGGCAAAGGTGGACGAGAACGACTACACAGTCTTCACGTACGACGACCTCGAGTTCGAGCTCGAGACGACCGAGGACGGATTGCGGAAGAAGCTCGCGTTCATCGACAATCAGATCGTATCGGCGCAGCACACGAACATCACGCCAGCCAAGCTGGAGGAGTTCGAGTCCACCTTCAAGCACTTCGACAAGGACGACACAAACGCGCTGACAGTGTACGAGATGCACTCTGCTCTGGCGTCGCTGGGCATCGTGTATCCCGATGAGGAGGTCGAGGCGATCTACTATCAGCTGGAGAGTCAATTCGGCGCGCTCACGTATGAGGCGTGGCTCGCGCTCCTTGTTGAGATCACGAAGGACGACGTGTCGAGCGCCGACCAGCTGCGCGAGGCGTTCCGCGACCTGGCCGGAGACAAGGGCTACGTCACGGAGCAGGACCTCAAGTTTGCCAATCTCGGGCAAGAGACAGTCCAGTTCCTCACGAGCGTCATGCCCGCTGTCGACGAGGAACCCGAGCCGCAACAACCGGATCAGGCTCGCAAGCCTAAGTTTGATTGTAAGTGATCCGGAGTGCCCATTGCCGATAAAGGGCGGGGCGATCAGAGTGCATGGTGGACCGTAACTAACACCCAGACCACGGATTCCTGGAGCAGTCGTTTGCGCGGCGCGGGCTGGTGCCATGAGCGCGAGCGGTGCGTTGAGCAAAGCCGCAGCTGAGGTCCGAGGTTGTATGTGCATTGATGTCATCCATGTTGCAACGCAGATTGTGAATTGGGGGGGCGACCGCTGCGTTACGTTCACACGAGACCGGAGAATACCCATGCATTGAGAGGCCTCAAGCGGACAACGCGGCGGAGAGGGGGCCACGATATCAGAAATCAGTCGCGTCTGCCTCCCTCACTGAGAGATGTAGAGTGGGGTGCGGAAGCAAAACAATGAGGTGTGTGAGCTGACCGGAGAATGATACGAAACGGGATGTGTCTGTCTGGGTGAGCGATGAGCTCAGTGCTAGGGGTAGGGCCAAGGGGTGGGTGACCCTGGACGATGACCCAGGCGCACGCCAGCCAGGCCGAGCGAGCACGAGCGCCACGCCAGCATCACAGACAGGCTCATGGCCCGCCTGGTGCGCCTGGTGCGCCTGGCAGCCGCTCGCTCAGACACTCTAGCGCCAGCTGGCATAGCCATCCTCAACGGCCGCACCACTGTCAACTGCTTTGTCTCCATCCATCACCTTTCCTTCTCCCATCCACCACCCCTTCCCACCGCCTTTCCCTCCCCCTCCCCCCGAATATACAACCATGGTGAGTTGATCGCTATGCTTTGCGTACATTGCAGGCGAAAGCGGGGCGATGCGCGCGCGCCCCCGCGCAAAACAAGATGAGAACAACATGCTAACAATCCCCAGTCGTCCGGTGTCCAGCCCGTATGTTTGGTCCCTATCACTTTGGGAGGATACTGACCCAGATCTCTTCTTCTATTGCAAACACCCGTCCATCTGCATGCTGAACACGTCTCGGACTGCTGAACGCTCTCGGATCCCGCGTCGATGACGTTTTCCATCTGCGCACTACGCGCTCGCTCACTGACCGCACCACGCTCGCACACAACGTCGCTCTGTCCTCGGCCGCCCCGTGCGCCTCCCAACCCACCCCGCACGCTCTCTCATCGCCCACCACCCACCGTCCCCAACTTCCGCGCGCCTATCCTCCCTCCCTCACCCACACATCAACATGGTGTTGCAACAAACAGGTCCAGGAGTGTCTCGAGAAGTACCAGGAGCTGAAGACGGGCAAGAAGCTCGCCTACATCATCTACGGCATCTCGGACGACAAGAAGAGCATCATTGTCCTCAAGACGTCCGAGTCGCGCGACTTTGAGGAGTTCGTCGCCGACCTCCCTGAGAAGGAGTGCAGGTGGGCCGTCTACGACTTTGAGTACGAGCTCCCCGGCGAGGGTATCCGCAACAAGCTCGTCTTTGTGCAGTGGTGAGTAGGACGAGCAAACTGCCGAGCGTAGCGAGGCTGCCCGAGGCGGCAAGCATTTGTGCTTGAAGTAGTGCGAGATCTCGCCAAGCGGCTGCATTGTGCTTTGCGGTGTTGTGCAGTCGAGGTCTTATCGGCTCCGACGGTGCTGCGGCCGCGCGGCCTGTCGAGGATAACCTCGTGCAATCGCAGTCATCGCAGCAATACACGCGCTGCAATCCCAAGCTTCTTCATCGGCTAGAGCTAACGCCCAGGTCCCCCGACGAGGCCAACGTCCGCAACAAGATGATCTACGCCTCGTCCAAGGACGCGCTCCACCGCCGCCTCGAAGGCATCCACATCGACCTCCAGGCTACCGACTATTCGGAGATCACCAAGGAAGCCAGTAAGTCGTCCTCGAGCTTGCGGAGCGCGAAAGCGCGAAGCAAGCGCCGTCATCTTCCCTCCTTTAACCACCACTGCTTTGCCCATCACCTTCCTGCCCAGCTTTCAGATTCAGCTTTGCCTGATCCGGGCACGCAACTGCTTTGCACAACCCTTCTTGAGCTCAGCTAACATCTCAGTCCTTGAGAAGGCCACCCGCAGATAAATTTAGCCAACCCACCACCCCTAACAAGCAGTAGCCAGATGTCCTAGACCTACTTGCTGCGGCGAGAGCATGCAACAAGATGATCTGGAGCGCGAAACGAGCACCACGAACGCAGCCAGTGGTGCGTCAGCACAGTGGAGCGATCGGGAGACCTCAGGCGTAACGACGCGAGGCGACCTTGACACATCAGCGAGCTGACGATAACGGGCAATGATGCCGAGTCTGCACAGAGGACCAACTGATGCAACACTGACGGCGTGATTCTGCGCAGCGCACTGCTGTGCCGCGTGTGCCTCAGTCTACAGCAATAACGGATCTGTGCACCCGATATGCCTGGTGCAATGCCGACTTCTACATGGCCATGTCTATCTATATACGAACCGCGGCCTTCAGATCGTAGAGAGGCGGATTCTGGAGTCAGCTGAGTGACAATGCACGTTAGCTCACGTCTGGAATATCTGGGTGTCGGCTGCTGCGAGATGACCGTAGCATACCAAGCTGGAGGAGTCAGCTACGATATTGTGGATAGCGAGCTCAGTGATGGCGAGAACTGGCGTCAGCTCGTCGAGGATACCCTAGCTCACCCCGAAAGAGGGGGCTGGCGTCAGCTAACGATCGCAGAGATTGTAGCTTACATCCTGGGGCACTGGGCGTGGTCAGCTACACTCGACAGTGGATGAGCTCACGAAGACGTCTTGGGGCTGGCGTCAGCTTAACCATGCGGGGGCTAGCTCACTCGGAAAGGTGGACTGGGGTCAGCTCGCACGGGACTCCCGCTAGCTGACGTCTGCAATTGACTGGATGGTCAGCTTGAAGTGACACGGCAGAGGTAGCTCACTGTGGCGATACTGGAGTCAGCTTCTCTGAGGTGGGGGGGCCAGTTTACCCGTCACGAAAGCACTGGGGTTGGTTGGATTGGACAGAATGGGAAGTTTACATCTTCGAATGGAGCTGAGACGGCCAGCTATCCAAAGCCCCAGGTAGCCCACACAGAGAGAAGCGAGACTGGTGTGAGCTTCGTGGTGGTTGACTGGGGAGCTCACCATATCAATGACGGGGGAAGGGGACTGGAGTGTTGACAGCTGGTAGCTTACTGCGGAGTACTAACGAGTGTCGGCTGATGGCATACACGGCATCAGTGTGTGCGGACAACGGCGTGAGCTAGACTGGGTCGGTGGCACTGTCGCCATCTGTATCCCGCGACCTTGAAAAAGCTACCGTGACGCCTGGGCAAAGGCGGGAGGCTGCTGGTCAGCTTCGGCTGGCAACTGTTGAAGCTCACTGGTCCTACTCATTCCCTGTGACAGTTTCCTAGAATCTCACGAGACTCATGACTGAAGCTACGATGTCAGCTAAGTGCCAGATGTGCGGCGAAGCTGACTGTGTCTATCTCGGTCAGAGCGAAAGCTTGGGAAGCGTGTGCGGCGAGGCTCAGGAACTAGGTTATCGGGGCGAGGTGCCACAGTGGCAGTTTGCGTACAGTACACACCGCGCCGAGTTCGAGTCGATCTGTTTTCAGCGCCGTGGCCGCCGTGGCACTGCCGCCGACGCCGAGATCAACTTCAAACATGCATAGCTCATGCTACAGTGAAGATACAGGGACGGGTAAACCATGGTTGGAAGCGTTACACTCTCGGCTACAGCGGGACGCGGGTTTGGTGTTCCCCTGGCGTTGCGGGACACCAAATAGGCCTTGCTCACCATCATGGGGCTCATTGCCAATGCTGATCGACCAATAGTGTCATATCTCCATGCATACATGTGCTAGAAGACTCAGATTTCGTGGGGAAGTGTGCACCATGTGGTACAGGCAGAAAATCGGGCAAAATGTTGGAAATTTGAATGCATGAGCGTCTGAGCTGATTGACACTTGGTCTTTTGAGAGTGGCATAAAAGGAGGCTGTTCTCGACGTCTAAGTTCTCCAGACAGCAAGTTTCCAAGCCCTCCTCACTTCCACAGCCTCTCAGCACCTCAGCATGCCTTCGCCTATCCTCTCGCCTCGTCGCCGCGCTAAGATCGCTCTCCTTGCACGCTACAAGACCCAGCGCAGTGTAGCAGCGATGTTCAACGTCTCCCAGAGCACTGTGAGCTATTGTGTGGCTTCCTATGCCCGTACCCAGTCTCTGCCAGCCGGTCTGCCTCTCAGGCCTCGACAGGAGTCTCCTACACCTTCCAGGACACCCAGACCAAAGAAACTCGACCTCATGACACTCCAAATGATCAAGGACTTCGCAGAGATGCAGCCCTTTGCCACCAACCGCGAGACACTTGAGTCCCTTGCCCAGAGAGGCGTTTCCATCGCTCCCAGCACCCTCAGGCGCGCCAGGGCTATCCTCAAGTTGCGCAGGTACAAGGCTATCGTCAAGCCCTTCCTCAATGATGCCAAGAAGGCTGCAAGGCTTGCCTATGCGACCCTGCATTTGAGGCTCAAAGAGGAGTGGGGTAAGGTCATCTGCACTGATGAATGTGCCCTCTATCTCGACCAGCTGTACCAGGCTTACTGCACCAGGCCCATTGGCTCTAACAGGCTCGATGAGAAGTACATTCAGTACACTTTCAGGTCTGGTTTGCCTTGCCTGATGGTTTGGGGAGCCATCTGGCTTGGTGGTCGCTCTCCTCTCATTCGATTTGACACCTCTGAGTCAACAGGGAAGCGCAAGGGTGTTACAGCTGTGATCTATCGCTCTCAGATCACTGAGGGGCCGCTTCTGGCCCAGTGGAAGCGCATGTGCTCACGCTGGAGAGGTTATGGCCGCCCCTGGATCCTGGAGGACAATGCACCGATCCACAAGTGCAAGACTACAAGGCAGAAGGGTGAGGCTCTTGGCATGCGCTTCCTGGACCATCCTGCCTCCTCTCCTTGCCTCAATCCAATTGAGAACATCTGGACCATCCTCAAGAGGAAGCTGGCTGCACTCAGGCCGCGCCCTACCTCCCACGATGCTCTGTTCGAGGCTGCACAGAAGATTTGGATGGAGATCCCCCAGGCAACCCTTGATCGACTTGTTATGTCCATGCCAGACCGCCTACAGAAAGTGGTTGATGCCAAGGGCGGATACATCGATTACTGAGATATAAAGTACACAGCTATGTAGCCAAGACTCCAAGGATTCCAGAATGCCTAGGAACGTGCCTCTATGCATAAAACTCAGCGTTGCAGCTCCTCACGAAGTCAGCACGCGATCGCCACACGGCCGGTTTTGATTGACCTCGAGCCGGCGGGGAGTGTACACACCCCGCCGAGCTAGACTCGATCAGTGTTTGCCACCGTAGGAGGGCGTGGCTCGAGGTCGATAAAACTCGACTGCCTGCTGTCCATGCTAGAGTCCACCAACACCTCATGCATAACTGCAGAGGGCCAGAGCGGCATGTGAATAAGACAAAGAGGCCGCCTCATGCATCCAGCATCTACACTGCCCGAACAGCGTTCCTTCACAGATGGTGGCCTGGGGTGATGATCGACTTTAGCTGACTAGGGTGTGTACATACCGGGAGCGTATTGATTAGGCGCGTCCCAAGTGCTCGTGTCGTGAGGGCTGCTGGGACTCAGCTGGAAGTCCGCCTTGGTAATAGCTTACGTAGAGAGACTTGGCGATGTTGGTTATGAACCGTGGCACTGTGATTAGCTTGATACTTGACGGCGCAAAGCTCACATTCTGCTCAGCGACTCGGTGAGGATTGGCATTATCTTTCTCGCGGTGCAGCACCGAGACAGCTTACGTTGATATGAAGGAATGCCTCCCCCACGTCCCTCTCAATGACGAAGGCAGGTTGTGAAGCACTGCCGTCAGCTCGTACCTCATGGTAGAAGAGCTGGCCGCTTTCTTGCTCGAGGGGGCCGTACGGTGCAGTGGGTGCGCGGGAAAGGTCTCCCGGAAGGCGAAGCCCACCCGTGTCAGCAACAAGATGGTACTCACTATTGAAAGAACGCAGGCGTCGTGCTGGTCGGTCAGCTACGCGTTTGTAAGCCAGCTAGGCTCACATCGCCGAAACTTGGGGTCGGCCGCGGGTTCCCCCACAGCTGTATGAAGGACTCGAACACTGGAAAGAAAGATGTCCTGAAGGCTGTTGAATGAGGAGTGCAATGACGAGCGAGCGGAACAGCGAGGAAGACACGGAAGAGGGCGCATGTCTCAGACGCGAAGTGTTCCGTGTTCAAGGATGGGATCGCCACGACTCGCGTCGGCGGAGCGCGTCCCTGCTGCGCCCTGGGTGTCGTTGACCCTTGCTGGCCGGGCCCACCAGGTCAGTTCTGTGGGGTGAGTCGTCACGAGCAAGTACATCGATCGAAGACCATCCCATGCATGTTATAGTTCTACAGAGTACTTAAGAGATTGTACCGCCTGCTCTTACTCTAAATTACTTCGACTGCTGCACGCCATACCACGCCAACCCCGCGACGCCACCGCCAAGGATGCTCGCCCAAGCGGGAGAGCTGAAGCGGTAACTGGCGAGGAACGAGCCCGAGGCAACGACAGCCCAGAACGGATCCGCCGTGAGCGGCCCCGAAAGCGAGGTGCTCTTATCGCCGTCGCCGGAGGAGTAGATGTATCCGACAAGGAACAGCTGCCAAACCGCCGTGAACACGAGGCCGGAGGCGGCCGCGTTCAGTCCTCTGATGATGGCGCGGACGACTGTAAGGTCCTTCCAGTTGACGTAGATCGGTAGCAGGGCGAGCTTGAGCAGAATGCCAGTCGCGAAGATACCGATGTAGCCCAAGAACGCGCCAAGGACTGGCTGGCCGACGGGTGTGAGCGCGATGACGCCGAGGGCGACGGCGAAGTTGAAGTTCGGGCCGGGGAAGGCTTGCCTGTCGCGTCAGTTGATGTCGATATCTTGCACAAATGTATCCAGGAGGACTCACAAGATGGAGAAGACGAGGAGGAAGTCGCGGTCGCTCACAAATCCGGGCGCTACGACATAGTCCCTCAGCAAGGGGATCACGACTGGCCCGCCGCCAAAAATGATGACGGAGGGAATGAGGACGGCGCAGAAGAAGTCGAATGCGCGGGACACATGCTTGCCTGCATGCTTCAGGCCGCCGCGGACGCCGAGGGGTACGGCCAGGAAGAGCACGAAGCCCAGCAGCAGCGCGCATGCGACGGATGTAGGGATCACCTTGAACTTCAGCGTCTCTTGCGTACGCTCTACCGTGGGCTCAGGAGCTTCCTCCTCGCTCGGCGAGGCACGGGGGCGCAGTGATGTCGAGCTCAGGTTACCGATTCCGTTGGAGACGGAGCGAGTCGATCCGGGACGTTCGTGGATCGGTGCCGGCGCCGGCACAGCCAAGACCTCGGGGACGACGGGGATGCCCGCGTCGGATTCTTTGTGAACGGATGCGCGCTCACGGAGGGAGGCGTTGTCGGCAACAGAGGCAGCAGGCGAGCGGCGTTCCGGGATCGGCTCGAGGGGGATGTCGCCATGCTGTTGCGGATGGTGCTCGTGCTTCCTAACCAGCTTCTTGGCAGGAGCGATGAACCATTGCCTTCTGAAGTCCCAGAGTAGCGTGGTCAGACCACCTGCAACAATGAGGACGGGATACATCCACGGAGCGTGGTAGCAGATGCCGAACGATGCTGAGAGCCAGAGAATGACGAGTGTGACCTCGTCTGTGGCCGCGGCGTGGCCAAGCTGCACAGCCGCGAGGGCAATGAGACCGACGGCAGCTGCGTTCAAGCCCGTCAGGAGCGCCATCACGATAGCTGGGATCTGGTCCGGGATCCGTCCGACGCCGTAGCCCAGGACACCCATGCCGACCGCTCCGGGGAGAGACCAGAGGAGGAACGCAAGCAGACCCGCCAGCACTCCGTGGCATACGACCGCGATGGAGAACGCAAGCTGCGTACTTCCCGGTCCTGGGAGGGCGTTGCCCAGCGCAAACAGGTCGAGGAACACAGTCTCGTCGACCCATTTCAGCGTCTGCACGAAGCGTTTCCGGAGGATAATGACGTGCACGCCGGGACCGCCGAAGGACACGAAGCCCAGGTCCCAGTAGTTCTTGAGCACCTGTTTGAGGTGGTAGCCGACGCCCATGATCAGTCGTGCTCGTGCGAGTCGGGGTACCGAGGTCGGTCTTGTGACCACGCAGGTCGCACTAGGTGCTAGCGATGGCGACGATGGAGAGACGAGCTATTTGAGTGTCTGATAAGAGCGACGAAGGTACACACGTGCGTGAGAACATCTGCGGGAGGAGATCTCGACCCCGGCCCTACTTATGCGTCGCGATCTGCTCAAAGCCCGGATGCCAAGACATTGCCAGCCGCGTCGTGTCGCGTCGTGCCTTGTCACAAGACTGGAGTGTACCCGTTAGTCGCGAACGTTTCACCATATGGCGTGCTTCCATTCGCTCACACGGAGCACTCCCGCTCCTCCGCGGCATTTTACATCGGTGAATTTCACCCTCTCCACCACTGCCAGCCGCTTATCTCGCGAACTCGGCGCCCGCTGCGGCAGCTGCATGAACCAGCCCGACCTCCGTCGCCGCAACACCTGCCCATGTGCTTGGCAGCATGCATACCCTACTCGGTACTCGACTCAAGCTCGGATCCGGGCTGGACTTGAGTGTCTCATCGGCGCTGCAACTAATGCGACATGTTGAGCCAGAGTGAAGGGTAGGGCTATGCAGCGTTGACGTTATGGGACTGACGACTGGGCATTGAATGCAGGAGAAGCCGATTCGCTGGTGTGCGCAACTATGCTCGTTCACTCCCTGATTAGTGCACTCGTCTCTGCTGCTGAGTACGGATAGTCCACCAGAGCCTGATGGCGAGGCTGACTGGTAGCCGTCCAGTGACGCACGATGCTTAAATGCGGGGCACCTGCAAATACTGGATTTAAACGTACGCAGGGACTCGACCCTGAGCATAGTCACTATAGTTCCGTGAGAGTCGGCGTTAACGTTTGCGTTGAAGTGCCACATGAATGGATTTCGGAGGTATAGATTTCGGTGGCCACCACGTGGGGACCCTGGGCTGCAGATGGGTGCTGGGCAGGCAGCTGCTGCAGGTGAATCTTGACTTGGCTGTCGAAGTCGTCTTCCCATCCATCAACTACCAAAAAGTGAGCTCGAGCGCCGGCTACGACGACGCCACGACGACCGACGAGGACGACATGAAGCTGACCTAGCAGTGCCCGGTGTTCGCGACGTCAGCGCGGAGGACTTCATCACGGCCTACTCCAGCCACCTTAAGCGTTCGGGCAAGCTCGACATCCCCACCTGGGTTGACGTCGTCAAGACCGGCCCCCAGAAGGAGCTCGCCCCCTACGACCCCGACTGGTTCTACGTCCGTGCCGGTGAGTACGACGGAAAACAGCAGCAGGAAAGGCAGGAAATCAGATTGGAAGGGCAGGAACTGGGACCGGCAGAACACGAACGGGCGAACGACCAAAACTTTTCAGCAACTCGACAGGTTCGACAAGCGCGACGACTGGAAAGCGCAAGTTGCGAAGAATGATGAGACGGGAGTGCGAGGAGTGTCGACGAAGGTGCAGAGCGCGCCGGACAGATTGCTGGGCCAGGAGGGAGACGAAAGTTGTCAAGCTGGGACAGATGCTAAATGGCGGACGAATTTTGTTCACGCGCTGTCGACACGACCTACCAACCAAACCCAACGAACGAACCCGCTTTTCGTCAACGAGATCGACTTTCATCGCCTTGTTCCTGCCACCGCCCCCGAGAAGATTGCTCTCCTGCTGCCCATGGCTTTCTGTGTACATAAGCTAACCCTCCAGCGGCCGTTGCCCGTCACATCTACCTTCGCAAGCACGTCGGTGTCGGTGCCCTCGCCAAGCTCCACGGCACCAAGCACCGCCGTGGTGTCAAGCCCGGCCACCACCGCGACTCGGCCACCGGTGTCGAGCGCAACGTCGTCCAGGCCCTCGAGAAGATCGGTGTCCTCGAGGCCCACCCCGACGGTGGACGCAAGATCTCGCAGGACGGTATGCGTGACCTTGACCGTATCGCCACCGCCGTCCTCGAGGCCCAGCGCGAGGAGGAGGAGGAGGAGTCCGAGGAGGAGTCTGAGGAGGAGGCCGAGGACGACGAGTAGACGCCTGTCTAAGTCATAGCGGGTACTTGGTCATGGATTCACTACATACACTGTCATTTGGGAGGCATCTTCGGACTAACGAGAGCTACTGCGGAGAGATTTTTGGTTGAGATAGGAGCAGAGGTCGGGAGAGAGTTCTGCACGTCGCATTGCGTATCGTTATAAGTCCCAGGCGCGTTATCTCGAGCGCAAGTCAGTCGTGACGGGCGCGTAGTGCGCGTCATTCACCTCGTCAGTGTCAGTGCGCACGAGCGTCAAGCGTCGTCGCAGAAGCGGAGCATGATCGGTTAGCCGCGCGTGTCGATCGGCACATCCCGCATCTGGTTCGGCTTGTTGACACCGCATGTGCCGCACTATCCTACGCGCTTCTTCGCTGTCTGCATTGCCTCGTACCTCACACACGTTCCTTCCGGAACCCAGACCGGGTTCAGCTGACTACACACTAACACACCACACACTCCTTTGACACAAACGCGACGTGCCTGCGTGCACCAAACGAAACGAGAGACAGAGAGGAGATAAGGAGAATACGGAGAGATGAAGTTCCTGTCCTGCTTTGGCGAGAGGCAGAAGACTGCTCTTGACGAGGACACACTCATCGAGGGCCAGAAGCCAGGATGCGTGTTCTGCGGTGTGACTAGGGAGAAGGGGTTCGATATCATCGAGGAGGTACGTGTGGTACTGGGATAGGTCTTGATCCGCAGACCTGGGATCTAGCTGTGCTGGTATTAAAACAGAGCAGCTAACGACAGGACGACGAGCTCATCGTATTCCGGGACCGCTGGCCACGAGCCGCTGAGCATCTCCTAATCATCCCCCGGAAACACGTCATCAGCGTCGTACCGGAGCTCACAGCAAGGGACATTCCTATGAGTGAGTCCTCCTTACACCTTCGGCACTCGGCTTAAGCTCACCATCAGTCGAGAGGATGGAAGCGCGCGGCCGTGCCCTCCGTTCACAGCCGGGTGTCAAGACCGGCTTCCACATCCCGCCTTTCTCGAGTATTCACCATTTGCACATGCACGTGCTTGTGCCGCCGTGGCGACCGTTGGGCAAGGTGCAGTATCCTGTCCGCGAGGGTGAGAATGGCGGCAAGAAGTGGACTTGGTTCGTCACGCCGCAGCAGGTCGTAAGCATCCTTGAGAACGGGGGAAGGGTCGGACTTGGCGCGCAGGCGGGGAAGAAGCCGTAGTCGGCCTTCTCTCGCACTCAAAGCGCCGTTCGAAGGTGTCGTAGAGCAAGATGATCACACTGCTTACACTCGCCTCTACAACATCCTCTGTTTCGCACCCCTGTCCCCCCCTCATTAGTACTGCTCCTTTCACTGTCTAGACACACATATCGGTCACAATGCAACAGTAATTTACACGTAGTGGTACATCTCGGGACGTGGTGTATGATGAAGTACGGAAACGGAAGCTGTGGCTGAGCTGCTGGTCTAATGGAAGAGAGAGAAGGGTCAATACACGGGTGAGGGTCACTTGCCGGCTGTGCTAGCGTTGCGAGCGCTATCCCAGAACGTGCAGGTTCTTCTTGGCCTTCTTGGCCTTGCGCGCCGTGGTCTGCTTGTTGAAATCGCGCCAGCCGTCGACACGCGCCTCGCGGTTCTCTGTGGGGTTGAAGCAAGGTCAAGGATAGAGTCAGAAGTGATAAGATCAGAAGGTTGTCAAGGCCACAGGGGGGAACATGTGTGTCAGCATCGGTTCTCTCACAGAAACAAAGAATAGACAGTGCCGGCGAAGACGCAGAGGCACCCGGGGCAGTCACGTCGGGCGCTACGACATCTGCGCGTTGGCTCTGGACACCTTGCGCTCCGGGTGGGCTGGTTCCTGTTGTAGCTGGTCAGGGTACGCCCCATGGGTGGCCTGCAGGCCGGCCAGCGCAGGCTGGGTGGAGAAACTCACCTTCCCACTTCTTTGCGTCCTCCTGTTTCCGCTTGCGCTTCGCAATCTCGGCGTCCTTGCGCGCCTGCTCCTCGCGCTCATTCACGTTGACAAGGTTTTGGCGTCTGGCTGTCAGCTGGTGTTGCAGGAATTCGAAGCTTACTGTCGCTTGTCCATCGCATCTTCGATAAGGATCTCCTTCGCCTTTGCGCGCAGCCGCACCTGGTAGGGCGGGGACAGGTTTGCGAGCCTCGGGTCGCTGTCCTCAATACTCGGCGTGTAGCCCGCGCCGACGATCCTGACGTCAGCTCTGCCTACCCAGCCAGTACGCACGACTTGACCACTTGCGACCGCGCAAGTTTCATGATGGAGTTAATCTTAGAGCTCTGCGCCTCATCCGACAATTGACTCTCAGCTTTTTTAAGAAGATCGAACGCCTGTTATGTCAGCTCACGGGTGGTCCACGGTAGCCAAGCCTTACCTCTGGTCCCTGCTCATGCTTGAACTTGTCGGGATGAATCATCAGCGATTTCTTACGATACTGCTTCTTCACTTCTGACTCTGTAGCAAAGGCAGGCAGGTCGAGGACGTCATAGGGACTGTTTGGTCAGCACGCAACGAGTCGTGGATGCCTACTTGAGCTTGAACGCCTTGAGGATGCGCTCCACCTGCAGATGTCAGCTCGTTCGCAGAATAACCTTAAATTGAAGACGTGAAAACTAACCTCCGCTCTCCTGGGAGCATCGCGATCGGTGGTCGACATGGTGATCTGCTGGATGAGATGTCGGTGGTGACCTCGAGATGAAGTGAGCGCGCGATCAACATTCGGCGGCTCAGTGGCAAAGGCGCAGTGGTGCGGAAGCAAAACCACGCGAGGTGACTGGTCTGCAGTCCCGCCCGCTCGCTCGCCACCCAACGGCAGAGCCTTCACTCGTCTAGGTCAGGTCGGCCATCATTGTTCATGTGCGCGCTGTGACCTGTACTCTTCTCCAACTCACAATGGCCGGCGATGCGTTCTTCCTCAAGAAGAAATCTCGCCCACGCCAACTCGGCGCCGCTAAGCCCGGTGCTGGCGCCGGTCCTTCGCGCCCCGTTCGCCCTCGACCCGCGACGCGCCCGCCCGCGAAGCTAGTTGGTCTCGCGGCCGCCAAGGCCAAACAAGAGGAAGAGGCCAAGGCCGTTAAGGCCGAGAACATCGTCGAGATTCAGATCGTGTCCGCCGAGCCGGGATCGGGGCTGCGCTACAACCTGATGAAGATGAACATGCTCCGAGATGTTGACCCGTCCCAGATTGCGTCACCGATGTTGCTCAACCGCAAACAGCCAGGACCGAAGGCACCTCCGCAGTTTGCGCACGACGCTGAGGGCAAGATCATCGGTCGTTACGTTTACGATGAGAACGGAAAGCCAGTTCTCGACGACGAGGGCAAGCCGAAGATCGAGATCAAGCAGGAGATGGACATGTCGCTTGTCGGTACCGCGCCCGGCCAGACCAACAAGCGTCGCGGAAAGCGTAACACGAAAGAGGTTTTCCATCAAGACCTCGAAGTCATCAAGCTTCGACGAGAGGAGGCGAACCCGTGGGTTTTAGAGGCGAAGAACCCCAATGAGGGGTCAGAGCTGCCAGAGTTCTGGGTGGGACGGATGCAGGAGCCGTCCACGCTGCCGACAGTCTTGCTCGTCAACGAGGGTGAGGGTGCGACCTTCACGATGGTGCCTATGGGGCGAACGTACCGATTTGACCCGCAGCGGCGGTTCAAGATGCTTGACCCGGATCAAGCAAACCGATACGTTCGTTGTTGCTCCACCGCTGATATGCTGACCCCTTCCAGTTCGAGCTTCAGGACAAGCACCATGTTCACGATCGTTGGGGACTGCGCACCGATGACACTGGCAACCTGAAGGTGGACGAGCAAAATTTCATCAAGAACAGTAACCGTGTCAAGCGCTTCGAGGCCAAGGTTGAGGAGGGCCTCAGCCTGCCAGGAGAGGATGTGAAGCCATCCCTTCGGGCAAGGAGCCAACCGAAGGCGGCCAAGGGCTACTACGACTCCTCCTATTTCGATGACTACAAGGCTGAGAATCGCCAGATGGGTCGTGCGTTGGAAGGCGGTTTCGACGAGGAACTCGACTACGACATGAACGAAGACTTCCAGGACGACGAAGACTCGAACACGTTTTACGTCAACCGCGAGGAAGAGGAGGAGAAGAAACTCCAAGAGGAGCGTCAGAAGGAGGAGTACAAGCTCGCGAACCGCAACGTCGGGGACCGCCCACAGCTGGAGGAGAACTCTGAAGATGACGACGAGGAAGATCCGTTCGCGCTCACGAGCGAGGGTCGCCGCCTGCGCCGCATGATGCGAAAGCGCGGAGATGAGGAGCGGGACCTCTACGGATCCGACTCGGACGACGACTCGGACAGCGAGCTGGAGGAGCTGGAGCGCGAGAAGGAGCGGGAGAAGGAGAAGGAGAAAGAGAAGGAGAAGGAAGAGCGCAATGGCTCCCGCGCCGGCTCTGCCCAGCCAGGCGAGCGCTCCAGCAACTCCCCGAATAAGAAGGCGTTGCCCAAGGCTGGAGCTGGTGCTGCTTTATTAGCGAAGCGTGCGGCTTCGCGTGGCGCATCGCCGGCTGTGCGTTCGCGCGCCGGCTCGCCCTTGGCCCGCGGCTCCTCTCCAGACGGCCGCGCGAGCTCCCCCGTCGGACGCGCTGGCTCTCCCGCCGCTCGTGCCGGATCCCCCGCTGCTCGCGCTGGTTCTCCTGCAGCTCGTTCTGGCTCCCCCGCAGTACACGGCAAGCGCAAGGCGACAGAGTCACCTATGCGCGACACCCCGCCATCCGCCGGTGAGGACGGGCAACAGAAGAAGAAGAAGAAGTCTAACCGCGGCTCCGCGACTCCAGTGCCAGAGTACGAGCCGTTCCCGGACATGCTTACGCGCGAGGAGGTGATTCAGTGGTTTAAGGCTCGCGGTGCTGTCGCAATGAAGGACGCTGTTAACGCGTTCATTCCACGCATCAAGCGGGGCACGCCGGACGCTCAGACGAAGAACCAGAGTCTTGTTCTCGCGTACATCAGGCAGATGACGATGGCCACGGAGGCTGGCCAGGGAAAGAACAAGAAGCTCCAGCTTCGGCCAGAGTACGACGTGTAGAACAATGTAGTAGATTTGACCAGATGTCATCCAATTACCTGTAAAGTGCTTGCTCGGTCGTTGGGTTGCTCCTACTCTGTACTGTTGACATTCTCTGCGTTCCGTCTTTCGTCACGGAAGCTCATTGCCTCCTGGCGGCCAGGGGTGAATCAGAAGTGAAACTCTGCAAGGAGCTCAAACAAACAAGACATCATCCCATAGGGCGAAACAATGCTTCTGAAGCTATCGCAGGAAGAAGCAATACCAGGTTGGCTGAAACCAGCATATCTCTCGACCTCCACATTGCCGCTCACGTGCCATCATCAGGAGGATCCTTTGCCGCAGCGTCATTTCGCAGCTGACTTTGTCAACAACCTCATTCCCATTCCTCGCACATTCAACGACATGGCGGTGTTAGAAGAAGTGCCGGACGCCGAGCTGGCTGAGATCCGGCGGCGAGTCAAGATCCCCCGCGCGCCGAAGAACAAGAAGATCCCACTCGCAAAGCCCTCAGCCTCTTCGTCGGGCCAGAAGCCGCTCGTCGACCTGTCGCTGGACGACCTGAAGGCTGCCGGCGTGCAATTCACGGCGCTGCCTGACGGCGAGCAGTTTGTGGAGGAGGACTCAGCCGACGAGGCCGACGACGAGGACGACCCCAAGACGGACGAGGAGCGCGCCCTCGAGGCGTGGTGGGATGAGTTCTTCGACTCCATGGTCTACACCGTGCCCTTCTCCTTCCTCTTCCTCATGCTTGACATGTGAGCTGGCTGTCCCGGAAGTTAAGCTGACAGACAGTCTCACGAACCTCAGCTACGACAACCACCCAGACAAGAAGCACTATGCGCAGAACTACTTTGTCGCTCTCATAAGTGAGTTCGCCAACCCTCGGCTGAACTGACCATCTCAGCTATCGGCATGATCGTCTTTTACAGTGAGTCTGGCAAGCTGTAGGTCCTGACCAGAAGCTAATGACAGCATTACGGCACGCCTCGAACGAGTACATGCGTGCAGGCATGCTCCTTGCGTGCATCGGTTGCGGCTCGCGTTTGATCTGGATGGTGAACAGGGCCGGGTGGATGGACGTTATCCAGCAGGCGCCGGCGCTCGGTACGATCTGGATCATTACCATCGTCCAGCTCCCGCTCCTCCGTGCCCTAATCGGTCTCGCCATCGTCTCTGCTTGGGGATATTGGGCTGAGATGAAGCTCACTCCATAACCGGTACACTGCCCCATAGTCTTGTCTTTAGATCATGTCATAGCATTACAACTACTAGTTACAACGTGATACTGCTCGAGGGCAGGTGAACTGCGAACGTTTGCTTCTTCTTGATCAATTCGGAATAGTGCCTGGTTCAAGTCAGCTATCGTTCAAAAGGCAAAGAGCTGGTAAGATCCCTCAGTGTAACTATGAACTAGGTTCCCTCATCGCTCGGAACGATGGCGCCCCCTTCGTGTCCGGACGGGCCAAGACGGTCGCCGGGAAGGTTGCTCCATCTGGGACATGTGGTCCCCCGACTGGTGTACATTGTGTAATGGGAATGGGTTTCTTCTTAGGGACCAAAGGCCAGCTGCGTGGTACTCACTCTACTCTGTCATTAAGGCGCCGGAGTCGAAGCCTTGCTAGGGCTGGGCGGAGCGATGGAGGCACTAGCTCTGTCTCTCTTCTTGTAATTCGCCCTAGCGTTACGCTTCTTCGGAGGTGCATTCGGGTCAAGGTTCTTCTTCCAACCCTTCTTGGGTCCGGGCTTCTTGCGCTCCTCGGGGTTCTTGGGAGGACGACCGCGACGCTTCGGCTCGCCGTCTGCGCCCTCGAGAGCGCGACGCTTCGCGGCGGGTCCGTCCTGCTCGTCCAGCCCAAGGAACTGCTTGCCAAGATCGGCAATGAGATCCTGGTGGTTAGGCTGCGCCACGCGCCTCGAGGCCTGGAGCTCCTGCCACATGTAGGTCATGTCATCCCAACGCTCCAGGTACTTGCGGAGGTACGGCTGGGAGGCCAGACGGTGGCGAAGGGTGTCAGCCGACAGAGGGACGGCAGTGTGGGTCGCATTGGCGGTGGGGCGGATGGGAGGAACAGGTCGACAGAGATCAGCCAAGAACTCGACAACCATGTCCTCGACGAAGTCCACTGAGTCAACGTCCGGCTCCTTCACGTCTCCGGCCGCATACATCAGCGTCGCAATCTCGCCACGCATCGAGCCTCGGAAGCCTTCTTCGCGGCGGCGAGACCTATCAGCGCCGGTTTCATTCTCATCCTGGGGAACAAAAGAAACTGTGCGAAGGTTGCTCTGCTGCTTTGATTTGGACTGGCTTGCAGCCGGACGCTGCCTGGCCGGAGGCGGGTTCGGAGCAGCAGGTTGTGGAGGTGGCGGAGGCCGCGCTTGCGCCTGCGGCTGGGGGTGCGGTGCCGGACCCGGCTGCTGTTGCGCCGGCTGTGTAGGAGTCGTCGGGGTCGCGGAACCCCCGCTGCCTAACAATGAGGGATGATACGGCGTTGCGGCAGACGGAGTGGCAGGTGAAGTCGGAGGCCGCTGGGGCGACTGCGTGGCCTGCTGAGCAGCGATACGCTGACGCGCGATGAAGGTAGCCTGGACCTGACGCTGCTGTTGCGGAGGCAGCCTAAGAAACAGCTGCTGCGCCTGCTGCTGGCTCATCGGCTGCGGCGGGTTGCCAGTTGGCTTGGCATTGTAGGCGGCCAGAGCCTGCTGGTGATGTTGTGAGGCATAGAAAATCGCCAGCTGGAGGATGGTTGCTTGCGACAGTGCCGGTGCTTGCGGTGCAGGGCTCGCAGCAGCAGGACTCGGGGCTTGCGCCGGCGTAGTCGCGGCTGTTGTAACCGGAGTCACTACTGGGGAAGGTGCAGGAGGAGTCGCGACAGCGGGTGATGGCGCCTGAGCAGCTGAGGGTTGAGGGACAGGTGCGGGTACAGGGGCCGCTATCGGTGCAGCCGGGACTGGCACGGTTGGCGCAGCGGGGGTCGGAGCAGGAGCCGAGTTGGGGACCGTAATCGGAGCTGGGCTGGGCACTGCAACCGGAGCTGGGCTGATCACTGCAGCCGGAGCTGGGCTGGGCACTGCAACCGGAGCTGTAGGTACTGCAGAAGCCGGGGGAGGCGTAGGAGCCGGCGTCGCGGCAGCGGAGGCCGTAGCCGTGACAGGCGCCGACACCGGCGCCGGCGAGGGCACAGCGGGCGACTCAGACATCTAAAGCAAGTCAGCATCCCGCAAATTTTCAAGAGAATGGGGATGAGAGTGGAAGAGTCATAGAAGCCAGGTAAGCACGCTCCGTCAAGGGTCGCAACCAACTCAGCCGCACACCGAGATCCAGCTCTGAAACACAGAACGTGTTCCGAGAAGCCTTCCCAAGGCCCCGAAAGCCATCCTTAATGTCATCCAAGCTCGTTGGTCTCTTTCCCCAAAGGTAATCGAGCGCCGCCAAGCAAGGAAACAGATGGGCACGTTGAGTCAGAGGAAACCCGTGAGGAATTAGAGAATGGATTGAGCTAAAGTTAAATCCTGTTGAGGATGGAGATGATTGGAGTCGCATACTCACAGCTACGATGTTCTATGGACTTCACGGACGAGGCTAGATGGGAGAGCGGTAAGGCTACGCTGTCAGCAACTGATCTCACAGAAGAATGAACGGTGAGATTGTTGTATCAGAAAGTGTTTTTGGTATAATTGTTTATCGCTCATGACCTCTCGGAAGCAGAACTGAATAAAAGTTTTTCATCCTGGAAACAGGAGAAAGATAGGAAGAGACACTCACTGGTTAGTTACTCCAGGCAAGGGAATGCCTGGAGGAGCTGTCGACACAAGGACATGTGCCGTAGCTTGGAGGGAAAGAAAGCGAGAGAGGAGATGGGTTAAATAGCAGTACCAGCAAACATTCACTCAAAGCTGAGCGCTCGCACCCAGCGGTGACTATCACCGAATTGCCGCCGTGTGGCAACCTCCACCTATTTGCCACCCAACGCAATAACAACGTCCTGATTTCTGCAATCTCGTCAACCAGAGCCAAGCAATTCAACATGGGTGCTGACGGTGGCTCAATTCCCGACAGGAGGGACCTCGTAAAGACCAAGGGAAAGCTGGAGAAGACGGACAAGGCACTCCTCCGTGAGCGCTTCTTCTTCTGCGCGCTGAGCAAGGTGAGCTGTCCCTCTAGCTGAAGCTGATAGCAGAAACCCCTCTCCAAGCCCGTTGTTCTCGACCCTCTGGGCAAGCTTTATAACAAGGAGGCTATTATCGAGTACCTCATTGACAAGACTGCATATGGCGATGGCGACGAGATTTGTCCCTACATCAAGAGCGTCAAGGTTTGTCGTGGCGCACAGATCTCTGCTGACAGACAGGATGTCAAGACGCTGAACCTCATGCCGAACCCAGCGCTCAGCGAGGGTGACGATGCGACTTCGGTGTCCCGAGCTCCCTTTGTCTGCTGGCTGTCTTTTAAGGAGATGACTGGTGCTGTTCCGTTCATCGCGATCCGCAACTGCGGCTGCGTCTTCAGCGAGGCAGCGGTCCGCGCCATCATTCCCAACCTCGCCAAGGGGCTGGAGTCTTCTTCAGAGGGTCCCGGGGAGCCAGTGGCTTGTCCCAACTGCACTAAACCGTTTGACCCTACGGCCCAGTCGAGCGTCATGCCCATCTACCCCTCTCCGGATGTCCAGGATCTGCTGCTCGATGTCCTACTCGCGAAGCGCGCTGCGGGCAAGTCGAGCAAGAAGCGAAAGGCCGACAAGGGCGACAAGGGTGACAAGGGGGGTGATGTCGAGAACGGTGAAAAGAAGGCGAAGAAGGACAAGGCGGAGAAGCGGGGTCGGGAGGAGCGAACAGCCTCTGGCTCGCCTGCGCCGCGCGCCGGTGTTCAACCAACTGTCAGCCGCAGCGTCCAGTCATTGCTCGCTGAGCAGGAGAAGAAGCGCCTCGCTGCTCAGGAGAACATGAGCGACGCCGTGAAGTCCATGTTCCGCGCCAAGTCGGACAAGAAGGACGACACGAGCGACTTTTTCGGACGAACGTTCAATAGGGTGAGTGCTCACATACTCGCGCATCCATGAACTGCGCTGACCAACAGTACGCTGCCTAGACGCATTTTTGGGTGTGATTTAACCATAGATCGGGGTATATGCTATGTTGTATTACCATCAGCGGACGGTTAGAGTGTGTGGGGCACAAAGAACTGACTGGGAGGGGCGACCAGTGTTTGTATGAAGACGGCGATCACACACCTTTCCGTTGATTCAACTTCACAAATCGTTGACACACTCACTTCTCGACAATCAACACCTCTGTCATGGTTCCACAATACCAACCCTCCTCACCCACACCTCGGCCAGAGGGCGTGGTGGAGTCTCTGGCATCATCACCCCCCGTCGCTCGCCGCCGGCGCCTGAACTCCTGCTCATCAGGTGCCGGTCAAATCACCGGTATCGCTGGATGGCGTCGAGCACCGCGCACGCGCCACGGTAGTTTGAGCTCACTGGGAATGGGAATGCAGAGCACGCCTGCGAAGAGAAGCAAGAGCCTCGACACAGTCCCATGGGACTCGAAGGCAACACGAAGAACCGAGAAGCAAGCCGAGGAGGCGATGGTCGATAAGCTAAGAGGTGCGTTTGACGGAGACGACTTCGACGAGCAGCTACCTGTGGACAACAACACACAGCAGGGGTTTGGAGACCCTCAGACGCCCATAAACCAATGGCAAGACCCACTAGAGACAACCTCCGAGTCTATGTGCGAAGTGTATCAGGATCTGGAACTTCCCACGAAGCTCGGAACGCCGTCCACTCCAGCAACGCCCCGCGGGTTAGTGGGCGGCAACTCCAACGGCGATGAGCACACACCCCGTGATCAGCGATGGAACCCCAGGGCTTTCTCTTTTGGCTCGCATCACAACAACGCTGTGCTCCCGAACGACGAAGAGCAGCGTATGCCCACTGCGGCAGAGCGCGTGGCTGCAACCAAGATCGCCTCTGGACAGTTGACGCCACGCCCTAAGCTGTACCTGCCTCCATCCGACCCGCCCTGGTCAAGTACGCCAAGTGTCTTCCACGACGAGTCTTTCCCGAAACCCCGCTACCGTGACACGAGCAGTCCCAGCCCTCCCGAAATTCCGTGCAGGTGGTACTCATCCGTACCACCTTGGGAGTTGCGATGGAGTGCAACTCCGCCGTCTTCTCTGCAACTCGGGCTTCTGCTCGACGACGACTTCGCATCCCCTTCGTCGGTACCTTTGCCAGAATACGATTACAATGCGGAGCGAGAAGAGCGTGCGCTTCAGCCTGATCCGTTCGGCTTCTCGTGCCTTGCTGCCATGATCGCAGGTGAGTTGTCTTGGTCACTTGTTATCTAATATCAGGACGCACGCCGCAGGTCTTCCTGCCCTCGTCACAGGGTGAAGAAGTGCCCGTTCGCGAATACACGCCTCTACGGTACTCCTCGCCATCCACCGGCCCGGAAGATGGCTCTGTCAGCCCCGAGGGGGAGGTCAGCATGAGGCAGTCGTCACCTCCGCGTGACCGTGACAATCGCGCAAAGAAGAAGCACTACTGGCTGGGCGAGCGGATCTACAAGCGCATGGAGCGTGCTTCGGGGCCCGACTCGGACTTTGAGGCTGAAGAGTCTCCAAAAAAACGACCCCGGAAGAGCAAGAGCAGCAAGAACAGCAAGAAGCAGTCCGCCCCCGCCATGCGAACCACACCAGAGCCCGACCCAGTGAGTTACAGATGTTCTCGCGTAGCTGACGTTCAGGCCACCCTATCCGCCCGCGCTGCACGCATAGCGCACTTCAAAGAAATCGACGAGCAGTACAACCTGAACGTGGAATATGTCTGGAGCTAGCTGCACGCATCCGTGAGCTGCAGCCTTCTGTACCGTGCCTCATAGCGCCTCATGTACCACTTGGTAATCATCGACTGAATTTGCTCCCGTCGCCACCGTTTCGCATCGCTCGGCGCGTCATGGCTTAGCTGGCGTGGTGGCCGCCTCGGTAGTGATCGGCGCTCGGTGCTGGGTCGAGTCCACATTTCGCTGACATCGCGCTTTTGAATTCGCCTTTTGCAATATCTCGCCCTCTCCACATCTCAGGTTATAATCGACAACACCTCATAGAAGAATGAGGGTTTCAAGATCACTGGCGCTTGTGGCGAGCGCGACGCTGGCGGCGGCCGCTTGGGACTGCAAACTGCCCGGATACGACCTGACGCCCCTCGCTGGCGTGAAGACGGTGACGCACGACATGGACACGCCGCCGAGCACGACGCGGCGTATAGTCCGCATCAACCTGTGCGACCAGCTGGGCAAGGAGGACAAGGTCGCTGACGAGGACCAGGTGGGTATCTCCTCTCTCTGCCGTCTCCCTCCCCCCTCTACCGTGCACCTTCCCCGCACCTCCTACCTACTGTTATGCTGTTGAAGTCGATTTCCAAGCTAACCTTAGTGCCACGGCGACGTGCAGGCGTGCATGCAGGTTGTCTCCGTGAAGAAGGGCCAGGACGACCGGTATCTCCAAGCTGTCCCGATGTGGGACAAGGACTCGCCTTCGCCGGCGGTCGCAGACGAGCGCGAGACGGAGTGGCAGCTGCGTCTCAAGTCGTCGAAGAAGTATGCTGAGTAAGTTGCCTTGCCCAGCTTCCAGAACCAGAAATGACCCTTCAGCTGACAACTCAGTCTGGAGCAGTTCACGAACATCAACATGGTCTGCGACCCTGACGCGGGTAACGATGCTGCTCCTGTGTTCGGGTACTTCGGCGAGAGCGACGGCAAGGCGACGCTCGAGCTCGCGTGGCGCTCCAAGGCGGCGTGCAAGCGCGATGATTCGTCGCCGGACGCTCCTTCAGACGGCGATGAGGGCGAGAAGTCGTCCTCCGGCGGAGGATTCTTCCACACCCTCGGCGTCATCTTCTGGATCGTCGTGTTCGCCCTCCTCGCTTACTTCGTCCTGGGTGCGCTGTACAACTACCAGAACTATGGCGCGCGTGGGGCGGACCTCATCCCCCACCGCGACTTCTGGCGCGAGGTGCCTGCTCTCGCGCAGGATCTCGGCAGCCACCTGTTCAACAACGTCCGCCAGAGCGGCAGTAGAGGAGGATACTCGAGCCTTGGATAAGGATAGTTAGAACGCATGCATCGTCACACACCCTTGACCCTGGTCTCTAGTCATTATATCATACTCGTGCTCTGGTACTGCTCCTGATTGCTCCTGCTGATTACACACGGTACCGGGCCGTAGGCTCGGGGAGGGGCACGCTTCCCAGACCGCCACCGGCATCACGCGACGCGACGAGGTTCTGCACCGTCTTCTGGAGTTCGACCCACTCGTTCTCGCGCGGCTGGACGACCTTCTCGCTGACGTCGTACACGTACAGCTTGCCGTCGCTGCCTCCGAGTCCAACCTTGCGGCTCGAGGGCGACTTGTCCCACGCAATCTTGTTCAGCGCCTGCGACGACACCTGCGTCGACACGCTCGGCACCTCGACGTCCTGGTTCAGGTTCCACAGGTCGAACTTGCCGCTGCCGTCGACGGAGCCGAAGAGAGCGGGGTGCTGCGGGTGCCACTTGACGTCGAAGACGTAGTCGTCGGCTGACTCGAAGGAGTGGACTGGTCGCTCACCGCCGTGCGCCGGCTTGCCGCCCTTTGCGCGCCATAGCTTCACCGTCCAATCGACGCTCGAGGTAATGAAGAGGTCGGAGAAGTCGATCGAGCCGGATGAGGGATGGAAGTCGATGCCCGTCACCGGACCGGCATGCCCGCGGTACACATCGTCGGGGTTCAGGCCGGCCTTCGCACTCGCGCGGTCGTACCGGTTCGCCTGGTAGACCGAACCCTCCTCCGTGCCGACCCAGAACGTCGCGGTCTCGTTCTCCTCGAAATCCATGCACGTGATCGACACCTCGTCCGTCTTGTTCGTCGGCGACGGCACTGTCAGCAGCAGCGCCTCTTGCGGCTGCGACAGCATGTCCGCCTGCCACGAGCACACGAGACCGTCCGTCGACGTCGTAATCAGAGAGTTGGCGTTCTGCGTACCGACCACCTTCATAGCGTAGATCGGATACGTGTGGCCGGAGGCGGACAGAGGCGTCTTCAGCACGGGCAGGTGCTTGGCTCGCGTGTCCCAGAGCAGAACCTGGCCGGAGTAGCTACCTCCGAAAATGAGTGTGGGGTGGAAGGGGGAGAAGGTCACGGAAAGAATGTCAGACTGAAGGTTAGCGTTCTCGCCAGGCGAGCAACCTACAGGAGAGTGGAAGACGAATTCTGGTCGCTCTAGAAGGTGCAGGTTCCAGACGGCGACAATGCCATCGGGGTCGTTCGGGGCAGACGGGTTGCGGTTGTACGATGCAACGGCGAGTTCTGGGAACTGCTGGGTTAGAAAGGCATATAACCGGGCCACCCACCTTTGGTGACCAGTCGAGATCAGTGACGGATCGACCGTTCGTCCATCGATCGTCAGAGAAGGCGCAGAACAGCTTGACCTTCTGTCCCTCGCTCTCGTTGCTGTTGTCAGCTACAAAACCGAGAGCGCAACTCACAATCCACCGTCGACACCAATAGTGTAGTCCTTGATGTAATCGTATCCATCACTGAGAGCTCTCTGCACGATCCTTGAGCTTCCCTCGAGGAAGCTGGTGAAGTCAGGCGTGGCGAAGATGGCTTGTCGCTGCTCATCCGGCAGCTGCTGCAGCTGAAGGCTATCCGTCTTCTCCTTGAGCTCCTTCAGTTCCTTCTCCAGCTGCTTGCGCTCATCGTCGAGCTCGGCAATGATGCGCGCCCTCAGCTCGTCCTCCGTCTCGCGGTTCGGGACGTTCCGCCTGTTGTCAAACTCCTCCTCGTCGTCCGACGTCTCCGTTCCCGTCGAGACCATGTTCGTCTGAACCGACTTGGAGTACGTCTCCGGCTTCGCCGCCTTGGACGGCATGTCCCACATCTCCGTGTAGGTGTCGACATACTCGACCTGCACGGCGACTGATGCTGTTGGCGGAGTGCTCTCCCTCGGCAATCAGCTTACATACCGGCTGTGAAGCTTACTCAGGCCCAATGGTCATGGAGATTGGTCGCGACCCGAGGCCGCCCTCAGAGGGGCGCGCCCCACTTCGTGACGGTGTGCTGGGCACAGACGCCGGCGGCGTGCCAGCAGTGCTCTGGAGGGCGGATAAGGAAGCGCGAGATGCGCCGGGGGTGTACGGCGACCCCGGTCTGTTAGACGCGAGGAGCTGGTCGACGAGATCGTTAACCTCTGCTTTGCGGGTCGTCAATCCGAGCGCTGGTGACTGCGGGCTGTCAGCAAATGCGCTCCTTCCCTGGCACCGGCTAGGGAGGGAAGGTGTCGCCTGATATACCAGCGGCGACAACACTTACGTCGGACGGTCCCGCCTCAGCTTGCGCAAGCAGCTTCTGACGCTCGGCGCGCGCACGTCGCAGCTCGGCCAGACGGGCCTTCTTCTCCTCGATCTCTTGCTTGCGCCGTTCGCCCATGGCCGGTGGTCGTTGTTGTCGTGACACGATGCTGGACACCGATCGCGTCCAACAGGTGGACGCGTGCGGGAGGCACGTGGCAGAGGTGGAGGTTTCAGTGCATTAGGAAAGTTTCTAACCGCAGTGTCTAATGCATCGGGCTAATGGCTGTCGTCAGGTTGTGAAAACAGATCGCCACAGTGGAAGGTTCGCGGGTGACTGCGAACCGATCTGTGCCTGTGATGTGGTGCAGACACACTCCGCAGTTGCAGCGTCAGTAGTGATGCAGTGGCTTGGACTGCAGGGGCGCTCAGATAGTCGGCTTACAGCGGCGAACAGAGTCAGAGAGAGCAGAGAGAAGCCCGCATCGATGTGGGTTCGTGGTCGGCGATGCAAAGCCGACCAGCCTCGGGCTCTCGGGCTGAGTAAGGTCAACTAGCCGAGGTCTACGTTCATCCGCGGGGTCTGCTTTGAAAGGGCGAAACACCCTCAGTTGTGTTCCGCTACGGTGAGAAACACGAGACCGGGAAAGAGCATGGTCATGTATGTATTTCGAAGGAGGGCAGTCACCAGGCTGCGGCGACGGCGTCCGGCGTTGCAGGTTGCGGGCAAGGCAGAGGATAGTGTACGGTGAGAGGTAGGCTGAGGGTGACAACATTCTCTGGCGCTGATAGGTGAGTCAGTGACGCAATTTCGGAAATCCGCCCGCATCCCCGAACACCCCAGCCAACAACCCTTATATACCTCCAGCTTCCCACCTCCTCTCACCTTCTTCTCAACAGCTTGTGCTATCTGTCCACCACCAAAACAGCTATCCACAATGGTTCTCGCCCGTGCTCTCCCCCGTGTCGCCGTCCAGCAGACCCGCGCCTTCGCCGCGGTCCGTGCCAAGCACACTCTTCCCCCTCTTCCCTACGCCTACGATGTGAGTCACCGCGATCCGGCTCCCTTATTTGCAGAAACTGACTACCGCTCTTCATCGCTGCCCGCTTGAACCCTCACTACTCACGCCGCTTCTCCGTGATCTCTGATCGTGTCTGAAACTGTTACTCGATGTTGTTGGATGCTTGAACATCCAGGCGCTCGAGCCCTCGATCTCGAAGCAGATCATGACTCTCCACCACGACAAGCACCACCAGGCCTACGTTACCGGCCTGAACGCCGCCGAGGAGAACCTCCAGAAGGCTCAGGCCCAGGACGACGTCCCCGCCCAGATCAACCTCCAGCCCGCCCTCAAGTTCAACGGCGGTGGCCACATGTAAGCTAGTTTGGTGTCGAGCGCAGCTGACAAGTAGTAACCACTCGGTCAGTACTCGGTTCTTGGTCGCGCCGTGCTGTGCGAAGATGTGGAGAGCCGCATGCTCGTCGCGGACTTCAGATATTGCGTGACAGCTTCGGCGCAGCCTTTGAGCCTTAGATCCGCGGAATGACTAACCTCGCAGCTCTTCTGGAAGAACCTTGCCCCCACTGGCTCCAAGGAGACCTCCCCTCCCACCTCTGGCGCCTTCGCCGACCAGATCAAGAAGGACTTCGGCTCCGTCGACGAGCTCATCTCGCAGATGAACGCCAAGACTGCCGGCATCCAGGGATCCGGCTGGGGCTGGCTCGGCTACGACCCCAAGGCCCAGCGTCTCCAGATCATCACCACCGCCAACCAGGACCCTCTCCTGACCCACGCCCCCATCATCGGCATTGACATCTGGGAGCACGCGTGAGTCCCCCCCTTCCGGCTTCCCTCTCAGCCATGATGTTCTCGAAGTAAGCTAACATGCCAGCTTCTACCTCGACTACCAGAACGTCAAGGCCGACTACCTCAAGAACATTTGGAAGGTCATCAACTGGGCCGAGGCTCAGAGCCGCTTCGACGCCGCCTCGGCCTAAGCCGTGGCTCATCTGTAGTCCAGCTGAAGAAGTAAATGCAACAGTTGCGAAGTATCGGGACGAGCGGCGAGCAACGAGCGAAGTGAGTGCGAATGCGAGTCGACCTGCGACGAGGGCAATCGGCAGCAAACGGCAGAGAAAGGATCGAAGCGGACGGAGGATCGGCGAGGCGGACCGGACACCGTTGAGCGACAGAGCTTACCGCAGCGGATTATCATACTGATGAGCTATGAGCTGATAGTCGACGGCAGTATCGGCACGTCCGCAGTCGGCGAGATCGCCAGAAGCATACTGACGATCGCTGACCATCAGACGAACAGGATGTGCAGAATACGCACCTGATCAGTTGACGCGTGCTGACCGGACTCGCCAAACGATGGACGCAGGGCACACAATGACGTCGCGTTGTGCCCGCGCACACAACCCGGCCCCTCGCGCGTTCCACGGATCCGCGGAGTCTGCTCCTCTGCGGTTGCGGGTCGGGGAGCAAAGTGACGCGCCAACGCTCAAAGGAGGGCACATGGGGCGGGGTTTGTGTGTTCGGAGCGAGGGGCGCGACCGCTGCGGCTCTACTCTAGACTGAGCAGCGCACAGTAGGGTGACGGACCAACAGAGAGAGGGGCGACGGGGCAAAGGGCGCAGCGAGGGATGAGCTCATGCAACGCCCAGCGGAACACGGATAAGAACGGCTCGATGCTCTCATCCCTTCCTCTCTTCGTTCAACTACCACTCTTACACACTCCCCCACGTCTTCAGCGACTTCGGCACTGTCTCTCAACACCGTCTCTCGGAGACACTGACGACAACTACCACCACGCCGCGCAAGACCACCCAGAAGCGACTCCGGAGAAGCCTAGCCCCTGCCCCTCCCTCGCCTGGGCCCTTCCCCGGCCTTGTATGGATACACTCGTCCTCCTGCAGCGGAAACTCAACATGCCCTCGAACGTGACCTGGAGTGCGGCTCATGACGTGAGTTCTCTCTTCTCCTGTCTCCCCTTTTCTCCACCATCTCAACCCTCCATCTCCCATTCCCTCCGGCCACTCCGCCTCTCCTCGCGCAACATGCATACCCGAGACATCAGCTATCCAGGGACAGTATCAGCTAACCCACAGACGGCCCTCCTGACCTCCCTCGTGTCCCTGATCCTCTCAAACCGGCGCGAAGTCTACCGCGCCCCGGGCCTCTCCGACGTGGCGAACAACGGCGGGTCGCGCATTAACCAGCGCCTCTTGCTCATGTTGCGCAAGATGTGCACTGATTTCGGCGAACGGGGGCTCGTCGACGAGCTCGTGCGCGCGCAGCAGGCGCAGAAACCTGGTGGTGCGAGGAAGCGCAAGTCTGACAAGTCTGACGGCGATGAGGAGGGGGAGGAGCGCAAGGTCAAGATGGAAAGAGTCGAGAAGGTTGAGAAGAACAAGGTGAAGGGCGACAAGGACAAGGGAGAGAAAGATGGGAAGGGAGGGAAAGGTGAAATTGCTGGCCTGAGCGAGGTCGAGATGAGTGCCAAGAGCAAGGACGAGTTGAGGAACGAGATCCTCCACGGGAATCCCGACGTCAAGCCCAGCTTCCAGTACTAAGTACAACATGTTCATATGTAAATGCTCTATGCTCTACAACTCTACTCTACGTACTCGTTTTCAGAAGCGACCGAGGCCGCACGCGACGCTGTCTTCGAGCTCGCGCGCGACGAAGCAGCCTTGCTCCCGCCACGACCGCGACCACGGCCACGCTTCGCCGGTGCACGCTTGCGCTTCTTCGTCTGCACCTCCTCGAGCTCCTCCAGCGCTTCGCCGTCGTCGGCGTCCTTAACAGCTGCCACGGAGCCGGACGCCTTGCGCTTCCCAGCAGCTGGCGCAGGCTCGACCGCCTTCATTATCTCGCCCCAGTCCTCTGGCTCCTGGCCACGCGCCTTGGCCTCGGCCTCACGGAACTCCTTAATCACACTCAGCAGGCGCTTGCTGACGTTGACCTGCCGGCGGCGCGGGGCGTAGTGTCCCACGCCCGCTGTTGCGTCGAAGAACGGCAGAAGCGTCTTCTGCTTGGCCAGCCCGCCCTTGCCGCGCTGCGCTATGCGCTGCACAATAGGTGTCAGCTCGTCGTCGACCTTGGAGATCGACCAGGAGAGCTCCTCGTGCAGAAACCTGGGGTTAACTACATCCCCAATACAAGCTAGCTGGGACGTACGTTCGCAAAGCCTGGAGTCGGGGGAAACCCCAGTGGAAGGGCTCGTCGCTCTCGTCCGTTGTAGGATACAGGTACGCCTCGCGCACCTGCGGGTTCGGCCATTCGGTAAGTAGAAATATGGATCCGGAGAACCGCTTCTTCTGCAACGAGTTAGAATGACGCACGATGAAAACCTCACAAAGTTGCGCTTCCACTTTGTGTCAGCTTCTACGTCCAAGTCCTGCCCGCGCTGCACGCGCGTCCACCACTCCTTGAATTTGAACAGGCCGTCAGGGCC
Source organism: Trichosporon coremiiforme (assembly GCA_039545355.1). Lineage (NCBI taxonomy): Eukaryota > Fungi > Basidiomycota > Tremellomycetes > Trichosporonales > Trichosporonaceae > Trichosporon > Trichosporon coremiiforme. The sequence continues at coordinate 697,806 of BCJJ01000017.1, forward strand.
CGGGAAGTTTGCGAGCAGCTCAAGAGCGAGCACGGGACCGATGCCAGGTAGGCCGATCGTGTAGTCCGAGCCAAGGAGGTACGACAGCGAGATGAGCCTTTCTCGCGTGAGGGACAGCTCGCGCTCGACATCCGTCGCGAGGATGCATTCGGCAAACTTGTTGTCGTTGAAGATGTTCTTGAAGCACTGCGTGCCGCCGAAGAGGAATACGTCTGAGTCGTCGGTGATGATACCATCGACGAGCCCGAGCTCGGCGAGCTTGGCACACTGCGCTTCTGCCTCCATCGGGGCCGTGATGTAAGGGATACCGAAGTGGCGCAGAAGCGTCTGAATCTGCCCAACCATCGCCTGCGTGATCTCATCCGAGTCGCGCATGGCGGCCTTCGTTTGCGTGTTCAGCACCCGGATCTCCTCGTCGATCTCGGTGCGGACATCAGTGAGGTCGCGTCCCTTGATCTGGGCGAGGAAGCGGGCGTAGTCATCTTCCTCGTCCACCATGTCGACGGGAGCCATCTCACCATTGTCACCAGCTTCTGAGGGTGCTTGGCTATGGTGACTCTCGATAGACTGCATCGACGTGTCGCCCTCGCCTTCGTCGCCAGCGACTCCGAGCTTGCGGCGAACCGGGGATGGCGAACGAGACCATTCGATGGCCTCCTCGTCCTCTGACTCGTCGTGCAATGTCTCCACCAAGGGTGGTTCAGGCTCGCCAGCAGTTTCAGCGGCAGCGGCGAAGTCGAACTCTGGGGAGCTCTCCCGAGGAGGGGATGGGGAAGGCGCGCCTCTGTCGTTGGCTGGGATTGGCGACTCCGCTTCCTCCCGAGCGGGAGATGGAGAGGGCGCTCGCCTGTTTGGTATAGCTTGAGAATACTCTGGAGACAGATCCCTAACCGGAGATGGCGTACGTCCACGAACAGGAGGCGCAACTTCATCCGCGACTGGCGAAGCCACGGTAACGGGGGCGGGTGTTGGCCCCTTGCTAGGTTCGACTGATACCTCTTCAAAGTCGTCTTCGCTATCTGATACTTCTTGGGGCGACTGAGGGGCTGGAGGTGGCTTTGATGCGGCAACAAGCTGGGCTGCCGATACCCTGGCGGGCCGCGGAGGAGGCGGCTGGGCGCGAGGTGGTTCAGGTCGTGATGCGGAGACGAGTGACGCCGCAGTCCTCTTCGGCGCCGGCGCAGGTGCAGATACCTGGGGACGGGCAGCGGAGACGAGCTGAGCGGCAGACTTCGACGGTTCGGTGGTCGTCGCTTCAGCGGCTCGAGCGACATTGTTGATGAGGTCGCTGGGCTTGGGGCTTGACGACGCGGCGTTCAGAGCAGCGTAGCCCTGAATGCTCTCCTGAACAAGATTACTGAGCTTGTTCGTGTCATTGAGCGGGGCAATCTTCGGAGCCTGCATAGGACCGCCAACTGTCACTTCGATCTCCGAATCATCACCACTATCAACAGCAATCGGCTCCGGGGTCGGACCTGAGCTCGGGGTGACATCGACTTCCTCAAACTCGTCACTGTCGCTTCCGCTGATCTCGGCGACCTCAGCAGGCGGCGTCTTAGCCTTCTGTATTCTGCTCAGCGCCAGAGCTCTGGCGAGAGCGGGATCGGGGATCTCTTCATCAGATCCCAGCTCCTCCTGTTGCAATGCCAGCGCCAGTGCCTCATCGTTGGCGGTGACATCAACCTTAGGCTCAGGAGCGTCCTCCGCCTCAAACTCGATGTCCTCCGCCACATCAAACAGCGGGGCAGCGCCAGGATCACGAGCCTTGCCGAACGATGCCACCTTCTCCTCTTTCTTTGGTGCAGGCGCGTAACGGCGCGCGATCGCTTCCAGCATTTCCTGCCTCCTGTGCCGACGGAGGTCGTCGTTCGGAGGAGGGCGATACCTGAAGGTCAGAGCGAAACAGCATCCCGAACCTACTCTTGGACCTCCTCAATATCGCTGTCAGAGTCGTCGTCGCTGTCCTCTCTCTTGATAGGCTGCTTTCGTCCGGGCCGCTCTGGTGTATCTGGCTCCAGAACGATAGGCTTCTCCTTTGTGCCTTCCCTAATCCCGAGCGCCCAACCACCGCCCTGATCCTCGTTCTTCTTAACCAGAACATACTCCCGATTGCGTTCCGCCGCGATCTTGACTGGGATGGTCAAGTGGGCCTTGCTCACCATGTCAGTCACAGTAAGCAGTTGCTGCGTGAGAGCGTTGCGCTGCGACAGGTGCTTGATCTGAGCCTTGGAAAAGTCGAGGGCGGTAGGGGCGGCGCGAAGCATCTCCGTGAGACGTTTGTGACTTTGCTGCCTGGACTTGACACGCAGATCACCAATGATCTCGTACTGCACCTCCGTAGGCAGGGCACGAAATTCTTCGGACTCGACATCGAAGTCCTCCGGCCGCATTTCGTCGATGAACTGCTTCAGCTCTTCCTCGGTCGCGAGACGGGCGTCTGGTCGTTCTTCTGTCGACGTCGTCGGCATGTCCGCCTCGGGGAGATAGTATCGATCATAGTTTTTGAAGCGCTTCCTACGTTGCTCAGGTGTCTCCTCAGCCGGGTTCACAGGCCCAGCTTTCGTGGACGACGCAGCAGCATTCTCAGCTCGGGCTGGAGGCAGTGGTCGTCCCTCCAGCTGATCAAGATACACCGCGTTTTCTGGAATCGTTTCTCCTCCCCTTGCTTCGTACTGATCGGCAGCGACCCGAGCGGCTCGAGCTGCCTCGGCTCTGACAGTCAGTCAACGATGCGACACAATCAACGCACTCTTGGGCAACCCTCACAGCTTCGCGACGCATCTGCGCAGCGAGAAGCTTCTCTGCCATCTTCGCATGATTGACAGCTGCTCCTACTTTCCTACGCTTGCGCTCGGCCTGGATCGTCAGCTACCAGTGCAAGCAGCCCGTCAGCTGGACTCACGATTGTACTTCGCTTCAGAGCCGGCGCACCGCCGTCGAACACGAACACGGGCTTGATGCCATGGAACAGAAGCTTGTTTATTCGCCGTAGAAAGCCTGGCATTAGCTAAGCTCAGGCGCGTCAGCTCACCTAGCACATGCGCGTTGACTAGCACGCGGCCTTCCTTGTCGCGCATTGTTGATTGGAACTGCCATCAGCTAATCAAACACGGCAAAATGCTTCCATAAGCCTTGAGGAAGAACACAGCCTCAAGTCTTTGCTACTCACCTGGTACAGCCAAATGGAGCTATCGATCGCGAGACGCTTCCCCTCCAAGCTCTCGATCTGGACCGGTCGCCCGACCGGGTTCAGCAGCGACCACAGTCCCTTGACACCCATGATGGCGGGGTTTGAGAGTCGCGGTCGTCAATCTCAGCGAAACCAGACAGTCTATGTCCAGTTCTTGACCTGAAGTCGTTGAGAGCAGCGTGGAGTTGGACAGTGGAGACAATCGCGACAATTTCAGACCTTCCTCCACTCTGCGGCGAAGCATCGATGACCGCATCGATCCAGTCAACCGGGTGCACACGTGATGTTGCCACTGACATTTTGGCTCCGTTGTGTGGTTGGTCAACTTTTGCTGGGTGCGACTACACGGCAGCTCTGCGCATACGGCTAGCTCTGGCTGGGAAGCCCCTGACGTAGCACCCTAATCGAAGGGCTAATGTGGATTAGGCAGCCCTCATTGGGGGCTCGGTGTTAGTGTGCTTGAGTGTAATTGGCAGGCAGGGTTGGGATTAGAACTGGAAACACTGGACAGATGCAGGGTCAGGAGCAGGGCGTCAGGGTCCGGCAGGCGATCCGCTGATCTAGACTTGAGAGTTCCGCTCGCTTGCCTCCAAGCTCTGGCCACCGCGAGCAGCCGGACACCCGCCCGAAGAGACGCTCCTGCAGCCATGCTCCAGGCAGAGTACCTGGCTGTCACCTGCAGACTCTGCAGAGCTCTAGACCTCGAGGCTCAGGAAAATCCAGAGCCGTACCTTGCTCTCATGGTCCACACCGCTCATGGCTCCTGCTCCAGCCCCGACCGGAATGACAACTGATGACACCTCTCGGCCTGATTTCTTCCTCATTCTTTTCCTGCAACTCGACTGACGACACAATTCACCTTCCCTCACCCTCTTATCTTTCCTGTCATCTCATCTTAATCGGATCCACCCACCCACAACCCTTCGCCCGTGCTGCCTCCCTCTGACCGCCGTTCCCTCCTTCCTTCTCGCCTACGACCAACACACACACGGCTCGTCGATCGCTCAGGCCCCTGTCCTTTTCGTCGCCTGTTCCGCCCCCCGCGGCCGCACCCCCCGCCCCCGGCATCCTTTGCGCGCGTATCGCAGGCTAGACCAATTCACGTCCTGCCGGCTTGTCGCCTGTCGGCCCCCTCCGTCGTCGCCCCGACTCTCCGCGCAGATCACCGCTACACCGTCCTCCGATCGTCACTCCACCATGTCGCTCTCCTCATCCCAGGTGACGCTACATAGGCCAGGCACGCTCGAGGACTTCAACTTTACACTGCTCTTCGGGACGTGGTTCGTCATGTGGACCACGTTCCCCATGTGGCGGGTGAGCCTACTTGCTCCTCTTCCTGAACAATGACGACTGACAATGGCAGGATAAGAAGTCCGTCACGATCACCTACGAGCCGCTAGGACACAACATGTTCAGCTCGGACGTCGCGCACTCGAAGGGCGGCCCGCCGACGCATATTCGCGGCGTCGAGAAGCTGACGGACAAGTCGGGCGCGCGCTTCGAGTGGCACGGCAAGATGTTCCTCCGTCTCGTGCACTCCAAGTGGGAGGTGCTGGGTATGGGCGAGGAGGACGGGCTCGAGTGGTGTGTCATCTGTGAGTGGACTCGAGTAAACTTTGGGCGCGCTAGGTAGTGCTACCTGAGTGACGCCCCCCGCAGCCTTACGCCTCTGCATTCATGTTCTAAAATGTTCGCAACGTTCTAGCAGTTTGCGTCCGAGACACCTTCGAGCTAGACCGTTCGAGTGGGCGGATAGCGGATCAGATCAGCGGAGCGTCTGGCCATCTGGGCCGTGCACTACGGCAACTACGGTGCCTACGGCCACGGCACCGGCTCACAACCTGGGCACGAAAGTGAGACAAGACACCTTTGCTGACACTTGCAGCCTTCCAGAAGTCGATCTTTACGCCGGCAGGTTGTGACCTGCTCGCCCGCCCGAAGGACGGCGCGAACCCCAGCGAGGAGACGCGCACAAAGGTCCTCAACATCATCACGGCCAAGCTTGAGAACATCCCCGGATTCGCCAAGCTGGCCGAGTCCGGCTTCCTCGTGCAATAAGCCGCTGCCCGGAGACGCGGCGTCGTCTCTTCTTCGATCCTGCCCTTGTTCCAAAGGTGCACCGCCTGTCACCCTGCCATTCAGTGCGCATCTATCTATCTTTGGCGTCATGCCCGGCGAGCAACGACACCCGCTGGGCGGTTCGTGTCTCTCTATCTTATGGTCCCATTTTGGTCAATCTCTCTACCACGTCTAATAATGCTCTGTAATGCGGTAATGCTATGCATTTGTCATGTCTACTACGAGCATGCGAGTAAGCGAGTCGAGTCAGACGTACACCCTCTCCCTCCCATCCGCTGTCGTGTTCAGCTCACAGGCAGATGCCGGCCGGCGACTGAGTGACGAGGCAAAAGAGAAGTGCGACGCTCATCTTCAGCTTTTTCCAGAACCTCAATTACATTTGTGTGCACGCTATGTGCGTATGTCCCCCTCTTGATCGTAATCGTCGCCCGATCCTTCGTTTCCTCCGTGTGCACCTGTACTTCCGGCGATTGCATCGGTACAAGTTGTGTGCCGTGTGTGTGCCGTAGGGGTCTGGCGTAGACTGTAGGACCGCCAAAGATGCCTGTCGTGCGTCGTTGCGCCATGCGTCATTGAACTGAAGTTGGATGAGGTACGGGCATAGAACGGCTCGAAACTTCAAGGTCGTGTGCATGGGGCTAGCTTACCTGGCCTCTTTCTTCTCTGATTACTGGATCCTTTCCAATGCTGGGGCTCGCAGCCTGGTATACAGCGGCAGCGGAGCACATTGCGATCAAATGAATGAGCCTGCCGTCTACCGACTGTCGTTCCAGACTCATGCTCCAGTACCTCAATGCCAACCCTAGTTGCTCCAACGTCCCTGTGCTCCATGTGCCTCTTCCGGAGCCTTGGCTGGGTGACCCGAACGAAGACCCGCGTTACGGGCTCCGAACGACATGAGGTGTGCTTGTCGTGTATCGAGCATTTCGAGCATTGCGAAGGGGGTGGAAGGCTCGGAGGGTAGAGTTCGGTGTTCCTGTGATACGGGTTGGGGTCGTTCCGAGTTGTTAGTTATGTGGAATAGACTCAAGTCGTTGGTGAAAGCTCTTTGCGACCTCCGGCCGGAGTAAGTTTACTCAGACACGATTCATTTATTCTTCTACTATTTACAGACGGACGCAATGTCCAGACGACACTACTACTTCTTCTTTCTACTGCTGCTCCTAGTGGACCCCTTTGCGGGAGATTCCTTATGTTTACCGGCGCCGTCACCCTTAGCCGAAGCCTTCGCCGCCTCTTTCTTCGTTTTGGTTGCAGACTCCTTGTGCTTCTTCGCGTCGTGGTGGTCCTCTATGTCGGTACCGCCCTGCTCAGCTGGAGTCTTGCGTTTTTCGGTTGTTTTCGGGGTATGATGCGACTTCTTCTCCCTCTTCGGCTGCTTCGCCTCCGGCTCGGGCTTCGGTTTGGTAGGTGACGGGTCGGGCGGTGCTGCTGCAGACCTTTTTGTACCCCGGCTCCCGGTGTTGGCCTAGTCGACCTCGTCGACCTCGACGTCCATGGGGTCCGAGTCGTAGTCCTCCTCCTCTCCGTCGGGGAGCTCGACCTGCGAGTCGTGGTTGGGCACGACGACGAGGCGGTTCTTGACGTTGTCGCACGTGATGTGCGCGTCCTCGCCGTCGCGGATGCGGCCCTGCAGCAGGTACTTGGAGAGGGGGTTGAGGATCTCGCTCTGGATGAGACGGGCGAGGGGACGCGCACCGTAAGAGGGCGAGTAGCCCGCGTTCGCGAGCCAGTCCAGAGCACCCTCGTCGGGGACGATCTTGACCTTGCGGTTGTTCGCCTCGAGGCGCTGCTGCACCTCGTCGAGGCGGACCTTGACGATCTTCTTCATGTCCGCACGCGACAGAGAGCGGTACAGGATAATCTCGTCGATACGGTTGATGAACTCGGGCGGGAACGTGCCACGGATCGCGTCCATGACCTTGTCGCGGGTCTCGGGGCGGACGGGGCCCTCGTGCGCGTCGTCGTTCAGGTACTGCGAGCCGACGTTCGAGGTCATCATGATGATCGTGTTGCGGAAGTCGACGACACGTCCCTTGCCGTCCGTGAGGCGGCCGTCGTCAAGGACCTGCAGGAACAGCTGCCAGAACTCGCGCGACGCCTTCTCAATCTCGTCAATGAGGACGAGCGAGTACGGGCGGCGGCGGACGGCCTCGGTCAGCTGGCCTCCGGCCTCGTAGCCGACGTAACCCGGGCCTGCACCGATGAGACGCGAGATCGAGTGGCGCTCAGAGTACTCAGACGCGTCGATGCGGACCATGGCCTCGTCCGAGTTGAACATCTGCTGCGCGAGGGTCTTGGCGAGCAGCGTCTTACCGGTACCAGAGGGACCGACGAGGAGGAAGGACGCGATAGGGCGGTTCTGGTTTCCGAGACCGGAGCGGTTGAGGCGGATCGCGTTCGCGACGGCCTTGACGGCCTCGGGCTGACCAACGACCTTCTTGCCGAGCAGCTTCTCCATGTGGAGCAGCTTGGCCCTCTCGGTCTCGACGAGACGCGAGACGGGGACACCAGTCCACTTGGCGACAATGTCGGCAATCATCTCGGGAGTGACGAGCTGCTGGGTCGAACCGCGCTCCTCCTCCTTCTGCTCGAGCTCCTTGAGCTTGGCCTCACGCTGAGGAATGGCCTGGTAGCGAATGTCGGCAGCAGTTGCGAGGTCGTAACGACGCTCGGCGTCGTCGGCACGCGAGCGGAGCTCGTCGATACGGCGACGGAGCTCGTGGATCTCGTCACCAAGACCCTTCTCGTTCTCGTACTCAGCCTTGAGGGGACCGAGCTGGTCGTTGATGTCGGCGATGGCCTTCTTGGCGCGCTCCAGGCGCTCCTTGGAGGCGTCGTCCTTCTCACGCTCGAGCGCGTGGATCTCGACCTCGAGACGGAGCTTGTTGCGCTCAAGCTCGTCGATAGCCTCAGGGCGGGTCTCACGGGCGACCTTGACGGCGGAAGCGGCCTCGTCGAGCAGGTCGATGGCAGAGTCGGGCAGGCGACGAGCGGTGAGGTACTGCTTGGCGAGCTGAGCGGCAAGAACGAGGGAAGAGTCCATGATGCGGACACCGTGGTGGGTCTCGTACTTGTCACGGATGCCACGCATGATGGCGACCGTGTCGGCAACCGAGGGCTCCTCGACGAGGACCTGGGCGAAACGACGCTCGAACGCAGAGTCCTTCTCGATGTACTCGCGGTACTCGTTGAGGGTCGTGGCACCGATAACCTTGAGCTGGCCACGGGCGAGCATGGGCTTGAGCAGGTTGGCGGCGTCCATACCACCGGAAGAGTCCTTGCCAGCCTGTGATGACGTCAGCTTACTATTCACACGCAAATCAAAGTCCCAGGCAGAGGAATGGGGAGCGGGGCTACTCGTGAGGCTCGGGGCGGCATGCGCAGCCCCTAGAGGAGAGGGGCCTGGAGCGAGCTGGGTCCTAATGCGGCGGTAGCCTGATTACTATCTCAGGGTCCCAGCCATTAGGAACGGCTAATCGGTCTCAATTACAATCAAGTCACCGAAAACTAGCCGAAGTGGCACTCGACCATCCAACAACATCCATACCTCTCCTCACGAGAACTCCTCCATTTCTCCACCGATCTTCTTCAAACTTCGTCTGTTCATCGACGGAACGCGTTGTCTTACCATAATCAGATGAATCTCGTCAATAAAGAGGATGATTTGCGTTCCCTCCTGTCCAGACTTCTCGACTTCGCTGAGAACAGCCTTCACACGCTCCTCGTACTCTCCCTTGTACTTGGCACCGGCCATGAGGGCACCCATGTCGAGGGAGAGAACGCGGGAAATGAGGGAAGCGGGGACATCGCGGTCGACGATACGCTGGGCGAGGCCCTCAACGACGGCAGTCTTACCGACACCGGGCTCACCGATGAGGACGGGGTTACCCTTCGTTCGTCGGGAGAGGATACGGATGACTCGTCGAATCTCGTTGTCACGGCCAATAACGGGGTCGAGCTTGCCCTCGGCAGCAAGGCCGGTAAGGTCGATGCAGTACTTGTCGAGCGCCTCGAAGTTGTTCTCGGCTGATCGCGAGTCGGCTTTGCGCGAGCCGCGCTTGTGCTTGAGCTCGTCCTCGAGCTTCTTCAGGTCGGTGCTCGAGTTCTTACAGATCTCCTTCATGTCGGCCGAGTCCTTGATCAGGGCCATGATGAGGTGGTCGATGGCGACGAACTGGTCGCCATTCTGCTTCTGAAGCTTCTGCGCCTCCTTCAGAACGGAGTGGTACGACTGAGTGAGGGGGAGAGGGGGAGTCGGCGGGGGGTCGATGACGGGGCTCTTGTTGAGCTTGGAGGCGGTCTGGCGACCGAACGCTTGAACGTTGCCGCCAACCTTCTCGACGGCCTCGTGCAGCAGTGTCGGCTGCTGCGGAGCGAGGTCCGCTCCCATGTCGGGCTCCCATAGCGTCGCGATAAGGTGGATAGGAGCGACTGCGATCCGTCAGCTGTCTGATTCTGGTGTGACATCGATCGGCGGTCGAGTAGAAAACGGCTCTTCCACACGTCGACGTGGGAGGGCGGTTGACTATGACCGAGGTGTCGTCGGAAAACTTACCTTGAGAGTTGTGGTGCTCCTCGGCGAGGGTGAACGAGGACTTGATAGCCTCGGACGACTTGTCTGTGAAGTTGTCCATTATAGATTAAGAAAGGGTTTGGGGTATTAACTGTGGAGAGAGGGAGGAAAAAGCGGAAACGGTGGTTCGGGCAGCGATGGTATTAATATCAGCGATGCAGAGCAATGGTGATCGTGGGCAATCCTGCGGCTGGGGCTAGCGAGGGAAACAGCATGATGTCAACTGATCGTGCAGTGTGCCCAGCGGAGGATTCGACGTCATCCGAGGTTGCACTCATAGGTGCCGTATGGTGGGAGACGGTTCCCAGGTACGCGAGCGCCCGCGAGCCCCTGCGAGGCCAGGCTGGATTCTTCTAGGTTCTAGCAGCAATTTCCGACACCCGGGGCCAATCACGATCCGCCGCTGGCGGGATCAGGGTCCAGCCACGGTCAGCGCACGTGGGAGACGTCCCGGGCCGTTGATCGGGACCGCTCGCTTGATTGGCTGTCCAGGGTCGGGTGTCCAGGATGCTCGGTCACCGCCAGGCCGTGCACCGAGCTTTTCACGCAACCCTCGTCGACCCCGACGTTTTGAGACACTCCTCCAGCCCAATCATGGACTACCGCACCCATGCGATCCCATGCAAGCCCAAGCAGTCCATGCGGGCCGGCTCGGACAGCTGTCACGCTCACCCCTCCGTCGAATCGCAATCGGCGCTTCGATGCATACGTGAGCCTGGCTGTCTCCCATCTAGGCCCACCTCGGAGCGTGCGCAGTTATATTTGGCCCAACCGCGCCCCGAGGGCTCGAAGAGGGCGCAGAGGCTGTACGGGGCGTAGGGGCGCCTCGCCGCCGCGATGGCGAGAGCTTGTCGCATTCATGCTTCAGAGTGGCGGGCTATGGCGGGTCATGGCGGACTTCGCTGAATGGGCCAAGACGTCGGCATTGGATCGGCAGCGGGGCGACCAGACGCCTTCCAACAGCGCCCGCAGTGCGGGGGCTTGGGCGCCACGGTGCCACTGCATCATGAAGCACGAATGATTCCGACAAACTCTCACGTCCACTCACCACATTCCGAGGTGAGGGCCGCTCAGCTACTCCATCCCCGCCCATGACATGCATGCGATTTGTCCGTGGGAGGGGGCCCGTCGTATCTGGGTCATGTCGATCTTTTCGCTGACATCACAGAGATCGGTGGTGTCCACCACTTCAAGAAGACTACCCACCGTGTCGGAAAAGGTGTCGGAAAGACTGTAACTGGCTGGGTCACATGGCAGCAGGCATGTCCGTAACCGATCTCCAGAAGGTGCCACTGTATCCGTCGTCATCTCGTGTGCTGTTCCGCCTGCCGTCTATCCGGAATGCTAAACTGGGAGTGCTGCCGACATACTTCCATCCGAAGCCTAAGGGTTTTCGGACATAAGACCGCCACCCATGCCGACGTCGGGGTTGCGGCGGATCGGCAGACCCGCCCTCATACCTCGGTGACTGGTCACCAGGCAGTGAGCCAGACCCTGTCGCTAAGCTGGATGACTGTGACCCGAGCAAAATGCCTCTCAGCATTGACCAGATTCGAACTTGCGATGGATGTGCCTCGACGATGGCTATCTCTTATCTCGTCCCCGCCTTTTCGCACGTGACGGGCACGAGACGCACATGACGCTATTGTTGCAGCCGTCTGGCCAGAAGTTGACCTCACCTCGCTCCGTTGTTGTTGCTCTCACCTGTCTGCCTCGCCGCCCACATAGGCGACTTTCCAGTTCGACATGCCCGCTGACGAGCCTTACGATCCCGCCCAGTCTCCTGCCTCAGTGCTCGACTCGGACGATGACCTCGACCGCCCTGGTCCCTCCAAGAAGAGCAGGAAAGGGAAGGACAAGGCTAACGGCAAGAGCGTCAATGCCTGGGAGGAGACGTACAAGCGATCATGGGATGTCGTGAGGGAAGACGAGACAGGTGGACTGCAAGCTGCCGTCGACCAGCTTATTGCACGAGGGCGAAGGAAGCGGTAAGCTTACAGTACTGTGCACGGGTATGCTGACATCAGTGCCATCCTTTCGGAGGCGCCGCTGCGGCGATCACTGGTGCGGCACATGTTCGTCGTCGTCGACCTCTCAGACTCGATGAACGACAAGGATTTCCGCCCCACTCGGTAAGCTTACAGGGGCCCTCTATCAGCTGACCTCAGGTTCGAGGTTACGTTGCAGTACCTGCGCTCGTTTGTCATTGAGTGGTTTGACCAGAACCCTTTGGGACAGATCGGCATCATCCTGCTGCGGAACCGTCTAGCCCAAACATTGGTGCCGATGTGCGGTGAGCTAAGAATGTGCAAGTGTCGACAGCTAACATCAGGCAACCCGCAGGAGATCATCGAGGCGCTGTCGGACAAGCGCAAGCTGGAGCCATCTGGCGAGCCAAGTCTGCAGAACGGGCTCATGATGGCGCGAGGTGGCATGTCGCATCTTCCCTCGACGTCTTCCCTCGAGGTACTCGTGCTGTTCAGTGCGATTTCTACAGCTGACCCAGACGGCTCGATGAACATCCACCAGGTGCTGGACGAGCTCGTCTCCGCCCGCGTGCGCGTCACGATCATCAGCCTGAGCGCCGAGATCAAGATCTGCAAGCAGATCGCGGAAAGGACCGGTGGACGCTTCGGCGTTGCAATCGACGAGGACCACTACAAGGAGCTGCTGTGGGAGACGATTCCGCCGCCGGCACAGACGATAACGGCGCCCGTGACCGCGAACGTGCGAGAAGCGCTTGCGCGTGGCGGACGTCAAGCCCCCGGCGCTCCGAAGCGGCCACCTCCGCCCGGCGACCTGCTCGTCATGGGCTTCCCCACCCGCCTGCCAGGAGCAGGCGAGAGCTTCTGCGCGTGCCACGGCCTGCTCAAGCGCGGAGGGTACATGTGCCCGCGCTGCGGGGCGAAGCTGTGCGACGTCCCTACGGATTGCGAGGTGTGCGGCCTCATGGTCGTCAGCAGCCCGCATCTGGCTCGATCGTGAGTTTACACGACTGCAGAGTGAAAACTGACACCAGATTCTGGCTCCTGTTCCCCGTGTCCAAGTATGATACGCTCGGCCGCGGCGTGCTCAGCAAGGAAACGGTGCGCACCGAGTGCTTCGGGTGTGACGCGCCGTTCCCGACTGTGAGTTACGCGGTGCCCTACAGCAACTGACAGACAGGCTGAGGAGCTGGCAGACGCACCGATGCCGCAGGATGAGAACATCTCCTCCAGTGGGCGATACCGGTGTGCCAAGTGCAAGAACGACTTTTGCTCAGACTGTGACCTCTAGTGAGTTCTTTGGGGCGCGTAGAACTAACCCCCAGTGTTCACGAGACGTTGCACACGTGTCCCGGTTGCTCCCAGTAGCTCCAGTAGACCCAGACCGTTAGAGTGACGACCATGTTGCTAGCAGTGTATGCATTTTCTACAATATTCTAATACAAGATTGGAAAACCGAGCAGTCCAACGTCCAACATCGAGACATCGTCTAGTACTTGTGTCTTGTCGAATAGTCCTTGGGCGCGACGACGAGACCGCGACCCTTGGATGCGCCGCGGTACACCGTCTCAATGATGTCGATCATCTCCTGCTTGTCCGTGATGGCCCAGTTGATCTTGTTGTTGTTACCGGTACCGAGGTCGATCATGATGTGCTTGTTGCGGTAGAAGAACATGAGCGTGCACGCGTCGTAGAGCTCGTACATCTTGGTGAAGTCGGGCACCTCGGTGATGTCGACGAGGTACGTGATGGCAAAGTTCTGAACTTTCTCGGACACGGCGTAGAGCGTCTCGTCCATAGCCATGCACTCCGGGTCGTGATCGTGCCCGAAGCGGATGCACACGACGCGGTCCTCCTCGACCAGGATCGCCTGGTCGACGTGCCACCCGGAGTGGAGACTGGGGGTTAGCTGACAATACAAAGAGATAACAGCTGAGGGGTGAGGCGGGCTCGTCATGCGCTGCGCTGCGTGCGTTGCAAGAAGGCAGGGAAGGGGACAGGACGAGCATGACGACTTGGACACCACGGCTCCGCTAGCTGTCGTGCGCTGGATTGATAGGGGTGGAAGAAAAGGGTCTGGAGCACTCACTGGGTCATGAAGTACGACATGGCGACAGACTAGCCCGTGCGGCTTGGGTGTATCGGCGAGTCGAGATTGGAGCAGTTGAGTAATTTCAGTGGCAACACAACAATCTTTACACTGCTGTGACGCAAGCTCGAGGTGATTGCCGATTTGCTTCCGCGGACTCGGTGGTGGCGATCGGCCCTCTGATCATCGATCGACCCTCCCCCCCCCTCCCCCTTATGATCGCGGGCGAGCGAGTCTCTGCTCCCAACCTCTTATCTTGTGTGAGCAGCTAGAGAACAGTGGGTACCATGAAGGAATGCATTGCAAGAGACATTAAAAATGAAATGATAATGCTACATTTTCTAGAGAGAAATCTACACTTTCGCAAAGATGTTCCTGTCCTTGCTCATCTTGGCCGCGAACATGCAGCACATGCTGACGGCCAGACATCCCGCTCCAAACCCGATCGCGCCCGGGAAGCGCGCGAGCATCTCCTCATTCGTGCCCGTGCCAATGATAGCGCCAAAGATGGGCGGGCCCGTCAGCTGGGCTATGCTCTGTCCCAGCAGGCTTTGCCCGATCAGCGTTCCGGCCAAGTGGGGGTCGATGCCTGCTGCCGTCACCATGGGCCCCTGGAGCGACACGGGGGCTCCGGACGCGAAGCCGAACAGAACACAGAGAGCTATGACCGCCCCTGCGCTCTTCATGGCGAGCCAGCAGAAGAGGAGGATCACCATCACCGCACATCCGGCAAAGGCGACGTTGTATGTTCCGAGCCGATCTGCTGCGAGGCCGCCGAAGACTCGCCCGAACCCGCTTGAGCCATTCACGATCATGAGCAGGTATGGCGCCAATTTCCCCAACCCGGCCACAGTTCCATAGGTACCGATGAAAGTCAGGAAGGAGAAGAGTGAGAAAACGAGGAAGGGGAAGGAGAGGCACACGAAGAAGTACACCGGGTTGCGGAACTCCTTGAACCAGAAGAAGGGGCCGGGGGGACGGGGCGGGAGACGCGTTCGGATCAGGATCGTCGAGGTCACGCCGAGGAAGCCCATGAGGAGCGCGATGACGCGCATCGTCCATCCGAACCCGATCTTTTGGGGGAGGTTGGCGACGATCGCGGGCCAGATGATCGCGCCGGCTGAGGAACCCATCATGACGATACCACTGCCAGTCAGCATTACAGCTCTAGATAGTGAGGAGTAAGAGACAACTTACAAGGCAAGACCGCGCTTGAGGAAGAACCACTGTCCGACCGCACCCATGGGCACGATGAACATGAGGTCCATGCCCATCGCCATCAGTGTGGCATGGCACAAGAAGATCTGGTAGTACTCCGTACACAAGCTGAGGAGGCAGAAGGACAGGACGAGCAAGAACGTGCCGGCGGCGAGCAGGGGTTTGGGGCCGAAACGGTCGAACAGCGGGCCAGTGAAAAGACAAGTCGAGAAGCAGACCGCAGCCTGGGTAGACCCGATCCACGCAATCGTGCTTGAGGAGTAATCGGACAGCAGGTCCTGGTGGTAGTAACTCTGGAAAGCGCCCACGGACGCGGCAAGCCCGAAGGCGCAGAAGGAAGCGCACACTCCGCCGAGGAGGACAGACCACGCCGCAAGCCCGCCGTCGGGGTAGACAATCTCACTCCCGTTCGGCTGCACGTTGACCGCGACCTCCTCCTTGCCCTCGGGCGTCTCGACGTCGATCGTCTTCTCCCACCCGCCCTCGGGGACGGACTGGCACGTCGTATTAGAGTCCTCGCGCCGCAGCGTGTGTGTTGACAGGACCGTGTTGCTGCGCTCTCGCCGCCGCTCGAGCTCGTCCCCGGGTTCCGGGAGGTTGATCAGCGCCGCCGGGTCGAGGAAGGTCCGGTTCGAGCGCTGGCTCATCCGCGACGCTTGCCGCGTCAGTGCCGTATCATCCTCCAGATTCGGCTGGGGCGTGTGTGCCGGCGTTGAGTGGGCTGTCGTGTGTGTCGAGTCGGCTGGGGTATGGTTGTGCGGCGTCGCTAGCCGGGCCAGCGGGGCGAGAATGCCGGAGTGGTGGTGCTTCTTGAATGACGCGCGACGGATATCGGGCAGAGCTTGCGGGTGTCCGTGCTCGTGCTCCGAATGGTCTGATCCGCTGTCTCCGTCGTCGAAGACGGGCGGCAGACTCGGCGCGCCCGGTGACGGCGTTCGTATTCCCGCGGGAGGGGCTTGTAATTGTGACGGTGGATTTGACCCGGACGCCCCCGAAGGCGCGGGGGACGCACGACTTGAACTCGGCTTCGACATGCTCCTACAGCTCTACAGATACGCCTGTGTCGCCACAGTCGCGAGGAAGGATGGTGGGAGATGCCGCGGATATCTCTAGTTACCGCCGGGAATACCGAGGCACAGGAGGGTGGAGAGGGGATATTCTTGGAAATGTTGGGCCAGTCTTGGCTCTGCTGGTGCTCTGCTTGCCCACTTTCAGTAGTCGGCGTCTCTTGTCGGTTTGCCAGATGCCGCGCCAGATCCAACGGTGCGGAGTATCGTTTCCGAGAGGCGAGAGCAAGGTGTAGGAAGGTATATGTATGCTTGCAAAACTGCACAACTGCTCTTTGGTGCCCGCTTAAGCTGAGTCAGGCGAGAGCCCGGGTCAAACGTCCAGGCTGGGGTAAACCAGGTCACAGGGACTAACTGGAGTTCACTGCACCAAGTGCGAAAAGCGAAGGAACACGGAGATGTCCGGGCCGACCTTCTCGCCCGCCCGCCCTCGACGATCAGCGGGGCCGGCGGCCCCGGATTCTGTGCATCTTATCAGACGACCTCGGAGCGATCACAGATCGAGATAACGATACGAAGACCCCAGGGCAGTCCACGCCATCCATGGGTCCAGCTGCAGAGACGAGTACCTGCAGAAGAGCTAGAACACGTATTCGAAGCCGTCTATTGCGATAGTGCAGAAATTCACCGCAATCTTGAAAATCCCCGCAACGCCGCTTGAAAATTCGGACTTCGCCGTTGAATTCGGCTGAACGCGACCCAGCTGGGTCATGGGGAGTCGGCTTGAACGCTTGAACGGGCCGCTGGGCGGGCCGTCAAGCCATTAGTCGTCGGTGACTCATGCTGACACGCGGAACTGAGCACATGGCCCCGGGGCCGCCGTTAAGCTGCTCAGCTGCTCATGGCTCGCACCATGATCGAACATGGAATCACAGACGGAAGCTCGAGCCAGCCCCGGGTCTGCTAGCGCAATGGCACGACCGGCGATTGAAACCCCCAAGAGATCGGTGCGCAGAGGTTAGCATATTTGAGCTCGAGATGGCCGGGTTGTAGGCGGAGGCGCGAGTGATTTGTCGGCGGTCTGCTAACAGTCAGTCACGCCAGTTACCTCTGCAGTGTCTTATCACGAGTCAAACGAGTTCATCTCTTCATGACGTTGGCGCGCAAATGGCGCAGGTAGTTAGTGACACAACCGGGTTGTGGCTGCGCGCTAACATGCCTCGCTGCGACACCGAAAGCACCTGAGATGATCTACAGCAGGTGGGTTGAGTTTGCTTCCTCTCAGGTGGGACATCAGTTTGACCTGCGTGACATGCTCCCACAGGGAGGTCAGCGTGAAGACCCTCAAAAGCAAGGAGTGAAGCCTGCGCGAAGAGCCTGTGAGACGGAAGCCGCACTTGCTGCGTTTAGTTCTGGGGACCGACCACGGGGTTAGAGTTGGCACCCGCGGGGCCTCCAAGTCAGAGGCGAAGGCAGGCAGCGGCAAGGCTTCCGGTCGTGGCAGAGGTGGTGGACCAATCGACGTTCAGAAGAGAGCTCACGTCGACATTGCTTGGCTGGGCAGGCAGGCTTGGAACCTGGATTGGGGAGTGGGGAGGAATGGGGTGAGCGGAGGATCGGGCCGAGGGACGGGATGGCGTACGCTTGCCACCTGAAGCGGCGTGCAAGCAGTCGAGGTCTGAAACGAAGGAACGAGGTAACAGGTTGCCAGCAAAGTTCATTTCAAGGATCGAATTGATCGCTCCTCCGTTTTCGGACTCAGGCACAAACTTTGCCCCATCCTCATCGTGCAATGTTCCCAGTATGCTCCAGTTTCGCAGTCACTGTGCAATCCGTTTTTCTTCCTGTGATGCAACGATGATGCACCAGTCCGAAACAGCAAAGCTCCCTCTCGACTGTGTGTGCAGAGAGTCTTGGTTCGCAGCGAGCGCCGACGCCGATGGGCCGTGAATGGCCTTTGCAGCCGAGATTTGAGCCGACGAGCCCTAGTCTCCTGAGCTATGTGTTGCTAGGCAGCCTCGGCGCCCGCTTCGGCGATTCGTCGAGCGTCCATGTTACGAACTTAGAAGCGGACGACGCAGGTACCACCTCCGTAACGGACAGGGTCGAATGAGCGGAGAGAGAGAGCCCAAACGGGGTCACAGATCGAGCGATTTGTCGTACTTGTCGAGCTAGGGGTACTGTGCACTGACCTTTAGGCGGTGGTTCATCAGTTACGTAAACGGCGATTTGTGTATCTTTCCCGCCACCGCTGTCGTAACGAAACGAACGACCAATCGATCAAGGCAGATGGAACCACCTGATTCCCGCAACAACACAAGTGTCGACGTTTCCCATTACACTCTCGTTCTTCTCCAACTACCTTCTTCACGCCTCGGGCACAACATGACGTCCTAGCTACGAAACGATGCCCGCCGCTGTCCATTCCGCTACCATGGTACCCCTCAAGCCTGTCCAGACCCAGAACCGGCCACCGTCGCCGCCACCCGATGATACCATCCTGCCTCGCTCTACCTCGACCCCGTTCCAGCCGACCCACAAGAGGCGCGGAGTCGGTCCGCTCTCCTCGGACGGCGCTGCTCGAGCTCCGTTACTCGGAATGCAGGTGATCCAGCCCGCCGTTGCTAGGCGCCAAGGTGGAGGCAAGCCCCTGCTCGAATGGATCTCGAGGAAGCTCGGCTCACGTCGAGCCAGCGACGCCCAAGACCGTGAAGCACCGTTGGCACGACGCAACCAACCCTTGCAGTCGAGTACATTTTCTCACAGCGCCAGGAATGAGTCGACGGCTACACGCTTCTGGCGAGACAGAAGCGAGCAACCGGTTCCGGATACCGCACTGGAGCCGTACCCCACACGTGTGTCGGTCGACGCTCCGTCGCTCGCCGATTCCCAGTCGATGATGTCGTTCGGATACCGCAACCCGCCAAGCGAGCGGCGTCGAGAAGCCAACAACCCATACCCCTCGCTTCCGATCCCCTTAGTGCGCCGTTCTTACCCAGCCTCAACGCTCGATGGCGACTCTCGTGCGCCCTCCATGAGCATGCTCTCACGTTCGCGCACGTCGTCCCTGCGATCTCTGTCGTCTTACGCCCGGCGGCATCCCGTCTCGATCGCCGACGATGACAGTAACGCATCGCTTTACCCCCGCAACGCCGACGAGGACGCGAGCCTGCGGCCGCTGCCGCCTTCCCCTACATCGATGTCGATCATTTCGCGAGCTGGATCTGCCCCCCTTGTGCGCTCGGACTCGGTGCCTCACAAGACCACGCCTGCACCGGTTATGCGGCGTGACACTCGGTCGTCTTCTGTGGACGGCCCGCGCTCATTCATGTCTGACGATGCTGCAAACTTGCGCGGGTCGCGGGAAGGTTCTCTCGCAAGCACTAAGCCAACGACCATTATCAGCTTTGAATCAGGGGCGCCGGCCCACATTGCTGTCGCGCCGTCCGTCTCGTCATCATCACCCGTGGTGCGACCATTGTCGACGTCGACCGGCGCCTCTGGCGGCGGGCTAGCGCAGAGCCTCCCGTCACCAGTGTCTCCCACATTCCTTCCCGCGAACGTCCCAACGGAAGACTTCCAGGTGCCCAAGCACACGCGTTATCACCCCCGGAACAACCCTCACCCCACGTCTGCGCCGGGCCCGAACGCATCGACACAGACGCTTGCCAGCAGCACGTTCGGATTAGACACGACGCGGTCCATCCCGCGCCCGTCGTCGGTGCGAATCCGCGACTCGCCCTCAGCCTACCACGGGCACGGGCGGGTGTTCGCGGAGCGCCCCGGATCAATGCAGGGCGACACGGTATCCACGCACGCGGTTGCGGCGAGCGTGCGAACGCGGGGCAACACGCGCGCAGACGATGACGCAAGCATGCGCGCCGTGCGCCGCAGGGGCAGCTGGGAGAGCGGCGAGTCGCGCTGGAGCTGGAAGCCCGGCGCCCCCGGTGCCGCGGGCGTCGACAACTTCTCCCTGTTACGCAGGGGCAACGAGGACTTCGACGACATGATGTCCACGAACCGCTCGAGCGTGCACACGCGCGATAGCTATAGGACGGCTATCACGACGTGGGACGACGTCGAGGACGAGCCCTCGCCACTCACGCCCGACTCGGCGGCGGGGCTTGCGGCTCAGGCCGCCGAGCCCGCGTTCGCAGACGCGTTCGCGCCCCCGAAAGCCCCCATGAGTGTCCTCGTTTAGTTTCTCATCTTCTTTCAGCAAAGTCATTCAATTCTATCATCAGCAACAACCACCAGCGACCAAGACCAGTAATTGTAACTTGTTTCATAACTTTCCAGTGTTTTAGCCAGGGCATAGTGTACGCTGTTCGGAGGAAGGGGTAAGGCGGAGGGGCAGTCGTAGTCCAGATTTGGTGGAGAGGTGTGAGCGTGAGAGCGTGGGATCTGCCACAGGTCCGAAGCGAGGTTCTGCGCAGGTCCAGCGAAAAGCGGCCGCGCCCGTGTGTGGCGGGCCTAGCAAGCAGCAATAGCAACCACGATCAGTAATGATGAGTAGGATCTGTAGAGGTGGTAAAGAGAGCCAAAAGAGAGCCAAATGTATACATCCTAATTTCTACTATAAAGACTTCTACTCAACGCCCCACCACAGGTTGGCGACGCCCTTGGCGTACCCGACAATCTCGTTTCCAGACAGCTTGCTCTCCCCAAAGATGCGGTCGACAAAGGTGATGGGCACCTCGCCGATCGAGTATCCGAGCGAGCGGGCGCGGACGACAATCTCCATCTGGAACACGTAGCCCTTGGACGTGCAGCGGCCGATGATGTCACGAATCACCGGCAGGCGGTAGAGACGGAACGAGCCCGTCAGGTCCGAGATGCCCGGCTGCAGCACCGTGTCAGCGAGATAGTTGGCGCCGCGTGAGACGAGCTTGCGTTTCAGGTCCCAGCCGTACACGCCGCCGGGGCCGAGGCCGACCCGCCCGTTCGAAGAGGGGGAAGGGGAGGATGCATACCGCGTCCCAGTCACGATGTCGAGGTTGTGCATCTTTTGCTGCTTGATGAACTCGGGGATGAATTTGGGCTGTCAAAGTGTCAGCTCGAGACACTCCTTTTGCCAGCTTAGAAGGTAGGAAGAGGGGGCACTCACGTGGTGGGAGAAGTCGGCGTCCATGATAATGACGAAGTTGCCGGTGCAAAAGTTGAGGCCGTGGACGTACGCCGTGCCGAGGCCGAGCTTGCCTGCTCGCGGCTTCAGGACCTGTCTGTTAGCTAAGCCTCTAGAAGCGCCATAGCAGTTCTGCAGTCCATCGAGTTGAACTCGGTGCAGACCCAGCACTCCGGAGGTGTACGCACAATCTTGTCTTCGCCGTAGATACGGCCGAGCTGGCGCGCAACCTCCTGCGTTCCGTCGGGAGACGCGTCGTCGACAACGATAATCTCCCACTGCAGGTTGCTGCCTTGTCAGCTGTGGCCAACAAGTAGCTGCTGTCAGCACGTTAGGCGACTCACTTCTCCTCGAACATCTTGGCCAGCAGCCAGACGATGACGGGTAGGTTCTTGCGCTCATTGTACGTCGGCAGGATCACCGAATACTTGTCTTCTCCTGGGCATGTTAGTAGACCGTCCCTTGTTGGGCCCTGCGGGCACAACTTTGTGCGCACCAGTGGTAGTAGCGGACATGTCGATGATGCGGTGCTCAGACATGAGAGAGGTGTGGGATGCACTGACGCCGCGCGGTTCAAGGAGCGTAAAGGTAGGGTTGGGGGAACGGGCCGGACAGATCAACTGGCGGTTCGAGGCGGTCGAAGCGGACGGGGCGTGGGCGTGGGCACGCAGCGATGGCGAGGGGGACGGTCGAGATCGGATTTGTTGTTGTTGAACAGCACTGGGCTGGGATTCAGGTGACGCGAATTCAGACGTGGACGTGGAGGCGGAGGCGGAGGTTGATCCTTAGGTTACCAGGCACGCCCATTACGCAACGAGCCGGGTGATTAGAATCCGGTCAGAATGCGATTAGGATTTCGTAGTGCCTGTACGGTAGGCCGCGGGTTACCGGGTGTTACCAATCAAACTAAACTCAGATATCGAGAGGGTATTGTTCTGTCGAGCAAGAACTCTACGATCTACATACACAAGTCTGGATGGGTTGGGTACAATTCTTCCTTCACTCCCGCGCCTGGTTGCTTTTCATTAGATCGCTTAGCTTTTTTACGGAACCCCCACCGAGCCACACTGCCGTGCCCCTTTCGTCTTCTGTCGCTGGCGGGACTGGCGAGGGCATGCGCGAGCGGATGGGAGAAAAGGCGGTGTGCGATTGGCCCCACATGCTTAAGAGAACAACCGACAGCTCTACCTTGGGTGAGAGCAGGTGGTAATGATGCTAGACATCCTTGGGCGAGTATGGGACACATGTGGGTGCAAATCACTCCGTCCACCTAAATGTTGAGCAAAGATGGTATACGCATCGTTCCGCAATTGAAAACCACAAGGCGCTATGGAACTTCTCATGGAGCTGGTCGTCAGTTTAAGGTCGATTGGTAATCCGGGTGCGGTCTTAGCCTGTGCTCCCCCGTGGTGGACGTTGGTCAGCCTGTCAGTACCGAAACCCATCAACGCCGCCCTCAAAGTCTAGCTATGCATACAACATGATAGTCGCCCGATCTCCACCGTCTAGAAGTCGTACACGTCGCCCGCATTGTTGTCGCGCGCCGGAACCTGCGTCGCAGCGCCAAAGCCGTCTCCGTACGGGTCGTACCCGCCCGCAGCGGGCTGGGCGACAGCGGCCTCGGGACCCATGCCCATCTCAATGTTGCGCGCCTGGACCTGGAACTGCTTCTTGATGCTGAGCGTCTGGTTGATGAGCTGCTGGCACGCGCGCTTGAGCGCGTCGGCGGGGTTGGAGCGCTCGTCCGTCTGGATCTTGATGCTGATCACGTTCTCGAGCGGGTGCGGGAGCTTGTAGCCTGCGAAGAGCACTGTTGGGTCGAGCAGGAGCTGCCTGGGGTTGTTAGCTTTTCATAGTGCGGCATTTGAAGCTGCGGTCTCCAATTGCCATCGGTTGCAATCCAACGAATGACCAGGGGGCAGGGACAGGAGACCAAGGAAGGCAGGCCAGTGGAGAAGAAGTACTCACGCCCTCAGCATGTTGCCCAGCGTGTGGTCCTGCGCGCGCAGAACAAAGGTCGCCGCATTCGGGATCTTGGCATCCTCCGAAATCGTCAGGCGCTTCTCGCCGTCCTGCAGCAGCCACGTCTCGACTCGGTTCGGCTGGTTGATACGTCCCGACATGGTTCTGTGTGTCAGCTTGACCAACGCGGTCCAGCTGTGGAGAGGGAGACATGGCGGACGCAGTTTCCGGCGCTAACGATATGAAAAGTCGACATGTCTTCACTGCAGAGCCCGTAGTCGTTTCGGTCCCCACGGTGCACTCACTGTTCTGGATGGCAAGAACGAGATATTGGTCGACTTGACCGAGTTATTGTGATCGCAGCAGGTGACAGTGACTTCCATTGTGATACGGTCGGTCGGCACACGTCATTTACCATGTGATAATGGCCACCACTGTCAAGCCTCACCATGCTGAAGGGCAGTCTGTTGCCGTCGTCGTCAGCGGCTGGCATGCATAACGCCTCTAACCCTCTGCAAGAGCTTGCCATGTAGGCGGTATGTGCACGGTGAGCATACGTGGATCAGGTTTTGTGGCTTTCGTAGCGTGTTCGTGACAACAGTTGTGGCAGCAACGACTTTAATCTATTAATCTGCATACTCGAGTTCCTCTATGACACCAAGAAAGAGCTATCAACAAAACAAAACCGAGAACGCTTAGACGAGGTCCTGGGTGAGGATGGTCCTGTAGCGGACAGTTCCGTCCTCGACGGCCTTGATGGCGTCGGCAGCCTGCTTCATGGGGATGACGTTGATCCAGGGCTTGACCTGCTTCTTGGCAGCGAGGTCGAGCATCTGGAGGGCCTCGGTGCGGCAACCGATGTGCGACGAGCCGAGCGAGCATCCGTTGCCGGCCATAGCCTGCGAGGTGATGTTCTTGATGCCCTCCTCGGGCATGCCGACGAAGACGAACGACTTGTTGACGTCGAGGGTGGTGAGGAGAGCGTCGATGGGGAGCTTGCTGCTCGAGGCGGTGCAAACGATCACGTCGAACTCGCGCTGCAGGTCCTTCTCGAAGCCAGGCTCGCCGGTCGCGACGAAGCGCTTGGCGCCCATCTTGAGCGCGTCCTCTTTCTTGGCGTCGGTGCGCGAGAAGACGGTGACCTCGGCGCCGAGAGCGACGGCGAAGAGGACGGCGTAGTGGCCAAGACCACCGAGACCGACGACACCGACCTTGGAGCCAGAGCCGACGTTGTGGCGGACGAGGGGAGAGAAGGAGGTGAGACCACCGCAGAGCATGGAAGCAGCCTCGACGGAGGGGATCTCCTCGGGGATGGGGAAGACGAAGAGCTCCTGGGCGCGGATGTGAGTCGAGTAACCGCCCTGGTGGTCGTGTCCAGAGGGCCACTTGGTGTTGTAGCCGTGGACGGGCTCGGGGCAGTAGTTTTCTGTTTTGTCAGCTGCTGCGTGGATGTCACCAAGGTACTCACCGTTGTCGTGGGTGCACCACTTGCACTTGCCGCAGGAGCCGACCTGGGCGCCGACACCAACACGCTGTCCGACCTTGAACTGGGTGACGTTCTTGCCAACCTCGACGACCTTGCCGACAACCTCATGGCCGGTGACGACAAACTTGGTCTCCCAAGGGCCCCAGCCGCCCGAGATGGTGTGGTGGTCAGAGCCACAGACACCGCAGCACTCGACGGCGACGGTGACGCGGTCGTCCTCGAGCGGCTCAAGCTCGTACTTGGTGACCTCAAAGTCGAGGTAGTTCTTGGGGTCCTTGACGGCGTAGCCAGTGGCCTCGTTGTTGACAGGGGCGGACATGGTTGCTTCTTTTGACGTGGAGAGAGGAAGGAGGGAGGGAAGCGTGGTGGGGGCCGACAAGTCGGTGTGCCGTTTTATACCGGGGGTCCTGAACGCGAGATCGGGATCCTCGGCCCGCCCGGCCCGAGTCACTCCTCGCCGGCCCTCCTGCCCATCTTTTCACCCAGCGGCAATGCATGTACCATCTCTTTGCCATGGTAACATCAAGCACGCTGCCAGCAGCTTTCGATCCTGGCTTAGCAAGACATTCATGACGTGAACGATGTCGAAGCATGAAAGACGACTCGATTCTCTTTAGGCTATCCGGCTGTAAGGCTTGGTAGATGCCCCAACTTTCGACCCAGTCCATCCTCGGATCCTGGAACGCGGGGGGCTACAGATCTCGATTCGCTCACCGCACGTCAGACGCAGCTCGGTAGATCGCCGGTTCTACATCGGCGGAGTCGGCGGAGCAGCCACATTGCAGGCTCATGCTTACGGAGCACTACATGCTTTCCCACTTACTCATCATCTCGACGGGTCCGAGAGGCGGCCTCCGGCCATGGTGCGAAATCCCTGTTGGAGGTGGAGGCCAAGGTGGAGGTTGATCACCGCCGGCGACACCCCCCAAAAATCACCGGCCAGCGCGCGTTCACGCTGTCCAAACGTGCTTGCTATCACTGACGTCACACCTGCAACTGCGCGTCTCGCGGAGTTTGCAAAGTGCGTTTGTTTTGCGCCGCGCGAGATTTCTTCGGAAGCAGATAGCCAAAGTGGTTACCATGTACCAGCTGAAAGTCCCAAAGTCAGTTTCCAACGAAGTCTCACTTGCCTTCAGCGAGCAGCTGTAATGTACTCTCCGCTCGTCGGAGGATTGCCCGACGTCGCCGACGCCTTGCCGGACGCATGGACGCGGGGACGTGCATAGCCGTCACCGTAGAGAGCCGGACCCTCATGTTGGGGGTGATCACGTGATACGGCGTTTCACATGTGGCACCTGGCGCTCGGCTCTTGATAAGGCTGTTGGTCGATCGCGCAGCGCCCTCCGACGAGGCTCGGCTGGCGAACGCTAGTGAATGTGTGTGTGTGTGTGTGTGAGCTCCACTGGCTGGACGTCTGCTCCCACAATGGCACGTGTGGTGAAGCTAGATCTTCTTCGTCAAGCATGCAGTCACTTCTCCTCAGACTCTCACGCGCTCGTTCGTCAGATAGACCAGGGCCGCGGCACGCTCGGAAAATCTGTATGATACGGCAGGGAGGACACGGTGGAGGTGGTCCGGACTTGCCTCTATCACGTGATCGATTGATCCGGTTTCCCACGGTATCCTTGCACCAGCAGGCCGTTGACCCGTTGATTCGTCTCAGTCGACCCCCTCACGACACTCAGTCCTCAGCATCCATCCGTCACCAGCACCGGGCTCACATCGACATCCAGCAGTTGCGCCTACGTGCGATCGGTGACCCCCTCTGTGAGATTGGTAGCTTCCAACCGCTTTCCTGTCTATTCCGGCACGTCATTCCTTGCGACACCCATCCAACACTTCGCTTACGACCTGCCCGGACCGTAGTGTAATCGGCCATTATGTCCAACCCTCCGCCATCCGGCGCTGCAGGCGGGTCATGGCAGCAGCAACAGCAGCCTCAAAGCCAGCAGAGTGGCTACAGGCCCCTCAACGTGAGGGACGCGCTGAGCTACCTTGACCAAGTAAAGGTATGTCACCTTTTGTTGCAGATCCAGAGATGCCTTATGGTTCGCCGTGCTGACACTGCGTGTGTTTTTCTTCCCTCAAACAGATCCAATTCGCCGATCAACCAGAAGTGTATAACCGCTTCCTCGACGTTATGAAGGAGTTTAAAGGACAAGTGTACGTGCATGGATCGGCGAGGGACGCCTGGTCTTTCCCGTCTCCGCGGTCACCAGATTTGATTTTCCCGGCAACTGACAGCTACAGCATCGACACCCCTGGCGTCATTGATCGCGTCTCGACTCTGTTCCGCGGACATCCCTCGCTCATTCAAGGATTCAACACGTTCTTGCCACCCGGATACCGCATCGAGTGCTACGGCCCCGAGGGAGACCCGCAGGGCCTGATTACCGTTACTACCCCCACCGGTACGGTTTCTCAGGTTCCCGGTGGTCTCGCGGCGGCTATGGACCAGCGCGAGCGCGCCGCCGAGCAGCAGCAGCGTGAGGCTGCTGCGGCCGCGGCTGCTGCTCCGCCCAACGCGGATGCCGGTCCCAACAATGGTCCATACTCCCAGCCCCCCGGTGGGCCCGCTCCCCACGGTGCCGCCTACGGTGGAGGCCGCCCCTCTGCTCCCCCTGCCCCGGCCCCGGCCCCGTCGCGTGTGGCCGCCCCTCCATCCGTCGGTGCCATGCCTCCTCAGCACCCCCTTCCTCCCTCCGGACCTTCCACCCCTGGCGCTGCCCAGTTCTTAGCTCAGCAGTCTCAGGCTCAGCAGCCCCCTCCCGGCAACGTCCGCGCCCCCATCCTGGAGTTCAACCACGCCATCTCGTTTGTCAACAAGATCAAGAACCGCTTCAACTCGGAGCCCGAGACGTACAAGAATTTCCTGGAGATTCTGCAGACGTACCAGCGCGACCAGAAGATCGAGGATGTGAGTTTTGCTACCGTTGTCTGGATGGAACGCTGATCAAATTCCAGGTGTATGAGCAGGTCATCGACCTCTTCAAAAACGCTCCCGACCTTCTCGCCGAGTTCAAGCAGTTCCTTCCCGAATCTGGTGGGTTCGGATTCGGTTCGTTCGTTCAAGCTGCTGCCGGTACTGGTCAGCCTGCCCCGCCCCCTACAAGTGGCCAGAAGCGCAAGGAGCCCAAGGAGTCTGCTCCGAAGCAGAAGCGCAGCCGCGCCAACGAGTCCAAGGCTGCTGCCGCGCGCAACAAGAAGGCCGACAGCCCTGTCGAGGAGGAGCCCGCCATGTCTGCCACCGCTCCCCAGACGCTCGCCTCGCCCGAGGAGGTCGCGTTCTTTGACAAGGTCAAGAAGTACATCGACGACAAGGTCACCTACCACGAGTTCCTCAAGCTCATCAACCTGTTCACTCAGGACATCATTGATGCCAAGATCCTCCTCGACCGCGCCGCCCTGTTCATCGGCGATGCTGGCGACATCTGGGCGACCTTCAAGCGCATCGTGGGCGCGGATGACCTCGGTCACATCGGCCACGCCACCCAGGCGCAGAGCGGTTTCGGCTTCGGTGGAATGATCAACATCGACAACCAGCTCTCGGAGAACACTCCCATGCTCGACCGTGTCAAGCCCGACTACGGCGGCCCCAAGGTCAAGGCTTATGGACCCTCGTACCGCAAGCTGCCGTCGACCGAGGTCAACCTCAACTGTACCGGACGCGACGCCATGTGCTGGGAGGTTCTCAACGACGAGTGGGTGTCTCACCCTACGTGGGCGGCTGAGGACGCCGCTCCGTTCCTGGCACACCGCAAGAACGCCTACGAGGAGGCCCTCCACAAGTCTGAGGAGGAGCGTCACGAGTACGACTTCCACATTGAGGCCAACCTGCGCACGATTGCTCTCCTTGAACCTCTCAACAACAAGATCCAGGCCATGGACCCCGAGGAGCGTGCCCACTTCAACCTGAAGGCTGGTCTCGGTGGCCACAGCCGATCCATCTACCAGCGTATCATCAAGAAGGTCTACGGCAAGGAGCTTGGCCCTGACATCATCCGCGCCCTCCACGAGAACCCCGTCGTCGCCCTTCCTATTGTCCTCGACCGTCTTAAGGCTAAGGACGAGGAGTGGAAGAAGGCGCAGCGCGAGTGGAACCGTGTCTGGCGTGAGCAGGATGCCAAGAACTTCTACAAGGCGCTCGACCACCAGGGTGTCGTCTTCAAGTCTGCCGACAAGAAGACGATCGCTACCAAGGGTCTCATTGCCGAGGTTGAGGCTCGTCGTCGCGAGCAGTCCAACGCTCGCAATGCTCTGCTGAACCCCCGCTCGACCCCTCGTCCTCGTTACCAGTTCTCGTTCGAGTTCAAGGACGTCGATGTGCTCAAGGATGCGCTCAAGCTCATCTTTGGCTACCTCGACCGCATGCCTTCCCTCCAGCCTGCCGACAAGGAGCGCATCGAGATGCAGATCCGCGACTTCATCCCCACCTTCTTCATGTTCGATAAGGAGGAGTTTGACGCCGACTTTGGAGACGCCGATGGCACCGAGGACGAGTCTGCTGCCGAGTCTGACGGCGACGTCAGCATGGCCGACGATGAGGACTCGACATCTGGCAAGAAGAAGAAGGGCTCGCAGGCATCGCTGCGCAAGCAGGTCCTGAAGGCCGTCGGCGAGAAGGGTGGACGTGAGGGCACCAGCACCCCTGGTGAGGACGGCGGCGACTCTGGAGAGGCTACCGACGCCGCCGACGGCGAGGAGACCGAGCAGACCTGGGTCCAGATGGAGACCTCATCCACGCACTCTGAGGAGGCTGCCGAGGCTGAGCCCAAGCCGAAGCGCTCTCGTGCTGCCAACTTCTTCGCGAACAACCACTTCTACATCTTCATCCGCCTTCTGCAGATCCTCTACTCGCGTCTACTGCTGTGCAAGGGCATCGCTGCCAAGCTCAGCAACGAGAAGAAGCGTCCCATCAACCCGGTCGCGATCGACCTCGGCCTTGCCGAGCCTGCCACCCAGAACTTTGGTGTCGAGAGCGGCGAGAACCCCGCCCAGCACTACTACGACCACCTGCTCGCTCTTGCCGAGCGCCTGTTCGACAACGACATTGACCAGCCGACGTACGAGGAGACGTTGCGTCTCATGTTTGGCAACAAGGCGTACACCATGTTCACCGTTGACCGTGTCGTTGGTGCCATCGTCAAGCAGACGCAGCAGATTGTGGGCGACGCCAAGAGCCAGGAGCTGCTGAACCTCCTTCACCGCGACCGCGCTCAGGAGCGGACGACGACGCGTCAGCAGATTGCCTACCGCATGAACGCCGAGGCCGTTCTCGGCCCGGACGAGAACCTGTTCCGCATCGAGTACATCCCTCGCAGCGAGACGGTGACGATCCAGCTCCTTGCGCGCGAGGACCTGACGGTGGACGACGCCGAGACGGCCGAGCAGCAGTGGCGCCAGTACATCGACAGCTACGTGTTAACGCACCCGACGGAGGGCCTGCCGCACCGCGTGGAGCAGCCCTTCCTGACGCGGACATTAGGCGAGATCCCCGACGACCTGGGTCCGGAGGTGTTCAAGTCCAAGTCGGAGCTGCAGTTCCGAGTAGCCCTGGGCAACTACCGGATCTTCTACAGCCCGAACACGGAGGACGTGTTTTACCGCCAGCGCAGCGAGGGCACGGTGCGCGACGACGACGCCCGCGAAAAGCACTACCTCGAGGGCGCGACCAAGCGTCTCGTCGACTGGGTCAACAAGACGATCGAGGAGCCCGAGCCCGCGCCCGAGGGCGCAGAGGACGAGGCTGCAGCCGAAGAGGCCAACGAGGTCGAGGCGTAAGCCCCAGGTGTGTTTTAAGCATTAGAGCACCGAACCCGTGTCCACTTGTTCACCCGTGTTCGCGTAGTTGTTGTAATAATGGGCCTCGTATCAGTTGGCCTCTATATACCCGTAGTTATTCGAGACATGACATGAGATATTCGTTTCCAGAACATAAGAACTATGTGCATAAGGACTACTGACTTGTACTGTGGTGCGTGTAATTTACAACTAGTTGATGGAGAGGACAGGTGACCCAAGAATGAGGTGCTGGGGAGTCGAGGCTAGGCTAGAGAGGAGACCTGGTCCCATTCTGCAGTTCGGGGACCTTCCTGACGCGCACAACGAGCACGTTCATCTCTCCCGTGACGAGGCGGCGATACGGTATGCCCAAGTTCTTATAAACAGCCCTCAACAGCCCCGAATGCGCCGTCAAGCTGACATACCGATCCTCCTGGGCCATGTCGAACAAAATCTCGAGCCCCTTGCCCGCCCGCGCGACCATTTCGTCCTCCGTCTCCCGTCCCCTCACACTGATGGGTTTCCAGACGGTATCCTCGTCCGGATCGTCGGGGAACGTGAAGTGTGGAAACAGCGCGCGGAGCTCGGTGAGGGTGAGCCGCTTGTCGCACTCGTGCACGTGCAGGTGTTCCCGCATCTCTTCGATCACAAGGCCAGGCACGCCGTGCGACATCCCGCCCTGCGCTTCGGGGAGGGAGAGGGCTGTGCTGGACGCAAGGATGGACTTGACGTGGGCTATCTCGTCGGCGGAGCGCTCGTGCTTCAAGGGCTTGATGTTGTTCGCTGCTGAGGTTTTGGCTGTTGGTGTCGTGGGGGTTGCGCCGGCGACGTTGACCTGTGGCGGCGTGCCGGGCTTGGAGTTCGGCTTGGAGTTCGGCTTCGAGCTCGCCGCACTCCCCGGCGCACTCCCCGGCTGGCTTCCAGGCCGACTGGGCGTCATGGGCCTCAACGGCTTCGGCGCAACAATCCCGTCCCTGCCTCCCTTGACAGCATCAGCCAATCTAGCGCCCGCAGCCTGCGCGGCCGCCGCAGCATTGTTAGCCTGCGTCTGCGCCGGCTTGCTCTTCCCAGCCTTTCCCGCCTTGCTCGGACTGCTCGGCGCCGAGAGACCAGGCAGGGGTGAGTGAGCCGGGGATGGCGAGCCGGGCCTGGAGACGGCACCAGCCTTGAAGAGCCATCCCCACTCCAAGCCCAATGTTTCGCCCGGACGCCGCATGGGCGAGACGAAGAACTTGGTCGGAAGCGGCATGCCCTGTGCTGACTCGGCGGCGAAGACGCCGCCCAGCGTCATAGCTTGCCTGCGGCCGACTTGGGTCAGGAGCGGGTCGGTGATGGGATAGAGCTGCTGTCAGCTGAAGCCAGTTGACGGCGTAGCTTTGTCGCTTGGGAATCGTGTGTGCATGCATGCATGTCGCCCGACACACGCGACACAGGACACTGACACCGAGCGACTCTGAGACGCAACGGAGACGGTGTCGGCGTCGACATTAGGTGTCAGGCAAGGAACGCGTCGCACAATGCCCGAAACAGCCGACCCATGTCAAGTCATGTCCGCTGGGGCCACATGACCCGGCCTGGGGGTAACACTCACCGTCTGCGCTTCGTACTCTGTGCACCCGTACTTGCGGGCGAGGACGTTGTGTTCCGCCTCGCCATGGCGAGCACAGTACACGACCTTGATGTCGCCGTCGCCCTCGGCTGCGAGCTGCTCGATGCGGCGACAGAAGGCTGCCCAGTTGGGAAGCTGGAGTCCGAACGAGTTGACGATCTGGTGTGAGTTAGCTGACTGCCTCCCTAGTTTTGTACTCCGAGGTGGGAGGTGGGGACGAGGAGCGAGCTGAGAGGGTTGAGAGAAGTGAAAGGGGGTAATGGAAAGGGGTGTGGACTGGGGAAGGCGCACGCCATCGGAGGACAGACACTCCGCACACGACCACAGAGTCACTCACATTCTCCTCCCAGGTCGTAACCTTGAAGAGACCGGGGACGGGCTCGTACGTGTATGGCATTGTTGCCGGTGGTGCCGTAGGTGCCGTATGTACCGAGTGTCGCGAGGACGGTTGGCGGGGTCGCGAGGGCGAAGTGCGAAGGAGTGTGAAGGACAGACGAACAGCAAGGCGGACCTGGGAGACCTGGACCTTGCATGAGCCCGTGTGCCGAGTGGACGCATGCGCGTGAGCTCAGCAGCAGCAGGCTCAGCACCACGCACCGCGGGCATGAAGCGGTCGGTCCGCCCTGGGCCTATCGGTCCTTGTACCCGAATGTTTATCCGGTGCGACGGGCATTCCCGATGGCCCCGCGTCCACTCCATGGCTATATTCGTTCTGCTGATCCGCACATGGTTGCATCAGCGTCCGCACTCAAACTTCGAGGCCGGCTTGAAAGATGCATGACTGACTCCTTTGCAATGTACGGCGCCACCCTTGCAGCCTCGGTGCTCTCGCATGCATGTCTCTCGCGCACACTACGGTCACCACATGCTACCTCTCGCATCGTTCCTCCCGCCCACTCTTACGCTCAATCACGCAGCCTGCATATCATACAACATGAACTACCCTCGACTCTACTTGCGACCGCCCGTCTTGAACTGGCGCGCGAAACGGTTGAACTTCTTGTTGTCCATCTGCAGACGGGCGACGTGCTGCAGGTCCTCCTGGTGGTGCTGCAGGCGCGACTCGGGCGCGACAGTGTACTGCACGTCCTGGACGACGGGCATGCGAGCGCCCTTGCGGTGCTCGTTCTCGTTGAGCGCCTGGCGCACGTTGAAGCGCTTGGCCTTGGGCGCCTGCTGAGAGCTGGAACGGGACTTGCGCGCGCGCTCGCCGTCCTCGTCAAAGTCCTCCTCCTCGTCCAGGTGGCGCGCGGACACAATCTTCTTCTGCCTGTAGTCTGCGGGACGCTTGATGATCGGGCGCGCCCAGGTTTGCACGAGCGCATCGGCTGCACGGGAGATCTGGGGGCTCACGCGCTTCGTCTTCGTGTAGAAGAGGATGACGGGGCCGAGGCCAGCCTCGCGGATCGTGGGCGTGTCCAGCTCCATCTTGGGGAGAACCTCGAAGACGGCCTTCTGGATACCGACGGCGGGGAGCGAGCGGTCGGGAAGCGGCTCGAGCCACTTCTTCACGGCCTTCAGCACCTCGTTGTCGATGATCGAGGACCACAGCGTCGTGTTCTGCAGCACGCTGACGACCTCGTCCAGCATCGCAAGCTTGCTCGTCGCGGGAAGCTTGTTTTGGTTCGCGATGAGGTCACGCTCGGCCGCCTTCTCCATCCGGTCTCGCAGACGCGAGCAAATCTCGTCGTGGTACGAGTCGACGATCTGAGGTCAGTTCAAGATCTCCAGGGGGAAACTCACGTCGACATCCTCGCCTCCGCGCTTCTTGCGGCGCACGACGCGCTGCTTCTTTCCGATCGCGTCTATTCTCTCCTCGAGAGCCAGACGACGGCGCGTAGCCTCATCCATCTCGGGCTCGACCTCCTCCTCTTCCTCTTCGTCGCGGCGGCGGTCCTTTCTGCTCTTCTTCTTCTTGCGTCGTCGGTCCTCATCGTCATCGTCGTCATCCGAGTCATCTCCCTCATCAGCTCCAGCAGAAGATCGCTTCTTGAAAGAGGGAATGCGTGCCTCTGTCGTCTCAGTTGCAGGAACGTAGGTCTCGCCCTCGGCCTCGTCTCCCTCCTCAACCGGATTCTCGGTGGCGGGAGGGTCTTGGTCGATCGGCTCGCCGCCGGTCTCCTCCTCCTGAGCTCCCTCGTCGGCGGGGACAGCGACGTCCTCGTCGTGAGCAGGAGCCACGGGCGAGGGGGCCGTTTCGATGGGGGTAGCGTCTGGCGATGCAGACATTTTAGCGATGAGGGGTAGCGGCGAGGAGTGATGTCGAAGTCAAAACAGCAAGGAGATTGGGTGAGTGCTCAGCGGTTCGAACGGAGCCAGATGGCGTAACATGGCATTGTGAGTAGCGCGTGGGTTTGATCCCGTCGAGCCGACAGCCCGATCTCGAGAACCGGGCCGCTTTCGCTTTCGGTTTCGCTGGCGCAGCGCGCAGCGCGACCGTACCACCGTACCGCCGGGTTCATCCCTGAACGCCGGCCCTCACAGGCGACCTGGAGGTCGTATCATGCCATCCACTCTGTCCTCTTCGGCTGCCCACACTTCTTTCAACGTCTTCTGTTCTCTACTTCGCACAGCCCAAACGCGACCTTTCGACTGCTGCTTCCACTGCAGTAATATCGCCCGCTCGCACGACCGCCCTTGCATCGACGCTCGCCACTTCACACCTTCCTGCACCTC
Organism: Trichosporon coremiiforme; assembly: GCA_039545355.1. Lineage (NCBI taxonomy): Eukaryota > Fungi > Basidiomycota > Tremellomycetes > Trichosporonales > Trichosporonaceae > Trichosporon > Trichosporon coremiiforme. The sequence goes on from BCJJ01000017.1 coordinate 732,589, forward strand.
ACACAAATAATTGCCCATCTTCACCATGGGTATCCTTGAGCATGCCGTTCTCGGTGAGTTTTCACAGATCGTTTGAGTGTCGCAATGCTGACTCCTTCCAGCGGTGACGCACCCCGTATGTGTTCTCCCTCGGCAGCTCGATTTCTTCATCCACTAACCGCATCACAGGGAGAGCTCCGCTCGATGATCGGATACAAGATCTGGCGTGACCACCGCGACATCACCGACCCGACCCAGGCCGAGGCGACGGGATGGAAGCGCGAGACTATGCGCCAGTGTTGGGAGTTCCTCGACCAGACGAGCAGGAGTTTCTCCATGGTCATCAAGGAGCTCGACGGCGAGCTGGCCCGAGTCGTGAGTGCTAGCTGCGGGCGCGGTGCTGATTCCCACAGGTCTGTCTCTTCTACCTCGTCCTTCGTGCCCTTGACACTGTTGAGGACGATATGACCGTCCCCAACGACATCAAGCTCCCTCTGCTCCGTAGCTTCCACGAGAAGCTCTACGAGCCGGGATGGACCTTCAACGGCTCCGGAGAACAGGAGAAGGATCGCCAGGTGCTCGTCCAGTTCGACATTATCCAGAAGGAGTTCTCGCTCCTCGACGAGAGCTACCAGCGTGTGATTGCCGACATTACGAAGAAGATGGGTGTCGGTATGGCCGACTACGCCGCTCTCGCCACCCCGGAGCGACCAGTCGCCGAGGTCAACTCGATCGACGACTACGACCTCTACTGCCACTACGTCGCCGGTCTCGTCGGCGAGGGTCTTTCCGGCCTCTTCGCCACTTCCGGCAAGGAGCGCGAGTTCCTCGCCAACCAGCTCACCCTCTCCAACTCGATGGGTGCTCTCCTGCAGAAGACCAACATCTACCGTGATATTAAGGAGGACGTCGACGAGGGCCGAGGATTCTGGCCCCGCGCCATCTGGGGCAAGTACGGCTTCGACTCGATGAACGAGCTTGTCGACCCCGCTCGTCGTCGTGAGGCTCAATGGGCCGCCAACGAGATGGTTCTCGACGCTCTGCGTCACGCCACCGACGCGCTCGACTACCTCACTCTCCTGAAGAACCAGACCGTCTTCAACTTCGTCGCTATCCCCGCCGTCATGGCCATGGCTACCCTCGAGTGCTGCTTTATGAACCCCGCCATCTTCGAGCGCAACGTCAAGATCCGCAAGGGCCAGGCTGTCCAGATTGTCATGTCCGCCTCGAACCCCCGCGACGTCGCCTTCATGTTCCGTGACTACGCCAAGGCTATCCACGCTAAGGTCCCCAAGGACGAGCCCAACATGCTCCGTTTCTCGATTGCCTGCGCCCGCATTGAGCAGTGGGCTGAGCACCACTACCCCTCGTTCATCATCATCCAGCCCGGTGGTGGTGGCAAGGGTGCGTCTGCCGGCATCGACCCCATGTCAACAGACGCCCGTATCGGCATCTACAACGACATTGCGCAGAAGTCGCGTGAGAAGGCTGAGGCCAAGCGCCGCGAGGAGATCATGGAGGACCTGCGGGCACGTGGCCTCATCAAGCCGACTGACCCCAACTCGCCGGCGATGGAGAAGTGGAAGGAGACGGTCAAGAAGTCGGAGGAGAACAGCGCGACCGACCCGTTCCCGTACCTGCTTCTGGCGGGTATCGTCATCGGTATCATCGCCGTCTTTGGTCTGTCCATCCTCGGTGCTCTCTGGGCCATTGGGAAGTGGGGACACAAGGTGAGTTGAAGTTTGCCTAGGTCTTAGCTGACGTGAACAGTTCGACGCTATGATGAGCGGCAACTAAGCAGGTGATCGGGGTAGAAAGGGAGTGTTGCAGATTGTATTACGTGCATACTCTGGGTAATGTTAGGAGACGGATGGACGATGGCGCTCGGATCTGGATCGGGACTACAATAGACGACGAGATGGATCGGATAGGGACATGTATGGCAACAAGCATACGCGCACGCACCCGAGGAAGCCGTGGAACGAATCGAAAATGGGGCGTGACGGGCGAAGACGGTTCGACTAAGGACGCGGCGACCCATGATGTTAACAGGGCGAGATCATCAGCAGGCCGCAAGGAAGACGCGGGTGAGTGATCGAGTGACACGAGACAGTGGTGCAGTATCGGCGCCAGTGTCGCACACGGCAGTAATGCCTGGAACGGCCGCACCTTGGGTGCACGGAGGCGTCTCGACCTCGACCCACTGATCACTGATCCACTGACGACTGACTGGCGCGACTGACCCCGGGTCTGGACGTCTGGAACTGTTTATCGGAGTGTGAGCGCAGCACACAGATTGTTCGGGTGTCCTGATGTGGACCTGACCAACACACACAGTGACGGCAAGGCGCCCGCCGCCCGCGACCGTGCGCGTGTGCAACCCTCACTCTTGTTATTGTTGTTCATTAAGGCGCCAGGGCGAGTCGTCTGATTTCCTCATCCTCCACTTCCCAACTCCACTGACACCCCGCTCTCCTCACCCTCTGTGCATATACTCTCATCCTCGTTCCCCCTCACTCACTCTTACCCGCCTCCTGGCTCTCTATCACTTCTTCTTGTGCATAACCCAGACCAACTGTCTTTACCGTAACTTCATTGCTCTGCTCCGTTGAACATCGCCTTCAACCTCTGCACCCAGCGGGGCGCTTCACCATGGCGAGTCCTACCCGGCAACCTCTGGGCACCTTCCCCTTCGCCATCCGCACACCAGACGGCAGGCACGCAAAGGTCATCGGTCACTTCACCCCTCTCGAATGGCCGCCCAGCGAGTCCGCCTTCGACTACAGCCCCGCCAACGACGGACCCTCGCCAGTCTTTGTCCTGACAGAGCTTGGCAACCCGGCCGTTCTGCCCGCCATGCGCCTCGGGGATGACACGGTCGAGTGGCTCGACACCGAGTCTTCCTCGGCCCCATCCAGAAGTGCGCAGTCAAGACACCCGATCCTCGGATCTCCCAACCTGGCGATCCCCGACAACGCAGCTCACTCTGGCTACAGCCGCCGGCGCAGCCTTCCTCGCCTCATGCGCTCCAAGTCGGACGCTACTCTTCCCCGCAACCGCATCAGGATTGGCCACCCACATCCCTTCCTCCCTATCTCGCGAAACCAACGCGCTTCAGTGGATGGCTGGCAGCACACGCAACGGCTGTCGCACAAGTCATCCCTCGACGTGCCGAGGAAGGCTCACAGTGGCAACAGCCGGTCCATGTCGGCGTCGCCTTCCTCGCTCGTCGCCACGTTCTCCAACTGGACCGTCAAGAAGCGCAACAGCATGAGGAAGAGGTCCACCGATGACTTCACGTACCCCCACCCCTCGCCTTCCTTGTGTGCGTACGAGGACTTTGGCGTCACCCAGTACCCCAGCAGGCTTGCTCCCTCTCCGTTCCCGTACTACGACGAGGCCATCCGAGCTCCCATTCGCAAGCGCGCAAGCATGCCCGCAGCCTGGATGCAGTCTGTACCCACAGAGGAAAGGACAGCGAGCCTTGCGCCTCCGACCTCGCCCTCACGTCATGCTTTCTCGCATTCGATCAGCACCGAGTAGTAAGTGGCCTAGCCTCGTGGCTTAGGCGAATGTGTGGGCTGACTCCACAGTTCGAACGCAGAAGCCATCAGACGATTGGTGGCGGCACACAACCGCTCCGCGCCAACTGTGCCTCCCGCGTCCTCGTCAGCCACGGGCCGCAAGAGCCACTTCCAAAGTGGTGCTAACCGTACCTCGATCCGGCCCAGCTACGTTATCAAGCGCAAGCCGGTCGCGGTTGCGCCGAGATCCAGCAGTGACGAGTACCCTGCACCTGCACGCCCACCCATTCGTGAGCCATCGTCCGCTACCGCCGATGCATACGGCACGACTCCCCGAATCAAGACTCTCAAACCGAGAGGCAGCCGTCGCAGCCTCCTGCCCCAGCGCGACCGGGATGAGCCGGGCTCAGACCAGAATGTACTCTCGTACATCCAGACCAAGGCCATGTCCATCTTCAAGCGCAAGCTGCATAAGACGGCTGCCGAGGGCCAGCAGCACTATCAGCCTGCCGTCAAGCAAGCAACCAAGCCGTGGCCTATCGCCAAGAAAGTCAAGTCCTTCGTCAGCTTGTGAGTTGGCGTGATTCCCAACGTGAAACTGACATGCAGGCGCCACGACAACAACAGTGCCACTTCCCTATCATCAATCAGCTCCGACGAGTATGACGAGACTGCGGCTACCATCATGCATGCTGAGGCAGTCCGTCTCGGTTACACGGCGCACACAGTCGTCAGGAAGGATCGAGACGTGAGTTTAGAGTGAAACCATGACAACTGACTTGGCAGCCCTCTTGCCCGATGCACGGCACCCACAGCCGTCAGCAGAGCGGACCACCCGTCACTGCAGCGTCCTTGCAAGCTGTTCCGCGTCAAGGCGGCTTCCCGCACGTGTCCTCTGGCTCTCCCTGCTCTGAGGGCAGCACGATGCTTCCCTCCTCGGCCAGCGAGGAAGACATCGGCCTCGCCATCTCCACTGGCGAGGACGGCGACCGCACCTCGACGCCGTCGCGCAAGGCCACCGTCTCCCGCGCCCGCGGCAAAAGCTACTACCTGAGCTGTCCCCCTGTCGTGCCCGACACGGCGTCTTCCGACGCTAGCACCGCCAGCAGTTCCTCCAGCACTCCCGAGGGTGGAAACTCACCCGTCTCCACCCCCTACACCACACCGTACAGCACGCCTCCCAAGTCGAGACGCGGACCTCCCGCCCAGCCGCCGCCGGCCGGACCCCTCCCTCCCATTCCCTATCCCGAGGCCACCACGGCCCTCAAGTCACGCCCCGCGATCCCCAAGACCCAAGTCTCAGTGACACCTGTACCCAGTCTGCACACCAATCCCTCCCGGGAACGCTTCCAATCCGCCCTGGACCGCGTGCACGACAACGTATGGCACGGCTCGATCCGCGAGACGAAGCGCGAGCACGGCCGCGACACCTCCATGACGACGACCGTCAGTATGGCGAGCATGGCCAGCATGGCAAGTATCAGCACGCAGGGCACTCCGGTCGTCCTCCGCCGTTCGTCCCGCGTCGCCCTGCCGACCTCTACAAGCGTTGACGACGAGTTGGCCATGACGTCTCTGCTCTCTGGGTGGAGTCTGGCGGAAATGGAAAGCGAGGAGTGTGTGCTGCAGGATAACGAGTCGGGTGTGCTTGATACGATGGACTGGTGGGATCCCAAGGTCGTGGCGCTGCAGGGTGCCACTGCGCCCAGTCCCGTGTAAAGCACCCCAGGCAGTGACATTTCCGTGGACATGCGCGGACCATTAGCATTGATTGTACATAGAGAACATAGATAGATTGTACCTAGAGAACATAGATAGAATCCCAGCTTGTGAACATAGATGTATTTGTTTTGTGTAACATCTGTTATGGAGGTGCATGTTGGCGCTATGTAGGAGTTCTCTGCGCGAGGACACAGCGTTGGAGGAGGGTTATAAGCGAGTGTGGATGTGTGGTGGTACAACAGAGGTACAAAATGATATGAACCCAAGAAAAGAAAAAGGTATCACACCGGAACCAGCCGGCGCTCTTAATCAATGGTCAACCTAGAGGGACTCGTCGGGTTGCTGGAGACAGGCTTGAACGTCGCGGGCGCGAGATCGGCCATGAATCCCGGCTTCCTCCCTTCGTCGACATGTTCCCTCAGCCCCTTGCCAAAGTTGAGCCACACAACCACGCCATAGCCGATACAAAGGCAGATCATGACGAGACTGAGGGCGGAGAAGACGGTGAGCGACTTGCGGACGCTGTAGTAGCTCTTCACCGTGTCCATGAGACTGTTGCCCGTGTCGACCTCGCGGAGGGCGAGGTTGACTAAGGAGGAGGCGAGGTCGAGGGCGCGGCGGTGCTTGCCGTGCTCGCCGTAGCCGAGCTTGTAGTACAGCGCGACGTTCTGCCACACCCGCACAAGTTTGAAGATGAAGTACGCCATGCCGGCGAGCAGACCGACGAGGAACACGCCCATCGCGATCCGCCACTCCCGCCTCGCGCACAGTAGGCCGAATCCCAGCCAGAAAAAGCTAAGGGGCAGCATGATCCAAGTGAGGACGTACTCGGGATCCTCGTTGTTGAGGATCAGGAAGAGGAACTGCACGCTGAAGCTCATGAAGAAGAAGAAGGAGCAGCACACGATCGACTCGAACACTTGGTACTGCCTGTAGTACGTCCGGATGCGCAGGTCGGCGCCGAGGAACTTGTAGATTCGCCAACCGAATTCGCGCCAGACGAAATACGTCAGCACGACGATTATGACCTCGGCTAGGCCGATGACGCCGATGACGATGCCGGTCAGAATGTTGAGAGGCAGGGTCAGGAGCTTGTGCGCGCTGGCGACCTCTTCGCTGGCCGGGTTCACGTCCAGCGTCTGCCGGATTTCTGCCACTTCGATGCCCGCGTACGCGAGCAGCATGGCGTTGAAAACGGCGAGGGCGATGACTTGGATCGTGTTCCGGGTGCGGATCGCGAAGACGGTGAGAATCAGCTGCAGGATATGTGCAGAGACGAAGATGCACAGGTAGATTGGCAGGCGGCGCGCGTTGTAGTCGTCGCTGTCTACGGCGCCGCTGTGCTGCTCCTCGGTGTAGCGCCAGAGAATGTTGGCCTGGATCGCCACATCGATCAGCATCTCCAGCGTCACGACGAGGACGAGCAGGCGGCACGCGAGGCTCTGCGGGATGAACTGGTGTTAGCTCTGTTCGAGTAGTGCAGGAGCTGTGGTGACGGGCGTGAGGTGTGAGAGGTGGGTGGCACGATTTGCGCAGATCTCACACTGAAACCCGGACAAAGCGCGTATCACCCCAGATCCACCCTCTCACATCCTTCACGCGCCACGCGCCACGAAGAACTCACTCGATCGAGCCAGACGGAGAACTTGTTGCGCCTCCGCCTCGGCTGCTCTTGCTGCGGCACGGTCGACTCGCGCTTGCTACCGATCGTCGAGGCAGAGAGGCGGCGCTCGTCCTTTATCACCTCCACGTCGGGGCGATATCGCTGCTCCGTGCGGGGCGGGTATGTCAGTTGCGGGACGTATTCTCCAGAACCGTCGGGGGACTGGTCGTCAGCTATCTCTCCGTGCCATCTCAAGCTGTCACCTGGCCCTCGCCCAGCCCTTCGAGCTGTACGAGTGCCAGCTTGCGGGCGACTCACGCGCTGCGGCTCAGGCCCACGGCCGAGGTAATCCGTCGAGATCGAGTGCAGCGGCGGATGGGTCGTTCCAGGGGATCGCATGTCGGAGGAGGTTTCTGATTGCGGAGGAAGAGGAAAAGGGGTTACGAGGGGTGCGGTGCTGGAGTCACTGCGGTCGCTCTGTCCACTCCTGTCGCGGAAGAAGGCGGGGCGCGAGGCGGTAGCTGGCGTCGGCGAGGTGACCGTTACGACTGGGGCTGCTCTTGCGGCTCGTGGTTCTGGCGACACTAAGACTCGCGGTGGTCGTTCTTGTCGCAGAGTCGGTTGGCCAAAGGAAGAAGGGGAAGGCGCTGATGGAGGAGATGTCGATGGGGGAGCGGGGGCAGAGCGAGGAGCGCTGGAGAAGGAGAAGAACGGGTCGCCCGAGGTGGAATAGTGCGGCGGCGGGGAGGCCGGGGTCGGTTCCGCTTTGAACGGTGGTTGTGGAGAGAAGGAATGGGTAGGCGCCGGGGCAGAGGAGGGAGAAGGGGATGGGTTCAGAGGACTGTCGCTGTCCTCGTCGACGGGGACGAGGTCGATGTAGTCAGAGATGGTGAAGCGGTTCGTTGGCGCATGCTGGAGCTCAATCTTCTCGATCTGGATCGGGTGAGAAGGCATGGTGGCCTGGTGGGCTTGGGCCGGCGCCGTGCTCGGGCCGGCGTGCTGCACACAGTACTCTTGCAGTCGCCGCTGCAGGGAGAGCTCGACGCTAGCGCTCTACCCCAACGTGGACGCTCGGACCTCGAGCCTATGTCCTTTGTCTCGCAGTCGTAACGCTTCAGGTGAGAGGGTGGGGTCGAGTTCCAGGCCCTCTGTCCAGCTGGCGAGATCTTTGATGATCTGTGCGTAATGTTCAGCCTGTTCAACCAGTTCGGAGCCAGCCCGGAGCCCGGAGCGTGCGGAGGTAAAAGGAGCGTCTGTTCGCCGGGTGTTGGAGCAAGTCTAAGTCGGGTACGTCGGACGAGCGCTTGGGCTTTGAATTCAAGAAGATGGGTGCAAGGTACACAAAGGCAGGCGGGGATGTGCACACAGACAGGTTGTTGGTGGCTCAGATGGGGGAAGCGCACATGCCGAGGATGCGAGGATGGCGGGGAGGTGGTCTGTGTGTATGCAAGTGTCAAGTTGGAGTGATGTCCAAATGATGAACTCTAGCCGGGCGGGTGCACGAGTGGCCAAGCACCCAGCACCAAGCAAGCAAGGGGCAACCACGTTCTGCCCAGCGTGCCGAGGGAGTTGCATTGAGGGTCCAGGGGCTCTACCCAGGCCAGGCCAGGGGTGCCCAGCAGTTCAGTCTCATCGACTCTTTAGTTCAGCCCAGCGCTCTAGCTCGGTTCTACCCTTCCTGCCTTCCAACCCAACGCATCCCGAAGGCTGAGCTGGCAGAAGCTAGCTGACTGAGTTCCGGCGTACAGCACAAGGTGCGCACTCGACGCGTCCATCAACTGTGTGCTTCTTCAGGTCCCAGGGCTGAAGCAGGGCTGAGGCAGGGTTTTCGCGGGCGAAACCAGGGTACCAGGGTCTCAGAGCCGGAGGGTCCGGAGAGTCCGGAGGGTCCAGAAGCCTGGAGCGCTCTCTGCCCATTCACAACGGGGCATGTCGTAAACCGAACACTGGCTCACACTGGCGCGTAGGGGTGACATTCCTGGATACGCCTGGAGCGCGCCCATGGGGACCGCGTGAATAGCAGCACTCAACCTCCCAAAGTGCACCAAATCGGACCAGTACGTGCCCTCTTTCCGTCCCAGCTTTCATTCCTTAGGAGCCAGGAGGGCGCAGCTCTGACCAGAGGACCAGAGGAGAAGGATGGAGAGTTTGGCCACTCTCGTGATACACCTCGTGATGGCACATATCACTTCGCAGTCGGCTCAGCTGACGAGTTGATGAGCTTTTAGGGGTGCTTGCTAGTCACCCTTCAGTGACTCCAGTCAACATCACGCTCCCAAGCGCGCGGCGCGCAATGAGTGCAGCATGCACACACGGTCACTCAGCCACTACACTGGATCCACTCGATCCACTCTCAAACTGACAACGGAGTAATAGGCACAGCCAGCTTCGGTGACGGATTGAATGGACATCTGCCCTGCTGCATGCCCTGGCAAGCGGCATAGTCAGCTGTAACGGCACAGCTACGCTTGGCCGCTCCGAGGCAGCACCGCTTCATCGCCTCCGACCTCGATGGCCTCGACCCCTTGCTCTCATCGGTGACTAGACCGTCAAGACGTGCCCAGCATACAAGAATTTATGCATGCTTCTGCAGATCGGCATGTTCGGCACACTTCGGCACATGCAGAGCGCTGTGTCGGTACACCTAGCAGCATGGCCCATTCTCAGGCCTGAAACACACTGCAGAGCTGCTGCCAAGCTGCAGACTGTGCCTCCCCCTCACGTCTCGCGCTCCAGTGCAGCGTTGCAACCTCTTAGCCAGTGTTTCATCCAAAATGAAGGACCATGTTCTATTTTGTTTTTGCATACTGTGCTACTGCTGTACACCTTACGTGCGTACGTGTTTGCGTGCTTACGTCCATGACTTGGGCACATTTGTGAGGAGATGAGCGGAACTGATCGGATGAGAGGGCGAGGACGTGCGAAGGTCTCCTCGCCTGCACCAGCGGCATCGGCCTGCGGCCTCAGCCTTCGGTTACTTGTCACCAGGCCCGCCGTTCTTGAATCCCGCCTCGACACCCTGCTCCCTCTTCTTGTTGAGCCAGTCGTAGACCACCCTGCTACGTCAGCTGTACTCACTCATCGTAGCTCCGAGCACACCGGGCACACCGGGCACCACTTACGAGAAATCCTTCGACGCCATGCTGCCGTCTCCCTCCTCGCACGTCGCCTCGTAAACCGACTTGGCGGCCCACGTCAGCGGCGTGGGCTGCGCCTTGGCCGCGGCAGCCGCGAGGGCGAGGCCGACGTCCTGATCGTCAGTATGCACCCTGCACGCTCTCGTCCGGCTGCGCGATCCCGCTCGCTCGCTGCCAATGGACCGCTCGCTAGCGGCAAGTAGACCGCTAGCCTGCTGCCAATCGACCGCTCGCCGCTCGCCGCTCGCCGACTCACCTTAAGCATGAGCTTGGTCTGGAATCCGCCGCTGTATCCCCTCGCGCCGGGCCCGCCCTCGACCTCAGGCAGGGGCGAGTTGACCTTGGAGCTCCAGCTCTGGCCGCTGGACGTGTTGATGATGTTGTGCATGAGGACCGGGTCGATGCCGAGCGCCTTGGCGAGCGCGAGCCCCTCGCCGAGGGCGATCTGGTTGATGGCGAGGATCAGGCTGGGGTTAGCAGAGCGCTACGGGAGGAAAGGAGTGGGAGGGTGAAAGTTAACGTACTTGTTCACGACCTTGACGCCGACACCGTCACCGGAGTTTCCGCACGGCACGACGCCGCCCTCACGCGCCATGTGCTGCATCAGCGGGGTCGCGAGCTCGGAGGCGACAGGGTCGCCGGAGCCGAACATGATCGTGAGCGTGCCGGCCTTGGCGCCGGTGATGCCTGCCGTTAGCTCCCTTCCATTCCTCCCTTTCCATCTTTTGCCCGCACACCGGTTCGCTTTCTACACCCGCTCGCCGAGCGAAGCGAGCCCGACTCACCTCCAGAAACAGGCCCGTCAATCATGAGCGCCTTCCGTCCCGTCTTGTCGTGCACCGTGTCCGCGACCCGCTTGGCGCCCGTCGGGTCCAGCGTCGTCTGGTCCACGAACAGGGTCGACGCGTCCGTGGCGCCGCTGACAATCTTGCCGTCCACGAGCCAGGGGAGCTCAGACGCCGCCTTTGAGAGCGAAGTCGTGTCTGCGCCCTGCAGACCAGCGAGGAGACCGTTCTCGCCCAGATACACCGCCTCGACCTGGGGCGTGGACGGGAGCATGGTGAAGACGCGTGCGGCCTCGGCGGAGACACTAAACGTCAGTTCACCCTCAGAGATTCGCAAGTTAAGAGGTCCGACTTTGCCAAAACTACCGGCAATGTCGCCTCGCCGCTGTAGACTCACTCCCTCGGATTGTCGACGCGCTTGATGCGCTCAGCGGCAGCGTCGCCGGATGCCTTGCGCACATTCTCGACGAACTGGGCGACACTCGCCTCGCTCGGGTCGCACACTACGATGGACGGCATCTCGTGGCTTCCCTTGGCGGCCGCGGTCGCCTTGGTGAAGAGGTTGGTCGCCATCGGGTTGCCCATGGCGCCGAGGCCGATCCAGCCCAGAGTGCCAGAGCGCGAGAGCACGATGCGGGTGGGGAGCATGGTGGAGTCGTGATTTGGGTGAAGCTGAGAGTTCGAGCAGGCAGATCTGGGCAAGAGTATATGAGGAGGGACACCTAGGACCCGGCCGACGGGGCCGGGCGAGACGTCAGCATGGTCAGCTGCAGTGGCTAAGTCTCGGCAAGTTGTAGGCGAGTGTGGGCAAGTTCCGACCCCGGACCTGCACAACCCTTCTGCCGATATCCGAGATTACTCGGTCAGCTGGGAGGGGGTATCGCGTGGCTTCCACGTTTGACTTTTCACGTGACACCCCATGCTAACATGAGCGGGACATCGCCGCGTCAAAAGTCGCCCCTTCGCTGCATCATCACTACACACACCGTCTTCCTTATAATCATCACACCACCTAAAAGAGCCAGCAATGCGCTCACCATCCCCGCCATACCGGCGGTCACGATTTCGATCCCCGAGTCCGAGGAGCCCGCTCCGTTTCGGCCCGTCAAGAGGAGGAGATCGGTACCGCGGCGGCAACGACGAGTACGACGACCGTCCCGACCGCAGCGAGCGGGATCGAGACCGCGACCGCGATCGTGACCGTGAACGAGACCGTGATCGCGACCGTGATCGCGACAGGAGCTTCAGGAGCGACCGCTGGGGCCGCCGCGGCGACCGAGACCGCGACGCCGGCCGCGACTGGGACACGTACTACTCTCGCCGCCGGGAGTCGCGTGAGACGCGCGAGGCGTCGCCAAAATCCGCCGCCAGCGCCTCTCGCGCCGCATCGCCCGAGGAGGGGCAGATCACGTCGCCCGACGCCAGCCACGGACGCAGGAGTCCCCGCCGCCGCTCCAGGTCGCCGGGGAGGTATGACCGTTTCGATCGCTACAGGGAGTTTGACCGTGAGAGACGCTGGGACGACCGCGACGGCGACCGGAGCCGGGACCGCGAGAGGGATAGGGGATGGAGGAGGAGCCGTAGCCGCAGCCGCTCCAGGAGTAGGAGCAGGAGTAGGAGTAGGGAGAGGGACCGCGACCGCGAGAGTCCCCGTCGCCGATCGCCGAGCCGCAGCCCGCCCCGCCGTCCACCCACTGGACCGAGGAGCGACCGCGCCCCGCCAACGGGACCGAGGGCGTACGCCGCGCCGCCCCGTTTCGACCCCGCATCCCGCTGGGGACGGGAGAAGGGCACCCCGCCCTCTGGCAGTGCCACACCGGGCCTGCACTGTGACAGTCCCCTCGCGCCGAATCCGTATTCGACCCCGCACCACCAGACCCCGACAACAGAGGAGAACTCGTTCGAGCAGCGTCTACTTTCCGAACTGCCCCAGCTAAAAGTGCCCTTCAAGGGCGCGTGGGAGACTGAACTCGCCACGTACCAGGCGCGCATGGCGCCTCTGGCCCAGGCGACGCTCAAGGCGCAGGCGCACATGCGATCCGCGGCTGTCATTCTCGCTGATGCTGAGGCGCAGCGCGGAGAGGCCGGTGAGAGGAGGAGGATCTACCTCGAGCAGCTGCATGCGGGCGGCATCGAGGGGATCATGGGCGTTTAATGAGTACAGTTGAGAATCCATGCCATGTAAATTTATGTTGTGTATGTGTGGTGCAAGTGTCTATGTCTATGCCAAGAAACTAGAAGCCCATGGCGGCCGCGTACGCCTCGTACTCTGCCGGCGTCATCTCGTCCTGGTCCGCCTCGGTCACGTCCAGCATCGGCTTCATGACCCCTCCAACGGAGACCATGACGTCGTCGTCTCCTCCCGCGGGGGCTGGCGTATCGTCGCCTGGTGTCGGTTCGGCGCTGCTCACCTCCTGCGCGAGTTCCACCTCCTCGGGGTCCTCCATCTCGTCCTCGTCCTCGTCCTCCATGTTGGCGTAGTGGGCAGCGAGGTCGTCGTCGTCGTCCGCAATCTTCTCCTTCTTGGACACGGGGCCCTCGCTTGCGCGGTTGCGTTCCGCCGCAGCCTCCTTGATGCCCAGCGTCGTCGCGTCGCCCGTGACGGTCGACTTGAGGTGCCAGTCGGGGAGGGCGTTCTGCTGCCGCTGTTCCTGTGCGAGGCGCTCCTTCTCCTCGCTGTCGTCCTCTGCGTCGAACACGACGTCGATCTTTCGCTTCCTTGACTCTGTGTCCTCTTCTTTGCCGTCGGGGACGTCCGTGACGACGTTCTTCGCGATCCACGCCACCATGTTGATCGTCGGCAGACGCTGGCCCTCGATCTGTTTCAGCGCGTCACGGATCGGCGCCGTGGCCATGTTGAAGCGCTGCATCTGGTCGCCGGCGGCTGCCTGGCCCTCTGCGTGGTGTGTGGACGGGTCGTCCTCGACGAGCTCGCCGCCGCACAACTCGCACAGGAACAGATTCGTACGCGGGTCAAACGTGTTGCTAATCTCGAGGGGGTCGTACCCCTTCCCGCAGTTCGAGCAGATGTAACCCCGCTTCCCCACCTCTTGCTTCAGCTTCTCGTCGATCGCCTTGCGCATCATTGCGATGCGGTATTTCACCACATCGCTGAACTCCCGGTAGTCCAGGTACCAGTAGATGACGTCGCGGGACTTGCGTTGCGGCTGCTCCCTGCCCCCACGCGGCACCCAGTTGCTCTGCGTGTTCACCGCGATCTTCTCCTTGTTCACGTAGCTGCCTGTCAGCTCAAAGAAGGTTCGCAAGCTTACCGCTTAAGCAGCCGGTGTTGGTGCAGCATACCGAGGTACTTGCGCACGTCGTTGGGGCCGACGTTGAGGATCTCGCCGAGCTTCTTCTCCGTAATGCTGGACGTCAGTTTACAAAGAACTGTTGATCAACTCACACATTGTGGTGGATCAGGATGCGGAGGAGGATAATGTACGGCGAGTCGTAGAAGGCATAGGCGACCTTGTACACCAGGTCCTGGCAGAGCTTGTTCACTTCATCCTTGGAGAGTTCCGTCGACATCCTGGACGATCACGGGGGATCGCTTTTGGTGAGCTGGCTGAGCTGGAGGACGGCGTCGACGACAATGAGCAGCGACAACAATACGGTGCAACCCGGAGATTGAGCCTCTCGTCAGTGGTCAGTGGTCCGCCAGGCCCGTAGGGTGGTGAGTGGCGGATCTGCCGGGTGAGCGGAAGCAAATGATACAGGCTCAGCTGGGGGTGTGTCATGATCGCATGGCGGCTGAGCGGCTGGTCCACCGCCAGCCTCGGTGCTCGTCAACGACCGACTCGGGCTCTCACCATCGCCATTCCCCTTCCATCTTTCCACTTGCCTTCATCTCTCGACGATAGTGCCAAGGAGAGGGCACTGTTCGTTCTCCCATCTTTTCCTCCCATCTCGGCTTTCTACCCCCTTTCTCAAGATACCCCAGTCTCTGCGCTTTTTTCCCGTTCGTCCAAGCGACCCGCCCTTCCCTTTCTTTTCCAACATTACCAGGCTTTCTTTAATGTACGTGGGACAACTACCTCGGACTGAGGTCATCGCGGACCGCAGCCACAGCATCTCCGAGCTCTCAAGTGCGTGAACGCTAGCTGACGCCCAGACTCTATCAAAATGGAGAACAACCCCCTGCTTGCTATGCTCAAGAATGCAGCCAACGGCCCGCCCGTGCAGACGCCCGTCAACAAGGCCGTCTCTCCCCCTCCTTCGATCCAGGCCGTGTCCATCGATGACTTGTTCAAGTCTATCTCGGGCGGCATGCCTCCACCGAGCAATGTCCAGTCGCCACCGGCTGCGCCGCCCGCGGCTCTCGCCGGCGCAGGCCCCGCACACCAGGCCAAGCTGCTCGGTGTTCTGGGAGGATCGACGCCCGACGGCACTAGCTGTCCCATCAGCGGCGGTCCCACCCCTTCCACTGATGAGAACCAGCGCAGGGCGTCGCTTCTGAATGTACTAAAGTCGTGAGTTATCAGCGTGTCTGTTATAATTGACGCCCAGGCCACCCGCCAACGTTGCTCCCCTCGGCGAGCCCGTCATTACGCACCCCGCCCCCGCTCCCGCTGATGAGCGTCGTGCTTCGTCCTCGTTCGCACAGCCTGCACAGCCGACGGTCCCCGTGCAGTCTCCGCCTGTGCAGTCGCCGCCCCAGCAGGCACCGAAGTCCATGTTCGACTTCGTCTCTCCCTTCGACGTCTTCGAGCCCGCGCGATCTCGCCCTGCGTCCGGCATCAACACCCAGTCTCAGACCCCCGTGTCCGCCAGGTCGAGCTCGGGGTCGGGCATCCAGCGCAATGTGACCTCGCCGCCTGGTCCGGTCCCGCTCTCTCTTCAGCGTCACATCAGCCCGCCCGGTCCGACGCCCCCGCAGCTGCGTGGCCCCATCCCCACACAGGTGCCCAGGAAGACGTCCCAGGTGTCCGCTGTCAGTGCCCAGGATACGCCACCTTCCGCGGTTCCCCAGAGATCGCACCTCACCAATGTCCGCTCCAACTCGCCCGCTGGCAAAACGCTCGCCGACGCCGGACGCAAGACGAGCTCGCCCATGGTTCCCACCAAGAGCCGCCAGGAGGACATTACGCTGCCATGGCTCTCGTCCAAGCTCGTCAAGGGCGAGGAGGGTGATGGACCCAAGGCGCTGACTGCGGACGCCATCAGCATCGACCTGTCCAAGCCGAACCTCGACTCGCTCGTCAACGCCCCCGGCACTGTGCAGGTCACGCCGACCACCATCATGAAGGCGGAGAGGGCTGGCTTTAACAACCGCCGTGCCGTTGGACAGACGCCTGGTTGGCTCGCTTACACTGTTACCCGCGGTCGTATTCGCATCATTGACCGCAAGTCTGGTGCGCGCAAGCTCATCCAGCTGCGCGACACTGGCTCCATTGTCGACATCGCCGTTCACCCCACCGGGCTTGCGGCTGTCGCTTCTGACGGCTCGGTGTCCGTCTTCCGCATTCCCGCTCGCTTCGAGCGCAACGACCCCGACTGCCCGCTGCTGTTCTACCTCCCCTCGATCTCCGAGGACGAGGTTCCCGCCGAAAAGTCGCTCGGCTCCGTCAACCAGGTCGAGTGGGTGCGCCGCGACTCGGCGACGGAGCACAATTGGCTCGCCATTGGAGGTACCTCTGGTGCCGTCATCATCAAGCCGTCCGAGTGGAGCGACGATGACGGCGAGGCCGACCCGCGCTCGGTCCTCTCCGCCTCCACCGTGTTAAAGACGAACGGCGTCATCGTCCAGTTCTGCCTGAACGCGACGCACCAGGCGCTTGGCCTGCTCTCGTCCTCGGGCTACTTTGTCCTCTACTCTGTCGTGAACCTGAACCGCGTCTGGCACCGCCAGCTGCCGACTGCGGCGCCGCAGCTGCCTGTGTCGTCCGTGGCTTTCGCCGAGGCAAACATTCTCGTCGGCCGCGGCATGAATGCGCACTTTGACTTGGTCCAGATCACCGTCGAGCTCGCTGTCCTGACCACGATCTCCTTCACGGCCCCGCCGCCCAACTCGTCGGCGTACAACTTTGCTTCGGTGCAGTACGAGTCGGACCGCCAGACACTCTTCATCGCACCCTTCGCCCGTGGCAGCATGTACGCGTTCCACTATGCGCTCAAGACCCGCCCGCCTATCCGCGGCGTGTCCGAGAGCGCTGTCGCGCCCTTCGACTCCATGGCCGAGTTCCCACTCGAGCCTGTCCTTACGTTCGTTGTTGGCGGCACTGACGACGTCGAGTTCCTCTTCTCGACCCCCAACGGCATCAACCAGGCGACTATCGAGCTTCCGTCTCTGGCCCCTGCTTCCGCGCCTGTCGCGCAGACCGCCCAGCCCGCGAAGAACGAGAAGAAGGGCAAGAAGCAGCAGCAGAGGGAGCAGCAACAGCAGCAGAGGGAGCTACAGAAGGAGCAGCAGCGTGAGCAGCGCCAGCAGTCTACTTCGCCTGAGCCCGAATCTGCTGCTCCCAGCGTTGTCTCGCAACCCATCCAGCAGAACATCAGGTCGACGAACGGTCCCTCGAACGGGGGCGCTTCTGGATCCGGTGGTGGTCTCTCGAACGACGACCTGACCCGTGCCCTGAAGAAGTCCGAGGACAAGCTCGCCAACATGTTCCGCCAGGCGATCCAGAAGGAGATGAGCCAGTTCGCCTCCCGCCTCGAGCAGAACCAGGACATTGCTACCAGCGTGCAGAACGCCGTCAACGCGCACTTCAAGCAGCTCCCTTCCATTGTGCAGAGTGAGATTAAGCGCGCGCTGCCGCCGGCCGTTCAGGGCGAGGTGCGAGCGGCCGTCGGTGAGCACGCTCCCGCCGCCATCCACCAGTCGCTCCAGAACGTCGGTCAGCACATTGAGCGCGCAATCGCGCCCATCATTCCTCGCTCCGTTGCCGCGGCCGTCCAGCCCGCCGTCGACCGTGCGGTCTCTGAGGCGATCGGCCAGTCGCTCATCCCCGCCCTCGACAACGCCACGACGCACGTCTACGAGCAGCTCGCTTCCGACCTCAAGACGGAGCTCGTCCAGATCCGCAAGGACCTGGCGTCCGAGCAGAGCGAGGCGTTAACAGCGACGAACACCATGATCCGTGACATGGGCGCTGTTATTGCCGACCTGCAGAAGCAGATCACTGGTCTCACGGCGCAGGTGCGCTCAAACCAGGCGCAGCCTGTGGCCGCGGCTCCCTCGGTCGGGTCGTCGATCAAGTCGCCGCCGTCTGGACCCCTCGGCCCTGCCCCGACGCACATCTCGAGCCACATCCCGCAGCAGAACGCGCAGCAGCTCGAGGATGCGTTCCTGAACGCGCTGCACCAGCAGACGGTCCCCGCCACGATCAACCTGGTGCGTGAGCGTGCGCCGCAGACGGACGCGCTCTTCCCGGCGCCGCCGGCCAAGTCGCCGCTCTCTCAGGCGGTCCTCCTCACTCTGGCGCACCGTCTTGCAGTCGCGCTCGGAGAGATTAACCCGCACGACCCCATCTTCCAGACAGTGGCGACGTGGGAGCGTCTCATCGTCGCGCTCATCGACCCGCGCGACCCGGCTATCCAGAGCTACTTCAAGCGCGTCGTTGGAGTGGTTGGCCCCGCGCTCGGCGGCGTCATCAACCGCCTGCAGCAAGCGGGCTCGGACCTGCTGATCCAGGCGCACATTGGCGTGATCCGCTCCGCCGCCGACCTACTCGAGCGCAAGGCGCAGCAGTAGAGATAGTTGTAAAAGTGTCATAGTTTAGTTTTCCTCTCCCACGTAGATCCACAGGCAGACCCACGAAGCATGTGTAATAAAAGATAACATTATGAGTTTCTAGTACGGAGCATGGCGCTTGCCCTTGCGGTCGGCCCTGCGGTCGCCCTTACGATCGCGACCAGGGAAGACGGGGTTGTCCTCCCTATGTCTCGGCTCGGCGTCCATCTTTCTCTCCGCTCCATAGTCGTCAGAGTCGGAACGGTCCGAGATCTCAAGCTCGTCGTCCGTGTCCATGGACGAGTCGGAGTCGGACTCGTCCTCGTCGCGCCCGTCGCCGCCGTCGTCGTCCACTGAGGGATCGCCGCGCACCAGCGGCGGCAGCGCGGCTAAAGACCAGCCAGCAAGCACACCGTCCTCGGAGCCCGTGTAGAGCACCTCGTCCGAGCGCACGTGCGTCATGCACCGGACTACGTCCTTGTGGCCCCTTGCTCCCGGGCCGGAGACGAAGTACGCCGACGGAGCGTATGACGGCGGAGTGGAGCAGTGCTCGAGCACAATGTTGCCCCTGCGTGTTAGCTTCAGCGCACTACGCTCTACAGCTATGTCATATCCCCTGCAGTGACTCACTCATTAGTGCCCACGCCGAGCATGGGCGCACCCGTCTGTCCGACACCCAAGCTCGGGCACACATCAATGATGTACCGACTCTCGATCTGCTCGGGCCAGGGCTTCTCCTCCCCGATAGCCCTCGTGACATTCGGTCCACTCTTGGGCAGACGGAACTTCTTAAACTTGAACTCGTCGCTGGCAAAATCGGCCTGGTTGTTGAGTTCGAGCTGAGCCTCCTCCGCATTGTAGTCGAGGGACCAGGTCGCGACGCAGTCCTGGTCGCTGCGCGCCCAGAGCTTCATGCCGCCCTTGTACGCGTAACTCCCCGAGCCGGCGACGGACATGCCCCAGTTCTCCTCAGCGAGGAGGGCTTCTTGCTCGTCTGTCTCGCGCATTGAGGAGATGGCGATACACCCGTCCGTGCTTGTTGAGAGGAGGAGGCGGTCGGAGAGCGGTTTCTGCCCCGGCTGCGCGCGCGCGAAGGAGCCCGTTGGGGGAAGGAGATGGAGAGAGGTCAGGTCGTCGGAATGCGTCGAGGAGTGGATGTATGCGGGCTCGGAGGGGTTGCGCACGTCGTAGAAGAGGATGTGGGCTTCCGAGGACTGAAGCTCCGTGCCCGCCATCACGAGGTGGTCGCTCTCGGCGACCTCGAGGCAGGTCAGGGGTAGCGGTTTGCGGAGGAACGCTAACGTCAGTACACTGCTCGCTATCCTTTCCCTCGCTTTCCTCCCCGGCACATAAGTAGCCAGACTCACCATTGATCTTCATCGCCTCCCGTCCGCTCCGCTGGTCCCACCGGATAATGCTCGCATCGAGGCTCGAGCTCCACACACCCTCGTCACCGCACACGACGTCCGTGACGGGTTGCCGATGACCAGAAAGAGTGGCGATACGCTCCAGCGTCTGGTTGTCGCACACGCTGAGCTCGGGTTCGGGGTGGCGCAGCACGAGCGCTCCGGACGCAGCGGGCGTGATGCTGAGAATGTACCCGGGCTGCTTGGTGCAGATCGTCGCAAAGGCGACGGGGGATTCGGCGGGCATTCCGTCTCTTCTATCTCACGCTTGAGTGGCGAGGGAAGGTGGTGAGGGCGACGATAGAGGAGGAGAGGAGGAAGCAAGGTGCAAGATGTGTTGTTGTGAAACGTCGATCTCACCGAAATTTCGAGACTGAATTTCCACGGCCTCCTCCACTTTGTTGATGCCGTCATAGGTTATCTTGCCACTGGCATTCGACTGTTCGTCTTTGTTTACACTTCGCACTTCTCCTTGCACTGACTGTCAGCGCAAGTCTTGCGGCGGCATGAACCAGCCAAAGCCGAAACAGATCCGGCTGCCCTTCTCGGTCCCGCGGCCTAAGAAGGGAGCCGACGCCCCAGCCCGAGTGTGCGGGATGTAAGTCATCCTTTTGGGTGAGCTGACGGAACAGCTGTCGCAAGACCGACTCGCGCTACACCTGTCCGCGGTGCAATGTGCCCTATTGCTCTCTGGCTTGTTTCCAGGATCCCGTATGTCTCTCTACCCCTCCTGTCCCCTGTCCTCAGATCGCAGGGGCATAGCTACAAGGAGTTGACGTAGCTGACACACAGTCCCACGCACAATGCTCCGAACCCTTCTACAAAGCAACAGTGCACGACGCGATAGCGCAAGACTCTGAAGCCGACCACGAGGAAAAGCGGAAAATGATGGAAATGCTGCAACGCTTCGAGGAGGGCGCCGACATATCCCTCGACGAAGATGATGGAGGGTTGGCCGATGCCCTCGACGGCGTGGACCTGGGTGCGTCCTTCTTTATTGAGCTGGAGGGCGCTTGACAAAGCTGACGACAGACGACGTGGACACGAACGAGCTCTTCCACCTCCTTCCCCCGGGACATCGGGATGCCTTCTTGGCTGCGTTGCGGAATCCGGACTCTTCTGCTGCCAAGGAACTCATGGAGGCTGCTATGGCCGAGGGTCTTGGTGAGGACGCAGACGACGAACCGCCGGCACCGACGGTGTTGCCGTGGTGGGAGGGGATCTCGGGCGAGAGCGAGGATGGGGAGCCGTGTGCTGCTGAACCAACCCCCGTCTCGGGGCCGAAACCGACCCCGCCAGCAGGTGTGGGCCAGAAATTGCGGTACAACGCAGTGGCCCTATGGTAAGCTTCCCCGGGATAGTCATAGCTAATGACAGTGTGGCGTACGTGCACACTCTACTCTCGTTCCGACTCCCGTCACTGGCTGAGGAATACCTGAAGCAACAGAGAGTAGACCCGAAAGAAGTGAGGGGGGAACTGGTCGACCTGGCCCCCTTCCTGAAAGAAGGCAGTGTGGTACGGTATGAGAGTCTGAGTGCGGCCTACGGAAGTGTGTGGGACTCGGTCGCATCTCAGAGCGACACTCCGCCACCGGCACGATACCTCGCCCAACTCCTCGAGACCACGTCTAGACTCCTCGCGCCCCCGATCACGGTGGACCCGCCGCGCGTCGCACTGGTTTTGGGAGATACGCAGCAGGTACTCGACAAGTTGGGCAAGAGGAAGGTGGCGTTCTATGATTCTGCACTGTCCCAAGTTGAGAGGGGAGAGTGGGTCAGACTCTCGACGGAGGTTAGGAGAGAGGCGGAGAAGATCAGGGAGCAGAATGAGCAGACGAAGGAGGATAAGGGAAGACCGATGCTGGAGGTCAAGGAGGAGCGGAGACCCGCCCACGACCCCGCGGCTGGGGCCAAGATTGAGCTGCTAGATTAGATTGAAAGAGGTGTACTGCATGCATTGTACTGTCTACTGCCCCCGTCTTCTACTCTCCAAGCCAGCGAGGGCTCCGGCCCCGCTCCGCTCAGCCCTGGCTCACTCACACCCGGCATTCGCAAGCCACTCCTTCGTCTTCGCGCACCTCGGGTTCGTGCACCCAGGACAGCGGAGGAGCAGCTGAGAGCTAGCCGGGGCGATCCGGCCACTGTCGTAATCCTTCAGGTGCTTTGAGACAATGTCGGCCAGCGCGCGGATGAAGATGGGCGACCCGTTGAGGGACTCGGCACGCTCGAGACGCACGCCGAGCTTGTCTGCATCCTCCTTCACCTCGATGTCGAGCTCGTAAAGCGTCTCGATGTGGTCGGAAGTGAAGGCGACGGGGACGAGGAGGATGTTCTTCTGTCCCTGCTTCGCCAGGCCCTCGATCGCCTTCGCGGTCTGAGGGCCCTGCCACGCCTTCGGGCCCACCTTTGACTGCCACGTCAGGCGGTAGCTGCTGTCAGCTAGATACGGGGCGGACATAGCTGGGACGCGAGAGACTTACGGATTTGAGAAGCCGAGCTCCTCCATGATCGCGTACACCGTCGCAGCGACTTCGGGTGTGTACGGGTCTCCGCGGCTGGGGTTAGCTAGACGCACAAAGTAATAGCTCACTTGACAATCTCGATGGGGAGGGAGTGGGCCGAGAAGAGGATAACGACGTTGTTCCTCTCGTAGTCCGGGAACTTCTCGAGCGCGTGGCGGATGTTGTTCGCAAACGCCTTGACGAGGCCGTGGTCAGCAGGCCAGCGGTCGATGGTGCTCCACTCGACCTCGCCGTTGGCTCCCCACCCCTGCTTCTTCGCGACGCGGTAAAGCTCGTTCAGAGAGCTTCCCGTGGTCGAGCACGAGTACTGCGGGTACTGGGTGAATGCGACTGCGCGGCGGACGCCGTCGGCCTGCATCTGCTGCAGCGCGGTCTCCGTCAGCGGCTCAGCGTACCGGAACGCAACGTAGGGCTTGTGAGGGGCGGATTCGGGGTTCAGCTCGTCGAGCAGTGCACACATGCCCTCGCCCTGCTTCTCGGTCCAGGCGCGGATGGGCGAGCCGCCGCCGATCTCCTTGTACTGCTCCTCGATCTTGGGCGTTCGCCGCTTCGCGATCACAGGAGCGAGCACCTTTTGCATCGGCAGCGGGATCAGGTCGCTGTCGTGGAACAGCCGGGAGAGGAAGGAGTGCACCTCGGGAAGCTGGGGTTAGCGTTAAGTTGCTGCCGCGCTGGAGCGGGAAGGAGATCGTCGTGTCCTGGCGATGCCAGCTGCCACACCGAGATACTCACAGTCGACGGTCCTCCCATGTTCATCATGAGCACACCTGCATGTCAGTTATCGCTCTTCTCGTTCAGTTGTCCTAACTGACCTGTCGGACTGGTCGTCAGCACTTGCATTCCAAGTGAACTTTTCAGGGCGTCATGATACAACGTCCGGAAAACCACTCACGGCTTGGTCTCATCTTTTGGCGGGGCGCTGCGGACGGTCGCGAGCCCTCGGGTGGCGAGGGGGGCAGCGATGCGTGTCCTGGCAGCGCTCGTGGAGTGTCGGAGGACGAGCATTGTGTTGTGGAGAGAGAGAGGAAGGAAGGACAACACGTCAGATGTCGATCTGTCCCGGCGATGACCATGTAAGTCACCCAGTCACCCACTGTCCGGTCACCGACCCCGGCCTTTTCCAGGCCTGCGGTGCGGCATTCTCCTGAACCTTGGCCCGGCTCGCAGCGGCCAGTGTTTCAGCGACTGACGTCGCGCCCAGATGTCATAAGCCATGGCTGTCACGTGTCTCGCCCCCACCGACCCACCGATTGGATTAATTCGCAAAACACTCGAAAGAATATTATGCCACGAGGGATGATGCCCTCCGCCAGAGATTGAGCTCATCGATGTTTTGGAAGCCTGGGTGCGCACCACTACCTGACCGGCACTGGTGGTTATTGACAACCTCCCCTACCAGCAACCAGAGCTCCGCAACTCACATCTCGGCAGCCATGGTTGCCTCACAGGCCAAGGGAAACGGCCTAGAGCCAGAGGACTATCTCTTGTGAGCTTCCATTCCCCTGTAGCTAGCTGACCCCAGGCCATTGTCCACCGTCCGCGATACGCTCGTCCGCCCTGATGGTGAGCGCCACCTGCCCAAGTCCAAGGTGTCCTCGCTCTTGAAGCACAACCTCGACCGCTTCGACAAGCCATGGGAGCCCTTCAAGGCGTCGTCTTCATCCTCCAGCGTGCTCTCCAAGCCGACAGTCACCGTGTCGAACACAGAGCTCACGCTCGAGGTCGACCCGGCGTCCAAGACCTTCGCCGAGCGACTCGTGAAGGAGACGGGCATCGACGAGCTTACGGCGCTCATGTTTTGGAAGTCGTATGCCCTGCACTCGCTCGAGGACGTCGACCCGCAGCAGGGACAGAGCGAGGAGGACGCCGTGTTCGAGCGCCTCCTCCTCTGGTACGAGCAGCAGCTCCTCGCCGTGCCCCAGATCATTATGGCGCTGTATGCGCCCGCCGCCAACCCGAAGGGGTACGAGGAGGTCGCCGAGGAGCTTAGGAAGGATATCCTCGGAGACCAGTCGCAGTTCATCGAGAAGACGTTCCGCGCATTCTCGCAGTTGGCGCAGAAGCCGATAGACCCGAGGAGTACGCGGCCATTGTTCTGGTAAGTTGAGCGGCATCTGCACTCCAACTGACACCCCAGGGCCACCCTTCAACTACGACAACAGGAAGCGCTGCTCGACCTTCTTTTCCTGACGCTGTACCAGTTCACGACACGACCGGCCGCCGTCTCCGAGGCGCTGATCAAGGGTGCCGTTCTGTCCAACTTTGGCACGGTGCAGGCCAACGCCGAGATCTGGGACAACGACGCCGAGTGCCAGCGCCTGCTCTACCGCATCCGCGACCTCATGGTCATCATCGCTGTCGAGGCGATGTGTCTCGCGCAGATCGTCTCGCCCGAGAGCGACGAGGACGACAACCGTTTCGGCGCAACGCTGCTGCACTCCCGGGACCGGATCCATGCCGTGCACCAGTTCCTGATGGAGCAGTCGGAGGATCTGGAGGGAGAGCACGCCGACGACCTCGTCTTCCCCGCGTGGCCGATGCCGGTGCTCTGTCTCGCGTGGAGCATCGTCCTGCGCTCCCTCCCCGCCAACCTGCAGCCGCCGTCTGGTGACTATTTCCAGCTCGACACGGGAGAGATGGGAGACGATGGAGAGCCGGATGTCTACATCGCTGTCGCGAACCGGGCACTCCGCCTGTCGTCGGGACTCTTCCCGTGGCTCGAGGTTATCCTGCAGGGACCGTTGTTCGAGGGTGCGAAAGACGCTTTCTCCGGAGATCTTGCTGTCGACATGGCTGCGCTCCGACGTAGTCCGCTGAAGGGTGAGCTTCATCGATTCCCGCCGTAGCTGACGTCAGACTTACTTATTGGACTCGCCGAGATGGTCCACGTCGATGCGATTGTCGACCGAGGAGGGCTGTATCGCGCTTGGGAGCTGTTGTTTGGCGGCGGCTCGCCCGAGACGTCAACATCACTGACAACGAACTACTGGAACGTCGATTTTGTCTACGACGACCGCCGTGCGATCCTCGACCAGTCCCGCTTCCCGCGTGATCCGATGCACCTTCCCCAGCTGCTCGCCGCGCTGACCGGTGTCAGCTCGGACGAGGAGCTCGACCTCGCTGAGATCGCGACCGACACCGTCCCGGAGGTCTACGAGTACCTGAATAACCTCCCGACCATCACCATCATCGCCCCGGCAAAGACCTTTACGGGTGTCGCCGTCGAGGACGGCAAGCTGATCGTCGAAGCTGGTGTCGATTACGAGCTCCCCGGAGGCGCCGTCATTCCGAGAAGAACACGAGGTGTCGTCATCTCGAATCAGAACGACGAGGACACTGTCGTCTCCTGGCGATTCCACCAGCCATGCCTGTCGCTGCTCGTTGAGGTTCTCCGTGTGGCTGCGGGTCTCCCGCCGCGGAAACACACCGTCGAGGGTGCTCGCAAGCTGTCGTTGGTCGCCCTCGGTGTCCAGGGCGAGCTCCCCAAGATCCTCGCCGTCGGACTCAAGCTCATCCGCTGCGTCCTCCGATCACCGCACGTCGCCCGCCGGGTCGTCGAAGAGTCTTCGACCTCCACTGATGAGTTCCGCGGGAAGCCGTTACTCGACCTCGCCCTCGCCGTCGTCAGCAGCCGCACCGACATTTCGGCGGCCAAGTACGCCATCGACATTCTCGAGTCGCTGCTCCTCACCGGCGACGACAACATCTGGGCCGCGTTCCGTGCGTCTGGATTCTTTGACTCGCACACCCGCCGACAGGCCAGCGTCGCCACGCTGATCCAGTCCGACGCCAAGCGCGGACACCAGGGCCTGACGATTGCTGTCCTCCGCCTCGTCCGCAGCCTGGCTTCTGCCAACGCCGGCGACCCCCACGTCGTCCGCGCTGCGGTCAAGCTCGTCATGTCCGAGATCTGGTCCCAGTTCAGCGCGTGGCGGTACCGCGACGTGTCGAAGCGGTACGAGATTGCTGCGATCCTGCTTGCCATCTTTGACGGTGTGCTCCGCCACCCTGTCGGCGCCAACGGCAAATCGCCCACTCCTGCTGCGGCGTACCTCATCGAGGCGTTCATTACGGGTGCTTCACCTCTGACGTACAAGCCCATGGTCGACATCTTCACCCAGTCTACCCAGCTCGGCACGAAGCTGATCCAGTCGCGCCGCTGGACCGAGGCCGCCGCCATCTTCGAGACTTACGACCACGCCGCCGCCCTGCTCGCGAACCTCGTCCGTATCGCCCCCTCGCTTAACATCTCGGGCAGCGCGCTGCCGTACTCCGTTTTCGCGTCGACTGTCGTTCTCAACGGCGGTGACAAGATCCAGCTCGTTGATCATCTCTTCGATCTCATCACCCAGCCGTTCCTCGGCAGCACCAGCGTCCGCCTCACCCTCCGCCTCCTGCGTGTTTACCTCGAGACCACCGCCCAGGACGCCCAGCGCCCGTCGCTCGCCGGTATGCTGCGCGACACGAAGAAGACTTGCACTGGTCTCGCCGAGCTCGCGTTTAACTCAGCTGTTGGCGACGTCAAGCCCGAGGCGTGGTCGCTGCTCAGCGTCATCCTTGCGACGCAGCCTGGATGTGCCAGCTTCTGTGTCGGCCAGCCAAAGGACGGCAACGTCGAGGGACCGCTGAAGATGGCCGTCGAGGAGGTGCTGAACTGGAAGCAGCTTTTGCGCGAGGGTCCGCGCGCTCTCGCCGCTGTGCTCGGCTACTGCCAGTCTGCGTCCCAGTCCCCCAGCGGTACTAAGGGCGTCGCCGCTCTTCGCAGCAACGGCGAGTTCTGGCAGGCTGTCCACGACGTTGCTATCAAGAACATTCCCCGCCCGTCAGGCCTCAACGACACCGTCGTTGACGATGTCGCCGACTACTCGTACTCGGTGCAGGCGAAGGCGAACGCCACCGCACTCCTTGCGACCGAGCTCGCACTCAACATCGAGGAGGACGGCGTCGAGACCAAGGCGCAGTCGCTGACGCTGTCGCTGTTCCGCAACCCCGAGGCGCTGCAGGACGTTGCTGTCGCTGCCATCCGTACCTCGTGCGATCCCGCTCTCCACGCCGGAGAGTCTGAGGCTCTCGATTCGAACGGCATCGAGGTCATCTGCCTGCGTACGATCCAGCTGCCCAACGAGCGTATCTACGGCGGCAACTACCTGTACGACGGCATTCCGGAAATCTACGACGACCCGGAGCGTCACGCCGCCGTCGCGCGTAGCTTGACGTATCTGAATCTGAACTGGTCGCAGCTCGACGCCGACATTGGCCTGACCAAGGCGTTCCGCCTCCTGACCGACGTCGCGCTGACGTGGACCGAGGGCGATAGCCTGGCCGCCAAGGCGACTCTGCGCGCCGCGATCGCCGTCGCGAACGAGATCGCCAACGAGGACCAAGGCGGCGACGTCATGCTCGCGATCCAGACTGAACGGCTGAACGTCCTCGCCGCGCTTCTTGACACGGCCCTCGACCCCGAGATGGACGCACCGACGAATGCGGCGGCTAAGGACCTCGCTGAAGGCGTGCGCAAGATTGTCGAGAGTCAGCTGTTCCCGCCGCTCATCTCCCTGCGCCACCCCGAGCTGCCCGCCATCCACCGCCCCGTGCTCCGCATTCTCTGCCTGCTGTGCCAGGCTAAGGTCGCCAACGCCGCCGACGAAGTGCGCGCCGTGCTCTTCGATTCCGGAGCCCGCGTCGCGCTCGACGCAGCCGACATTGTGCTCGACTACATCATGCGCGACGCGCAGCCAAGCGCAGGCGAGGACCTGGCGCTGATCGTCAATTTCCTCTGCGAGCTGTCCCGGATCGAGGACAACGTGCATATCTGGATCGACTACCTGCAGTACGTGAACCTGATCCCGCGGAGCTTGCAGGTGCTCGTGGCCTCGACGAGCGTCAACGTCACGCTCCCGGCGCACTTCCACACGATTCTGCTCCTGCACCTCGCCATCGCCGCCAACCCGGCCACGGCCGAGAAGCTCGTCGTGAACGGCGTCATGCCGGCATACAGCGACAACATTGTCGCCGTCGCCGCCGAGCAGGGCAACATCCAGCCCGACGCGAGCGAGGGCTCGCTCCACCGCGCGTGGTGCGGCATGCTCCTCGTCGTGACTGCGCTCCTCACGAGTTTGTCAAAGGTCGCCTCCTTTGCGCGCGCAGACGTGCACCCGTGGGTACGCCTCGTGCTGCCCCAGCTCCTCAACGCTTTGGACTGGGACGGAGAGTCGATCCTCTCGACCCCTGCGCTCGAGGAGTTGGTCCTGGCCGCCGACATCTTCTACGGCATGTCCTGTGCCGCGGCCGAAGTCACCGCAGCGCAAGGCAACCCCGGCGCCGAGCTGCTGCGCACCATCGCGCCCTCGGACATCGCGCTGATCAAGGGCATAAACGAGGCGCTGTCGCATCCGCACCGCTTCGTCGCGCTCATCGTGCCCAGCGACGACGAAGAGCGGATCGCCCTCGAGCTCGAGGCGGGCAAACTCGAGAGTGTGGCCAACGTTGACTTGCTTTCCCCAACGACGCCCGTGATCGCCTCGAGGACGGAGGAACTCATCGCCGCCGCGCGTGCGACGTTGCTCACACTCGTGAACCTGACCCGCGCGTGGGAGTTGCTCGAGGGCGCGGATCCGCGCCCCGATCAACTGATCCCGTTCGACGACGAACACCTCCTCTCAGCGGCTGACGACCCCTTGGGCGCTATCACGACGCTCCTGGGCTATCTCCTGCAACTGAAGAGTCCGGCAGCCGAACAAGCAGCTGAGGCCGCGGCACTGTTGGCGCTGACGCAGCTCGCTGCCCGCGGCGTGCTCGCGCCCGTGGACGAGAATTCGGGCAGCAGGGCCGGCGCCGTCAGGGAGCAGCTTGCGGCGGACCTTGTCGCGAGCCTTAAGAGCCGGCCGGAGGGGACGTTTAGGGCCCTGGGGGGCATTGCGGAGAGGGAGTTTGAGAAGGCCGAGGAGTAGTCTGAGCGCAGCGTGGATACGTGAGGTCCAGAGATGGTGGAGACTGTGGAGAGGGGAAGAGGGGAGGGGGAGAAGACAAGGGAAGAGAGAACGCAGCCTTTAGACTTCTTGTTGTAATACTGCATGATATCCGTTCCACTCCGGACATCAGAACCAAATTCAATGCATTCGCGTAATCATCAATCGTGTGTCTTGTCCTGGGGGACAGGTTCGGCGCCCTCCATGACCTCCTTGGTCTCTTCGGGATTCTCCATCCCCCTCTCGTGTGTCTGGAGTTTCTCAGTCTCTCGCGTAGACTGTTCACTGCCTTCACCCCTCTGCAACCTCTGCAACCTCTGCAACCTCTCCAACCTCTCCAACCTCTCCAACCTCTCCAACCTCCCCAACCTCTCCAGCTTCCCCAACTTCTCCAGCCTCTCCAGCCGCTCGAGAATCCCCCGCTGAGCATCCTCAACAATCCCGAGCCGCTCCTCGAGTGCCTGTCTCTGCGCAATGATCCGATATCGATCCATCTCTGTTCCGATTGACCCGGGAAGGTCATGCTCTGACTTGACGGGGAGACTACAGGTGGACCGGCCGTGAGCTCAACGAAAGGGATGGTCAGCTCAACCTCGATTGAGCTCGTTGATAGTACCAAATTTCCTGAGTCAGCTAAAACGGACGCCCGTTCAGCTCACTTGTAGGACTGGTCATCAGCTGAGCAAACTCTCCTGTGAGCTCACTCTCAACCAAGTGTTGAAGTGGGAAAAGGTGCCTGATGATAGCATCGGAGCAACGTTTCCGCTCACTTCATAGAGGAGTTTGCTGTCAGCTGGGATCGTCGGTCGTCAAGCTCGCCGGACCTGGTTTGTGGCGGTTGGGTGTTGGCTTGCGATTCAGCTGTATCCTGATCGGGGAAGGCCAGCTTACGGTGCAGCTCCACTTCGTTCCTCATCAGCAGAAGTGGTATGGGTTTTTTGCTGGATGGCAATACCAGCTGGAGGTTCGGCGGCCGTGAGCTTTGGACGCCGTACTTGGGCAGTTTAACGTTGATAAGAAAGGCTGATATGCGCCCCCTTCTCGTTGGCAGCTCACCAGCGCACTGTAACTACAGACCAGCAACCCTGGTCGTCAGCTGATGCTAAGAAGTACAAAGCTCCTCTAGGACAGACTGTTGAAGCTACACACTCGGTCATACGTCACAAAGTACTTGCCGGGTAAAACTTCGCGCAGCTGTTGTTTGGTTTTATCATGCGGTTCCAATGCAAGCATACTGATGATGGGAAGCTATCCGTTCTGATGTCAGCTTTCGATTCATAGCCCACCAAGCAAGCAGCGCTCAGTGGTTTGGTCAGCTCAAGTACGCTGAGCTGCCCTGGTAGTCAGCTACACGTATTAATCCAAATAACCTACTCTCAGCACGCTTACAGCTGGCAAATGACTGTCCATGAGCTTCGATTCTCCCGGCAGCCAGCTAACCCCCGGTTGTAGAGCTTGTCCATCCGTCTGTTCTTCTGGGATGGAGGCACAATTGGTGGTCCTATGGACTTAGGTAACCACCTTGAGCGATCGACTCATCGGCAAGCTCACTCTTGAGTGGGGCCGATCGGTGGTGGCTCAGCTGAGGCGCGGTACATGCCAGGCTCTAACCCAGTTCCTTGCGGATGTCCCCGTGGCGATGAGGAGCACTGGTGTTCAGCTGAGCCCCATTGGCAAGCCCACTATCGACTCGGTCTTGTTGTCTCGGCTGTAGGAGCTTTTAATCCCCAACGCGGCCGTCCAGCTCTCACCCGGTCTCAAGCACGCCGCGCACTGTGTGGCTACGTGCGGTCTGTGTACCAGGCAGATGCTGAGTGTGAGCTTATAACGTGGCATCACTTCAACTCACCGCGACAGTGGCGCGAAGTGCCACTAGCCACTTTTCGTCAGCTAATCAAGAGCCAGACATAGCTTACTTTCGGCCGCGCCATCACGGGCAGCACGACGCTGGCCGTCAGCTGAGGACGGTGCCCGTGGCTCAGCTTACTCGCTTTGCTCTCTCGAATCTGGAGCCGATCAGCTTGTCTCGGTGGTAGAATAGCTCACCTCCTCAATGGAGATGAAGGAGCACCGGTGTGGATATCAGCTTCGATACGAGGAGCATAGCTCACCCTTGACCGTAGATGAGAGTGGCCAGCGCATGCAGTACCTGCGAGTCAGTTAGGCATATTGAAGGAGCAAGCTCGCCATGTGTACTCAACAGTCTGAACTGGTAACTGTTAGCTGGTTTACTAGTGGCGCCGCAGCTAACGCGTTGGGCCGTGAGAAGAAGCGTGAGTGACTGCCTGTGCCCTGGGATGGCGGCCATCAGCTCACCTGAATATGATCCAAACCACACTAACAGTCTGCGATCAGCTGCAATGTACAGTACGGCCCACAAGCCGACCTTGCTATTGCCTGGCATCCGTCAGCAGAAACTTCACACCGAGGCAGTTGCAGAAGGGGATGATGGCCGCCAGCTTGGCCCGTATGACTGCAGCCTACCTGACTTGGGCGGTGGAGTGTGTGAGTCACTTACACCTGACATACAGTTGAGAACTCCGATGCTTGGGCAGCTTACCAGACCAGACTCGTTCCCTGCCTTTGAGCTGGACATGATTATCTTTCCTAGAGGGGGCCATCCAATTGCGCTTTGATGGGACAGAGAGGTGCAGCAGACTGGGCATCAGCTTCGATGGGGTTGCGTTAGCTTACACGGAGGGTAGCTGGTGAGCCGGTGAGGCCGAGCGGCCAGGGGCCAGCAGCAGGGCAAGGCTGAGTGTCAGCTCGACAGTTCCGTGTACACAGCTCGCTTCTGTGCTAGGATACAGGAGGAATAACGCGGTTGGTGCGACAATGCAGTACCTTGCTTTTTTCCCGAAGGACTTCGGTGGATGTACGATGTACGGGTCGACTGATGACTGGAGTCGAGTAGACAAGCCATCTCCAGCAAGGCAGTGCGCTGTCGTTGTCGATCAATATATGGAAGGAAATGCTCTGCAAGGGCGCAGATCGCGCAGATCGAGAAAGACCCAAGGGCCTCACCCTCGCTCGTGGCACATGAAGCGAAGCGAATATCCCATATGCCATAAGTCTACAAAGTCTATGATTACTTGCGGTTGACCATCTTCTCGAGTGCGCTCGAGTCCATGACGTGGAACTCGCCCGTGCTGTTGCCCGAGAATGCGCCGAGCGCACCGCCGGACTTGAACTGCCTTCCCTGCTTCCTGACGGCCTCGTACATGCGGCGCTCGGTCTCGTTTCTCGCCGTCGTCTCCTTGCCACCCTTGCGGGGCTCACCGTCGCCCTCCTCGCGCTTGCGCTTGTTGGAGAGCTTGTCCTTGCGCTCCTTCTGCTTCTTGGGCGCCGCGGCGGCTGTGGCGGCGGTAGGGGCTTCGCGGAGCGCGAACGCCTTGGCGAGGTGACCCAGGTGCATCGACTTGACGTGGAAGAAGCGCTTCTCCTCGATCGGGTGGGTGGAGTAGGCGCGGACGAAGGACGCGAACGCCTTGCGTGCGAGAGCGGCGTTGTTTGCGTCCTCGAGCACCCAGCGCTCAAACGCGAGCTGCACGTCCGTCGCACGCTGCTCGTACTCGTAGCCCTTGCCGCCGAAACCGCGCTTCAGCACCTCCTCCACTCCGACCTGGGTGAGCTTCACCTTGCTCGTGTCCGTGCCCTCGGCACGTCCCATCTTGCCCTCGACCCAGGGGACCCACTCGGCCTCGCTCGGCGCGACGAACGCCCACGCCTCTCCTCCCTTTCCGGCACGAGCTGTACGACCGACACGGTGCACGTACTCGGCTGCACCGCCTTCCGTGGGCAGGTCGTACTGCACTACGGCACGGACGAGGGGCAAGTCAAGACCACGCGAGGCGACAGAGGTAGCGAGAAGGATCGAGGGGTTGGGCGACGGCTCGGCGAACGCCTTCAGACTCGCGAGACGGGTCTTGAGCGGCAGAGAACCGTGGAGGCGCTGGATCGTCGTCTTCGGGAACAGGGCCGACTCGAGCGTGATCGCGTCCGCCTGCGAGGGCTTCTTGGCAACAGCCTTCTTCTTCTCCTTCTTCGGCTTCGCCCCAGCGTCGCTGTCGTCGTCCGAGTCGGAGTCCTCGCCCTCGGCGTCCGAGCTCTCCTCGTCCTCCTCCTCCTTCGGGGCGGGACCACCCATGGTGACACCGCCGAGGAGGCGGAAGTGGTAGTCGACGGCGTCGGTCGAGCTGAGGAACACGATGACCTTGTTTCCATTCTCGGCCATCTCGATGTTCGCCTTGTCAGAGACAAGCGAACGGAGAAGCGCCACGAGCGCGACGAGGCGCAGTTTCGTCGGGGTCACGACGTACTTCTGCGACAGCTGCGAGGGCGGGGTGAACTTCTCGTCCTGGGGGATCACAATCGCGTTCGCCTCTGCGACAGCGTCGGCAATCTGAGTCTTCTCAGCCTCGGCCTTCTTCGCACGGGCTGCCTCCTTCTCCTTGTCTGCAGCCTTGAAGAGCACAGGGTCACGGAGAGCGATACCAGCGAGCTTCTCGACCTTGGCGTCGACGGTGGCGGAACAGAGTACAGTCTGCCGTCCGCGGTTCCAGTACGGCCAGCGCATGAGACCACCTCCCTCCGCGTCCTGCTCCTTCTCCGCGTTGATCTCGTTTCTCCGACGTCCGTCCAAAGCCTTGATGATGCCCGTGATCGTCTCCTCGAATCCAAGGTCCATCAGTCGGTCCGCCTCGTCGAGAACCAGGAACATGCATTTGCCGCACTGGAAAGAGGCAGTGTTCTGCAGGTGGTCGAGCAGACGACCCGGCGTCGAGACAAGGATCGGAACACCCTTGCGGAGCTTCGCCTTCTCGTGCGTTCGGGTCGAGCCACCGACGAGCAGTCCGGAAACAAGCCATCGGGTGTAGTGCTCGTCGTCCGAGTCATCATCGTCGGCAGCAAGAGACATCATGAGCAGGCTCTCGAGCACCTTGCTGATCTGCTGGGCGAGTTCTCGAGTGGGCGCCATGATGATGGCGAGTGTGCCAATAGACCGGTCGATGTAACTGAGCTTTGACAGCGGAAGGAGCGACTGCACGATGGGCAGCAGGTAAGCGAGCGTCTTACCGGAACCGGTCTGGGCCTGGATCAGAACGTCCGTCGGAGCGTCATCAGAGACCTGGAACGCAGAGTCGTCACCCTCTTCCTCGTCGTCGTCTCTCCGCGCATGAGGGTCGAGAGGGTACGAGAGCATGTAGGGCAGACACGCCTGCTGGATGCCCGTCGGCGCCTTGATCTCGAGCTTGTTCTTCAAGTGGCGGTTGATAAACTTGTGCAGACCGAGGCTAGCGAAGGACGAAGTGTCCACCGGTGCGTTGGTGGGAGCACCAACCTCGACATGCTGCGACTTGACCTTGGGAAGACGCTGGTAGGCGGTGAACAGAGAGGAGACGATCTGGGGCGCGGCGGGCTTGCTCTGCGCTGCCGGCGCCGCCTCCGTCATTGGAAGTCGAGAAGGCCCAGCCCGGGACTCATAGTCGGAGTCAGACCCAGAGTCGGAATCGGAGTCGTTGTCAAAGATCGGAGCCTTCGGCAGCTTGACCTTTTGCGGTGGTTGCGGTACCGGCTGCTGAGTAGCTGTGGACCGGGCGGCCAGTCGCGCGACCGGCTTCGGGGCAGGAGCTTGCCGGGCGGACTCAGACCGAGGTGCCGGACGAGAGACAGGGGCAGGCTTGGATGCAGGAGCTGCCGTCTTGGCAGCCGCCTTCGGAGCTGCTCCGTAGTTGGGCTCGGAGTCGAACTTCTTGACGGCTCGTCGGACAGCCTGCTTCTGCTTGACTCTGGAAGTCAGCTATGGGTCGATGCCGCTAAGCTTACCTCTCAGTCCACCTTCCACCCTTTTTCGGAGCAAGCTGACGCTTCAGAACACCCCCGTCGCTGGGAGCTGCAAAGTTGAGCTCGAAGTCGTCCATGCTTGCTTAGTCGACGGTTGTTGTGACGACAGCAGCGCTGGGACTGATTGCAGCCCGAAGTTCTGAAATTCAGAGATACAGTGGCAAAAATGACGTGTGGGATGATACAGGGCGGTGCCCCGCCTTTGTCGTCACTTGTCGATCCTCACCGTAGCTCTCACCTTCCTCAACATCCCTACCCCGATACCAAGCACCGACCGCTGACGACCTCCCTGCGAGTGGGCGGGATTTATGACAGCCCAACATGGCGATGATAACAGATACCGGGTTGGTGACGGGATTTGATCAGCGATTTCGGCTGACGATATCAGATATGTGCTTCACGCGATCCGGCTGTCCGCTTTGCGGACCACAGACGATCCCCTGACGCCGCGCATCGTCACCCTTGATCCGACCTTCGGAGGCAACCCCTACGTCCAAGCGATGGGGTTGAGCGACATCGACAAGTGGCCAGAAATAAAGCGAGCACTCGACTCTCCGGAACCAGAGCAAGAGCCCGGTGCGCCTGCTCGGCGGCGCGGCGATGCTTACAGCCCTGGGGAAGCGTCTACGCCCTCGGACGTCGCCGGTCCGGAGCCACCACGGCCAGGCGGGGCCAATCTGCGATACACGCAGACCATCATGCCTGGGAACCGGACGGGCGGCCTCGGCATGCGCGTGACGGGGCGACGTGACGACGGACGGCGGCGGCGAAGAGATCCGGACAGCCGGCCGCGCGCAGACTCGGAACCGGAACCGAAACCTCCATCGTTGCCTCTTTCTCCCGAGCTGCGAAGCGAGCTGACGAGTTCGAGCTCGGTGGGAGGAGCGGCCCCGAGCTTGATGGGCACCCTGTACAGCGGTGGGGCTGTGCCGGTGGAGGATTTAGGCGACGACTTGGAGGTCGATGTCGATGAAGGGTCCGATGTTGACGACGACGAAGTGGATGAGGAGTTGGTACCAGCACCGAAACGCCCGACACACATGCGGCAAGTGTCAAACTTCATGGTGCCGGCCCCGCCTCGTCGCGTGTCTACCATCCACGAGGACGACAGGCGATCATCGACCGAGGAAGAGCCCGCGCTGCAGTTCGGTCGCCAGCCTCTCCATGCCCCGCAGAAATCTGCTTTGACTGCTTTGTTGAATGCGCATGTCCCGCACCTAGTGTCGACCGGAGACGGCCAGGCTCCTACCAGCGCGCCCACGCAGGTCAACCCGTTCAACTCGCTCTACGCCAGTGTCGCTGCGCCCCCGACACTGCCCAGTCTCAGTCTAGAGCTGTTCTACCCGCACTCTGACGAGCCCAGCGAACCAGTCATCGTCCAAGTTCGAAAGGACGCAACCGTGGAGGAAGTCACCGGCTACGCTCTGTGGAAATACTTGGAGGAGGGCCTGCAACCGCCAATCGCCGAGGAGGACTGCACGACCATCAACTGGGGGCTCCGAATCGTGGAAGATGATGGAGAAGTTGATGAGGATTTCCCCGCTCTCGATCGCGAGTCGAAGGTCTCCAAGTTCTCCTACGGCCAGTTCGGTATCGTCAAGGCATCCGAGTCACAGAGGAAGCAGAACGAGGCGATGATGCCCTTGATCCAACGCAGGCCTTCGCGGATCATTGCAGAGCCGACGCGGCCGCCTGTCCGCCAGAACTCGCAGCCAGCCATTGCTGCTGGTGGCGCTGCCGCTCCAGCTCCACCATTGCCGGTTATGCCTCCTGTCCCGGTTCCTGCCGCACCCATGCCTGCCTTAGCCCGGTCGCCGGAGGATATGATGGATGTCACTGAGCAGCTGTCGTCCTCGAGGTCGCGTCCGACACTCTTACGGGTGCGCGTCGAAGCCACCCCAAGTGTAGCCTTTACGACCACGCTATCTGTCCCGAGCGACATGTACATCGCCGACCTGACCGAAGTCCTCGTCCAGCGGAAGAGCCTGCAGGGCCCGTCGAGCGAGTGGGTGCTGTGTCTGGGCAACAAAAGCCTCGCGCTGCCTCTGGACCGCACCGTTGCGAGTTTAGGCAGCAACACGGAGCTCGCGCTCGTCACGCGGCGGTGGGCGCTCGAGAACGGCCTGGGAACAGGCGACCGGCGCGGCGGCGACCCGAACGCGAACATCTTCAAGCGCACGAGCGAGCACATGCCGCCCGACCTGACCGCGTTCACAAAGTACACCGTGCTCCGCAAGACGGGTATTGGAAAGCACGAGCGCGTCCTCGCCATCGACGGAGACTACATCCACGTAAGCTCTCCCCCACCTGACCCGTAGCTGACATCCAGATCATGCCGTCCGAGAACCGCGGGTTCTTCGATACGATGAAGACGACAAGTTTCCACGTCACGCTCGTCGCGAATGTGAAGCTGTCCGGGCGCGCGGGCGGGTTCAAGCTGTACGTGTGGCGCGACGGGGGACGTAAGCGGTACGAGTTTGAGGCCGAGAACGGGCGTATTGCGGCCGAGATTGTCGACAACATCAAGGAACTGTGAGTACTGGTTGTTGAGTGCTGGTTTCGCGGAGCATTTTCAAGCTAACCAAACACAGGATGAGGGTGTACCAGAAACCAGACCGCACCTCGGCGTACATCCGCTCGTCGGTGCACCGGCCGTAAAAGAGACTTTACGTATGTCTACATCTTGTTGTACCACCATGCAGATGCAAAGCGTCTGCACAATAGCCGTACGAGCATATGAGCAACCTGAACATCAGTCGAGCCGAGGCGGATCGTTGCCGATCATCGGAATCAAGCCCGCCCTTGAGATCGCCGTATCTTGCCAACAATCGCGAAGCCGTCCCACCACTCCAACCACTCAACGACTCGCCAGCCAGCTTTGCAAAAGAGGAATCTCTCTATCGAGAGGCTCCGACCCCGGCCCGACTCGAACGGACAACCTTCAGGAATACGTTTGTATATCCCAGTCATTGGAATCTGAAGCGCTACCAATTACGCCACGGAGTCACCGTGATGCGGTCACGTGAGGGAGGGGTGCAGCTCTCCCACGGACGATCCCGCACCCGTGAGCATGCAGAGATGTGCTCACTGCGCGCATAGTTTGCATGGTGAACTGCCTTTCACTCATCAGCTGCACAAACGGTTGCGTGGGAGAAGTGTCGGGTGCAGGACGCTGTGGTGGCGGTGACGTTACCACGTGCTGCGGCTAAGAGGAGGTCAGAATAAAACTGAGCTGCATTCTGAAGGGAGTGACTGTAAGTTGGCTACGATTACTTGTTTAGGTCTACGTCTGCGTTCTAGTTTGCCGCGTTTACTTCACGAGGTGCGGGAAGACGAAGTCGGCCCAGAGGCTCTTGTCGTCGGTGAGGAGGAGGTAGCCGGCGGACTCGTCAAACTGCTGGACGCTGAAGCACTCCTTGCCATCATTGAGGCAGAGGTACCTGCCATTGAAAACGATGTCGGTGGTGCGGATGTCGTCGTTCTCGTCGCCGCAGAGCGCGAGCGCACCCGCGCCGTCGCCAGTGGCCGAGAGACACCAGCCGGGGTACTGGGCGAGCTCGGTGCCGTGGTCGGTGCTGATCCAGCCCTGGTCTTCGGCATTGGAGGCGCCGTTCAGGCTGTTGTCCTCGGCAGTGACCTGGCAGGGCTGCAGGGTCACACTGTTGGCGTAGGCACCCAGGGTGTGGCTGGCGTGCGCGCACAGGTTCCTGCCCTGGAGCTGGATGGTAGACGGAACAATGCTGCCGCCGCCGTTGACCTGCTGGCGGCGCTCGGGAGGGGCGGCGAGGGCGCCGGTGAGAGCAAAAAGGGCGAGAGTGTGCTTCATTGTTGTTACGGTGGTTGTGTTGGGACTTGAGTTGTTGTGGATGGTCTGTGAACGGACATTTGGAGCCTTCTTATATACCTTTTGTTCTTGCGGAAAGCGAGAACGCTATCTCACACGTCAGTGCCCAGGATTGCCACTGCATAGTGTCCTGTCCTCGTACATCGGCGTGTGGCCCGACATGGAAGACAGCTCAACGTTCAGCTAGACGCAGATGGTACTTGGAATGAACAGCTCTTACCGACCCAGAACCTACTTTTCGGTCACTAGTCAGGATCTTTGCTCCGCGCTGGGCAGGAACCCGTCTCGGTTCCCCGATCCCCAGCTTTGGTCCACTCTGACAAAGTCATTCCCGCAAACTCCTCCGGTTCCAGTGCCTCGGCGCGTCGTGTCATGACTGCCACGCACTTTGCGCAGCAAAGTACGCAATCTCTCCGCTCCACCATTCTGATGCAGCTATGGGAGTCACGAGTCACGGGCCGTGCCTCTCCCATGTTGGCGGTGCTGGGACGCAACCCTGTTCTTCCCGAACACTGCCACAATGGGAGGATTTATAGTTCGTCTCACTTGCTTCCTTGTGCCGATCTTGGGGTCTTCTGGAAACGGAACAGGTCCGTCCCGAAGAAGTGTCGGTCGACACTTCTATAGCGCGTGCGCGGCCCTCAGCAAGGATATGGACGTTGTGCATAACGGCTCGGACCGCTGCAGGCTTGGCGGAGCTAAAGGGCCGTCGTGAGGCACAGCTTCGGTAGACCATTAAGATAAGATTACACAGCCATGTGGGCGGAGATACAAGGGAAACATTCTTCTGGCGTTCTCGCCGATGCTTCGGCCTGGTTCGAGCAGGTGCACACGCTCCGCGCCTTGAAAATATCCTGCAGGTATGCTTCCCCAGGGCGCTGGAACGGTGCCCCCCTGTGTCAGCTTGGTAGTCAGTCGTAGGTGAGTGTGGCACTTACGCCCCTCGATCATCCACCTTCGTCCACCCCCGCCATCGCCCACTCCTCACCGCCGACTTGCTTCCTGAGCGATAAAAAACCACGCAACACACCGCCTTGACCTGCGCGGAGTCGAAAAAGAGTGTGTACTGGACGACTTAGGAATCGAACCAAAGACCTCGTCAAGTGCTAGCAACATGCTAATGACGCGCTCTACCAACTGAGCTAGACGCCCCCAGTCACGACAAGACTTGAGTCTAGGCGCAGATCTGCAGCGCTGGTGGCCCCACAGCGCGGAGAGAGCGACGGAGACCTACAGCATGGATGGTGATGGGTCAGGTAGAGGTCGGGAGACGGTGGGGAGGGTCGGTGACCAAGGCTGCCGAAAGATGTGTCGAATGGCGCATTGGAAAGGGCAGCCAAGTCAGGAGGCACGAAAGTCCAGCTCGGCAGCCAAAGCTTCTGCACGTAGCAGCTGCCAGCTGCCTTCCCGGACGCACAGCGCTGTTGTCCTGGCTTTGCTTCCAACGCGTAGGGGCGCCGAGTGTGCGCTCTTCGTCATCCTTCCGGCAGGCACGGAGGCACGCCGCCAACAGCCTGCCTGATCCACCCTGCGGCAGACCTTGCCGTGCGTTTCGCGTGTTCCGTGTTCCGTGCAGTGCAGGCGGGTGTTGCTGCCTCGTTGTCGGGACCGGGACATACACCGCTGTGCTTGATGCTTCAGGCGACCGTTGGCTCGGGAAATGGAACGATGCTGTGGCGCTTGGCAGCAACGGCGCGGCTGCAGAGTGATGGTGACGTACGCTGGGCAGTATGAGTCGGGAGAAGGGTTCTGAACTCGAAGGAAGCATGAATGGTGTCGGTCAGCAGTTCAATCTGATATTGCAACCTGCTGCGAGGTCTGTAGACACGTGAGCGCGAGTGTCGACGCGGGTGATGCTAACCATCTTTGGGTGGCCTCATGCTGTTGATTCAAACCCCCAGCTTCGAACACGCTTTGCAGAAGTCAGAACTCTTCATGCAGCAGCATTGTTCCCCATGAGTATTTGACACACGCACAAACAACGCCGTGCACAAACCTCAAAGCCACCCTCACACCACGAGTGCCGTGCGTCTCCCTCGCACCCCTCGCGCACGATCCGTCTTGAGCGCCATCATCAGCGTCGCGTTGGCGATCAGTGCCCACTGATAGAAAAGATACATAAGCAGCCTCCCCCGAGCGTTTTCTGTTCTCCAGCGAACTCGCTCACTCCCAACGAGGGATCCAGCAGAGCCTTCGCCGGGGGCAGCTCTTCATAGCTGTTCCAAGTCGGAACCCTGAGACGCATTGGTCGTAGGGCTTTGTGAGTGCTGACAGAATGGCCCGGCTGACCGTAACCTAGCCCCCCTCGTTGGGTCCATTTGAAGGAAAAGTCGTCCTCGAGTACGCACAGTTCGTCCTCGATATTGGCGGCAGCTGGCATGTCGAGATTCTCTGCGAGGCTCATCGGCCCAGGGTTACGTCTCCTTGCACTTGCTGGGCTTCTTAGTGCGGCCAGACCCGTCGACGCCAGGTACAAATCGACATGCGCGACACCAGTCACGCCGAGGAGTAGCTTGTGCTTGATCCACGCGAAAAGTTTGCCTCCCACCTCGTCTGTTCGTTCGCCGGAGGGAGGTAGAGCCACTCTGTTGCGACCGCTCATTCGGGTCGTTGAAGTAGTTCCTCACCATCGCGACGTGGGGCAGTCTGAGCGCTGCCATGTCCAAATGGCACCTGACGAGCGAGTCTTCCTCAATGCTATGGAGGTGCTCGACCTCGACAACTGCCGCGATGCTGGCGACGCAGCCGTGGGACACTCGGCGCAGCCCGATTCTCTGTGGATTCTACCACCGCTCTGCCTCAGAGGTCAGGGCTCCGGCTCTCTACCCGACGACGACAGCTGGCCACGTCCCAGCTGATCCACCTCACGGGAGGTTGCCAACGGGGGATATCTCCTTGTGAATCATCTCGTCGTTGTACGGGGAATGTTGACGGTGTCTTCCCTTCAACCCAATGGACGTCTGGCCGGTCCTCGAGCGCTATGTCCGAATTGTCGACCGGGTTTCTAGCAAGCCGAGCTACCCCGGTATCAAGAGGATCACCTCCTACGACTGTGCGCCCCCCTGTTCACCGAGTTGTTAGATCGGCACGAACTGTGGTCGGTCGTGGGGTCGTTGGCTGAGGTCGTTGCTTGGGGTCAAATGCCTGGGATAGTTGGTCGGCCACGATGCCCGCGGTCAACTCGTCAGCAAGTGGAGCCGCGGATTTTGAACGGCGGTGCACGAGTGCTCGTCATGGAGTTCCTGGGCATGGCGTATGGGGCGTGTCGGAGGCGCGAACGTGTCCACTGTCCTGCTCGCTGCCATACAGCAAGCGGAGCAGGAAACGGCGAGGCAGCCCCCGCCTGTGCGACCAGTGGATGGGATACGCACCCCTGTCCCGCATGACACGCCCAGTGCCTACAAAATGGACCGCGCCTACACCGACACGCACAGCCCGGACGACCCAGACGACGCTGGCCGTTTCTCTGCCCGAATCTAGTTCTTGGGTGAACCAAGTTTGGGGACATCATCTCCCTCTCACGATGAATCGAGCGCCAAGTGTACTTCCTCCCCGGAGACCTGCTCGTGTCCCCTCGTCTTTGTCAAAGCCATGCTCGAAGGCGAACGGGGTGGCAAGGTCAGCCGTGAGGACGACCATGATATCGCCATGATCGCCATCCTCGCCGTGATCGCTTCGGTCGTCGCGATATCTGCTAACAGTACCGGGAGACCCAAGGTCGCCTCAGCCAAGCGGAACGTGGGCCGTCGTTGTCAGTCGGATTCAATGGAAGTATTAGGCTCAGTCGCCCCCAAGTCATGCCCCGATCTTTCCACTTGTCGTGTCGACGGAAGAGTGGGCATACTTGGCACCATCTGGGACCAATAAAACAGAAGAAGCGAAACGAGGGAAGAGAAGAGTCGGCGTGAAGGAGAGTGGGAGTGGATCCTGTCATGGCGTACTCTGTCCTATCCCCTCCCCTCCATCTCAGCTCTGGAACCAAGGAGGGCGATAGGACAGATTACGCCATAACATGGTCCTCTCGTCCTCTCCGTCCTCCATCCTCACCCTCACCCTCACCGTTGTGTCCAAAGCACCACGTGACCATCAACGAGCCGGTAAGTGAAACCAAGTCCCCAGTTCTTCGCATCGTGCCTGAATTCTTCCCTGAATGTATCATGTTTCAATCCTCGAATTTCGGTCCACCCGTCGGTTTTTGACTTCCTCGCTGTACGTTGTGTTTGTCGCGTTACGCCTCTGCACGCGTCACTTCCTTCTCAATCCGGTAAGACCAGTCCGCCCACTCTTCCATCCCGACGCGGACAGCGGGTCAATGAACTCCGAGAACCGGATGCAATGGGTTTCTGCGAAGTTGTTTGCATACAAGAACTCAAAATGTACTGCACTGCACGTGTAGTGTTTGAAGGAGGGGTCTACTTGTTACTACTGCTTTTATCGTGGATGTGTGGATTGTGGGTGTTGTGTGTGTGGGAGGGAGGACTACTGACTTATTAACTACTTCACTACTTCGCTACTTCTGTCTCATGCACCGTCTCGGCACTAGAGCCATCGCAGCCATCGCCTTCGCCTCCGGCTCAGGCTCGTGCTGCTCACTCGACCAGCCCAGTCTCCGCTCTCTCCAACTGCGCAACCCTCCTCGCCCTCATGCGGCAGACCTTCTCCTCCTCCCGTCCATAAACGCGTGCACACTCCTCCTCCGCGCTTCCCTTTGGCGTTTCCAGCCCCAAACCACTCTTGACCTCCTCTTCCCTGACACACAGCTCGACCTTGGGTCCGTTCGCCAACGCCTTGGGCGGACGGCCGTTGCTCTTCACTGCTGGGTTGGAGAGGGAGACGAGGCCGAGGGTCTCGAGGTTGGAGAGGAGGTCGCGGTAGTCTGATTCCGGGGCGGGGGGGAGGGGTGATGATTCGTGCGACAGCAGGTGCGAGTAAGTCGCGTAGAGACTGGAGACGGTGAGGGACTCGGAGACCGCGCCTGTGGGACAGCCTGCCTGCCCACTGCGCGAACGGAGCAGGAACACGAGCAGCGCCACGAGCACGAGCCGGCCTTGCAGCGGCACGCTCCTGATCTTGTTGCCCACCGCACTTGCCGGAGCAGCGGAACTGCTACCAGCAGCAGCTCGCAAGGCTTGCGTATGACTCGCGAATGCCTTGAGCACATGCGGTAGCGCGACCTTCACGAGCACCTCGGCGCCCTTCTTCGTCCACTCTGTCTCGGCCAGACTGACCGCCGAGCTCAGCACTCCCAGGCACATGCGCAGGTCGCCGTTCTGCGCCTCGACCTTGCGCGCCAGCAGCTCGAGCGCTCTGCCGTCCACCTGCACGCCTTCGGTGGGGAGACGGTCCGAGACGATGCGGCTCATGTCCTGCGCGGTGTAGGCGCGGAAGGAGAGGACCTGGGGCATGGCGCCTGACGCGAGCGA
This sequence comes from Trichosporon coremiiforme, assembly GCA_039545355.1. NCBI lineage: Eukaryota > Fungi > Basidiomycota > Tremellomycetes > Trichosporonales > Trichosporonaceae > Trichosporon > Trichosporon coremiiforme. Next base: position 777,018 of record BCJJ01000017.1, read on the forward strand.
GAGGTTTGCGCGCACAGTCAGGTCGAGCGTGTTTGAGATTGCCACTAGCTTGATGGTACGCTTAGACGACGACAGCAGGGGCAGCGAGAAGAGCTTGGAGAGGACGTGCGAGACTGCCGGCGGGGCGAGCGTCGGTGGCGGAGGCAGGAGGGAGTCCACCTCGTCGAGGATGATGAATGTCTTGTGCCCCTCCGTAGAGAGATGCTTCGACACGGCAGTCTCAGTCTTGCCACACCCGAGCTCGGAGCCAAGCCGAGACCACACATCAGGCGCCTTCAGACCCATGACGCCGACTTCGGCGACGCGCCACCCCTGCGCGGCGAGTGACCGCCCGACAGCAGTGGTCAGAGCAGTCTTGCCCGTCCCTGGCGGACCGGAGACGTACATCCCCACGTCCTCCGTGGACACGAGGCCGAGGTAGGTCTGGAACACTGCCTTCTCGTCTTCGCGTCCGACGATACCGTCGAGCGCATCGGAGGAACGCGCCGACAGGCGCAGCTTGGCCTTGAGAGCACGGTATGGGTTGGCAGGGGTTATCTCGGGGAAGGGTGACTCGGATGCGTCGCGGCATGTCACGTCGTCCATGGCGTAGGCGAGCTCAGTGGCTGAGGGAGATGACGGCGGCGGCGTAATGAGAATTTCGTCAGAGATGGCAGCCTTCGTTTTGCCCTTGCCCTTGGGGTCCTTCGGGTCGACGTCCATGTCACCATCGGGAGAGACGATGCGCTCACGGTCCTGGGACGATGCCGTCGTCGCGAGCGATGGCGAAGGCGACGGGGACGGCAAGCACGAGCTGGTCCTCAGGTCGGCAGAGCGGCTGGGACCCGCGGCAGCAGAAACTCCTGAATCATGTCAGTTGACAATACCCTATTGAGCGGGAGTTTACTTACCTGCGCTTTCGCTGCGGAGGCTGGAGATGCTGCTGGAGCGATTACGGCTGAGCTGCCTGCTGACGCGGACGCGCTTTCTCGAGCTCTCAGCGGGCGACGGACGGGGCGGAGGCTGCGGGTCGCGCGGAGGGGGGATGTTCTCCTTGCCCTTGCCGAAGCGGGGACCGCCGGAGGGACCGGCCTCGCCGCCGTCTCCGCCCTTGATCGCCGGTGGGCCCGAACCGCCAGACGCGACCTCCTTGATCTGCGACAGGGAGGGAACGGCACTCGTACTATGAGCGCGGAGGAGCATCCCGCCGCGACTTCTTGTGGCGACACCGAGGCCGAGGGATGCGGGTGCGGGAGAGGGGGTGGGCGAGGCAGACGCGCCGTTGCCGCCCCGGCTGGAACCGAAGAGGGACGCGGAGCGCGTCAATGTCGGTGAGGCTGAGGGCGGACGCGTCCGGCGGCGGTCGGCGGGGGATGCTGTCCGTGCGGGGGAGAGGGCAGAGGGGGCGGTCGCGTTGCGGCGAAGTGGGGAGCGGCGGGTACGGCGGGAGGACTCGGGTGTGTCGGCCGACAGGAGACGTTCATTGTCCTGGTTGTCTTCGGGCTGCTCGTCTGCTGCGCGCGTTCGTTTCGGCGCAGGCATTTTGTACGCGATGGTGATGAGCGAGTATGTGTGCGATGCACGAAGATTCTCGTGTGAAGTTTGGGAAGGAGGTTATTACAATGGGAGGGGTGTGGAGTGAATGAGGCTACGCTACTCTACGCGTAATGAGTGGCTCGCACCGGATGAAGGGAAGGGTGGGAGGCTGGAGTCGAGGGTCAACGGTGGCAGATTGGAATGTACGTCGGGAATGCAGCGAGCAAGATACACAAGAAGGGAATAAGCGCGAAAGGCAGCAGTGGGAAGGGTGCCAGGGTGCCGAGTGACAATGGGCTCAAGAACAAAGGATGGAATGATGTGAGATTGAGGTCGAAGCGGGCGGCTGCAATGCAAAGAGTCGGTGTCGAGTATCCGTTGTCGGTGATGGCAGGTCGTTGTCGAGGCTCACTCACTCTGATTCCTGACATGGCTCAATAGACCTAGCTCAGGACGCGTTCGACGGAGTCAGTCTGGCTCGGCCTGTGCAGCATGCAGCAGTCTGAGCCCGCCCAGGGCTACCAGGGGTGTATTAGGTCAGGCGCGTCCACACGTGGCGAATACCTCCGCTCATTTACTTTTACGTACGACGCGTCGCCCCTTCAACAGCCCCCTCGCAGCCCTCGCAGCCCTCGCAGCCCTCGCCGCCCTCACCGTACGCGCAAAATGACGTCAGGGTAGTGCAGCAGTCCCTCGTTCTGCAATATACCCTTCCAAAAAGAACAACCATCATGCTCGTCGGTTTGTCTACTTGTTGTACAAAAGGATAGAGTCAGCAAGCACACAGTACCTGCTTGAAATAATGATTGTAATGGTGTGATAATACTACAGACCGAGCACCTCGCGGTCCGCAGATGCGACCCACCGCCCCTCAACGTACTTGGCCTGGATGTAGTCTTGAATGTCCCTGCGAAACCTCGTCAGCCCGAATAATTCCTGAGCCAGCCAGCCAGCCAGCCAGCCACAAAGTTACTCACTCGTCACTCGGTACCCAGTCAATGGGCTTGTTCCGCTCCCAGAACGCGTTACCCCGTGCATTGCCCCAGTCCTGTGCAAGCTGGATCGCCTCGGGTGCCCAGTTGTCCAGGTCCACACTCCGCGGCTTGGAAATGTGCGTGCCGAGTCCGCGGTGCAGACCGCAGCAGCGGATACACAGGAACATGACCATTGGCATATCCCGCAGACCTGTCTGTCAGCTATACCCAAGCATATCAGCTCCATTCTAAACTTACTTTGGGTCGCCCATCTCGACGACTTTGTCCGCTTGCCGCAATCAGCGCAACGTGCGTTAGCGCCAGTGTCCGCGATTTGTCGAAGTAACGCCTTGTCAAGCTTGACGGGCTCGAGGTCGGCTTGTTCCTCCATGCCTGGCGGGAGGCCAGGGGAGCCGAGCACGGGTGACAGGGCACGGAGACTCGCGAGGTTGGTATCCGGGTACTGCGGCTGCGGCTGCCCCTGCCCATACTGCTGCGCGTGAGGCGTTTGCGGTTGGCCGTGTTGCGTCTGGCTGTGACCGGACGAGCTGGGAGCCTGCGCGTCCCTCGGATCTCGCTGCAGCCCCGCCATCTCGTACACCCTCCGCTCAATGTCGCTCTCCATGTCATAAGCCCCGTGCTCTTCACGGTGATTGAAGCTGTTCGCGTACATGAACGCTGGGCGTTGCTGGAGGTCCATCGAGTTGCGATTCGCCTTGCCGCCACTCTTGCTTCCGAGCTTGTCGCCTGCCAGTTCTGCTGACGATTTGATCCGGTTTTTCAGGCTTTGCCGATGCTGTCCACCGCGGGGGGTCGAACTCTCGCCTCTTGGCGGGGCCGGTCGCGGTGGGGCGGGGAGAGAATGCCGGCTCGCATTCTGCTTCACTGCTGGCGGAATCGGCAGGCGGCGATCACGGTCGGACTGGCCTGAGCCTTTGCGGCTGGGCGGGAGTTCGAGCTCGTCGTCAAAGTCTGGCGGGGCAAGCTTCTTCACGTCGTTCAAGGACCGGAGCGTAGAAGTACCGTTAATACAGGCCTCGATTGCGTTGCACAGCGCGTAGATCCACGTCTTCATGTCGTTCTCGGACATGGCCTGGTACAGCCTCCTGCCGTGCGAGGGCGTGACGATCTCGAACACGAAGCGCCGGTCGGTGCCACGCCCCTCGCGCACGCTCGCAAACTTGAGGTCGATCACGGTCGAAGCTGACTCGGGCTTGTTAGGGCCTCCGTCCTTGTACTCGTACATCTTGGAGTGTGCCAGCACGACCCAGATGCCTGATGTCAGCTCATAACCCACAGTTAACTCACGGTCCCATTTGCCTCGCGTGCCGCCCTTCTCGAGCTCCTCCCACGTCCCCGTGCCCCAGAGCACACCCTCCTTCTTCCTCCCGGCCAGCTCGCGCTGCTCGTCCTCGTCGCCCATACCGCTGAGGCCGCCGACACCGCCGATCGACGGCGACGTGCTCGGCTGCTTGTGGTGGTCGGCCGTGAGCTTCGCCGCGGTATCAGCGAGGGCGACGGAGCGCTGTGAGTCGTAGTCGCCCACATTGTTCGCGCTGTCAGCAGGCAGGAACGGAGACCGGTACACCTTGACGCCGGGCTGAATCGAATGGCGGGCCGCATGCCGCGAGCTACTCCTAGGAGGTCGCGGTGGGAGCGGCAGCTGTCCGTCGCCTCCGTCCGACGGCGAGCCGTCTGGCGTGCCGATCGGAGGCACGTCGCCCAGCTGCTCGTAGCTTCTCCGGGGAGATAAGTTCTGCGTCGCGTACGGGAAGGGTGGCACGTTGGCCGATGACACTGGCGGGGCGCGCTCGACGAGCGGCTGTGCCGAGGGGAGGTGGTTCAGCGTCGCATTCGTCGAGGAGAAGAGGCCGCGGATCTTGCGTCCGCCGAGGATCTTGTTGATTTTCTTGCCCTTGTGCTCCTTGCTTGCATTAATGGCTGCGAGATCCGTCGAGCTCGTAGGGAGGACGCGCGGCCGGGGCGTCTCGAGTCCGTTGCCCGAGAGCTTGCTCGCCAAGTTCTCGAGCACGGTCGTCTGCTGTTCTCGTGCGGCCCAGCCCTGCAGAAGGTCGTTCCGGACGTGGTGGAGGTGTGCGAGCGAGAGCGTCAACGACCGCGTGAGGGCGTCAAACGAGCCGCGGGCACTGGCATCGTCGCGAGACAGCAGGCGCACGGGCGTCTCGCTCACGGCTAACTGTCGGCCGCGCTGTGTGGGCGTGTCGACGCCGCTCGTCTGTGGCCGCCCAAAGTCGCTCGGTTCGTGAGGCGGGGGGTGCGTGTCTGCCCGCTTACCCGGTACCTGGCTCAGGAGGCTGCCGACCCAGCCATACATGCCGACTAGGAGGTCGAGGCACACGACAGAGCTCGGCGGCACGGCGTACAGAAGCGTCGAGTGGTGGTTGTAGCGCGCGAGGTCGAACTGGGCAGCGCGGGTCGCCTGGGCAACGTCCGCCGAGCTCGAGCCCGAATTCGACGATATCCCAGATGATGAGGACAAATACGCGGCCGTATCGGAGTAGTACTGCTTCGCGACACTCTATGGTCCAGTCAGCCTGTTTACCGGAAAGTGATAACGCATAACGCACCTCGAACTTGTGTTGTTGACTGCCGGCGCCAGTTAATCCCTGGCGCTTGATTTCGCCCTTGACCGCGCTCAGCGAGTGCAGCACCATCTCCTGGAGATCCTCCCTCTCGCGGGCGCGGCGTTCCCGCGCAACCTTGCGGATACCGTTGTAGTTGTCGAAGACATCTCCCTGGACGCCGTAGCCGCCCTCGAGCCAACGGCCAAGCTCGCCGAGGGACGACAGCAGCTCGTCCTCTGCTGTCTCCAGCTGTTCCAGGAGGGCAACATACGTTGCGCTAGCGGTCAGCACAGTCTTGGCGAGACGCTTCAGCGTTCCGGCCGAGTGCTCGAGCGCAGCAAATGTCGAGCGGCATAACAGCGAGTCCGGGAGTGGTTCTGAGGGGACGGGAGCATGGTGCGGTGGCCGGCTGACGAACGGCGGTGACGGTGATGGCTGACCGTTCTGACCCGATTGTTGACTTGGCGCACCGTTGCCGTTGCTGTACGAGTCGCTATAGCTGCTGTCTGGCGGGAGAGCGTTTTGGGGCAGTCGGGCGGAGGAGATGGAGCTGTGGACGGAAGGCGAGGAGGGGGGCTTTGCGAAGGCTCGGGAGCTGTCCGAGTCTGTGCTGGTGACGGTAAGGCTCGGGGAAGGGGGGACGGGTGGGACGGGGGAGGCGCGGGGTCGTGATGACGATGCCATGGCCGCTGGGGGCATGATGACAAGAAGGAGTTATGGGCTTGTTATGATGGCGATGGGCTTTGCAGTGATGGCTGAGGGGTAGGGATCGGCAGAGTCGAGTGAGTCTGTTTCCAAGATGATGAGCAGCCAGCCCTCAGTGCGTCAGTCGGTTGTCGACACATACACCGGGTGGACAGGGCTTGAGGGGATGAGGGGAGCCTTAGTGCTTAGTGCGGGCGTAATGTTTTGATCGGGCACCGAAATAACAAAATGGACCCGGCGTAAACAAACACATTAGCCACTTCCGTAATGGAAGTGGAAGCATTAGAAGCGGTCGAATCGATGTCTCAATCGCAGCCTAACTGCAAGCTGCATGCTGCATATGCTCTGCAGAAGTAATGCTCGTACGCATGCCTTCCCGCATCTGCAGCCCCTCTCTGCTCGAGCAAAACCCCTGGGACGACCCCGATGCAGGCCCCTTGTCAATTACCTGCGCTGCAGCTCCGGCGAAGCGGATGGACCGTCAGACCCTTTGTTTGTTTACAGCATGAGCACACTTGATTCCCTGGATGGGGTCCTGCAGAGTCCTGCATCAAGCCGTCGAGCCGTCTGACCCGTTTTCTGGGATCCGAACAATTCACCCACACATGCATACGTACGAGCGCGTCTGCCGTCTAGCCTGTCCGGCGACATGGCACACCCACTCTGCCCTCACCCACTGTGCACTGTTCACAGTGAGCACAATGAGCAAGTGCAAGGAGTGCAAAAATTCGTCATGAAATTTGCCACGCCGACATGATATCAGCTGGGCGACAGGGCCAGCAGCGCCAGAGGGATAGAGGGGACGACGCATGCGAGGCCATGAGGGCCACGAGTGAGGAAAACAAGGGAGGGAAGAAACCTTGTCCAGAGCCAGTGTACCGTCGTGCGGTCCAACCAAGGCTGACGCCGTTGACAAAAATACCGGAGGCGTGCCTTAAACCTTGCTCTTCTGGCGAGCGGTTGATTCCCAGATCCTAACCCCCCTCTTGTTCTGCCTTGATCGCACAGAACCCGAGAAGAGGAACAACGTACAAGGGCCAAACGACGGGATCGAGCTCGACGACGCGCAACAAGAGGCGGCAACGCGCCACGAACCACAGCGCTCGTCTGACTAGTGACGATGCAGGAACGCTGGGACATGGCTTAGTAAATACGTGCGTAGTACTCCGCGCAGCGCTTCCTTCCTGGCTGAAAAGCTACACAGCGCAGAGGGAAGTGAAGAGGCATTGAAGACAGATGAAACGGGACACCTGACCCGCCGTACCGTCTTCCGACCAGGGGACCATCCGATCGGATCGACCCTGTCTGTTCACTATGAGCAGAGCCCGGCGGTACCTCTCATCCTGTCCAGTAAGCCTTGCGCGCGCCGCTGACATGTCCGCCTCCGGTGTGCTGATAAAAGCCTGCGATCACATGCGAGGCTGTCAGTTGCTCGACTGTAAGGGCGACTGTAGTGGGCCGAAGCCACATTGCAGCCACACCGGACCTCTCCGCATAGTTGCAAGCCAAGGGGCACGCCAAGGGGCCCGGAAGCGGAGTCTTCCGCTCACTCACAGCCCGAAGAGGATCCATCCGTCATCGCCCGTGCATGCCGTGCACCTGGGCTTGAATTGTTCCACTGCCTCTCTCCGCGGAGTGTGCGGCGTGAGCACGGGGTGGAATGCATCACTGCCAGACTAACCCACTCTCGCAATCAGACTTCCTCTTTCCTAATCAGCGTACGCCCCGGCGGGGTAGAAGGAGCAGCGGGTGCGGTCCGTGTCCGGCACAGAGGGAATTTGTGGCTGCAATCTCGGTCTCAACATGACTGACGACGCTTCACTAACGAGGCATGGGAGGTCTAACGGTGCGCACCCGGAGTGCCACTGTTCCGCATCCGCTGACTTGTCCTGTCTTAAACCTAGACCATGGCAAGAAGCAGTCGACGACCGAGCCAGACCCGCGCCAGGATCTACAGAGCTCGCTCTCCGCTCATTCCTTCGGTCCACTTCGCCGCCCTTGCCATTCTTAGTGAGCATACATGCATAATACAGATAGACGACATGGATCCAGCCTAAGCCTCCTCAACGGCCTCCTCATCCTCGGCGTACTCCTCCCCCTCTCCCTCCTCAGCCCCCTCGCCCCACCAGCTGATCAGTCCGAGTCCCTGCTCTCCCACAGCGGCAGTGATACGGAACCCGGCGTTCTCGTAGGGATCCTTCTGCTCCTCCTCCTCCGTCGTGTCGGGCGCTTTGGGGGGCCCGGGCTCGTGCTCGTTCCACTCGATCGAGTCGACACGGAAGCGGATTACCTCCCCCGTGTCGTAGTAGAAGCGCTCGGCTTTCAGCGTATTCTGAAGCTCAATCTCGTCCAGCTTCCGCTCGTCTTCGCCGGGGTACCAGAAGAAGCGCCGCTCGTTCTCGTCACTGGACGTTAGCGCCAGCGAAGCGAGCGTCGCCACGGCGTCGGGGACCACTTACTAGGCAGAGTTGTCCGGGAGGAGAGACGGGGGAATGTAGATGTCCTGGAAGAAGCCGAGGGAGACTGCTGTCAGCTAGGAAACGAGTCGCGGGCTTACCTCTAATCCACTGCGGCGTCGTGCTCAGAATCTTGCCGAGAATGACCTCTCCAAGGAAGGGGGAGAACATCATCAAGCGGAACGACACTGCTGTTAGCTAACTTCCTAGAACTGCTAGCTTGAGATTGCATTAGATACCCACCCTTGTAGTACATCTGTCCGTTGCCCCACGTCACTCGTCCATCCTCGGCCGTCAGGATGTCGTACACGGAGAGCGCAAGTCCGCGCTCCTTGATCAACTTGTTCGCGTACCTGCTGTCAGCTGTAGCCCAGATAGCCGAAGCTTGCGAATGCCAGGAAGACGGCCAAATGACAACCCTTCCCCAACAGCGGCCGCACGCTACGCACTTCTTGTTCAGCGCATCCTGGATGGTCACCGCGGGGTTGATCCCGAACGTCTTCGGAGCGACGGGTACTGTGTCCTGTTCTGTTAGCTAGACCCGGGCACGCATAGCTCACCCTAACGGCGATGAGGTTGAACATCTCATCGGCTTGCGCTGCGGGCGTACGTGCGGATGAGTGCTTCTGGCGTCGGTCGGGTCGGTCACAACAAACGCTCGCTCACTGTCGTCAGAAACTTGCGGACCTCCACCGCTGGCTGCTCCTTGCTCTCGATCATTTTTGATCCCGCCGCTCCTCTACGGTGGAGCTCTGTGGTGGAGGAGTCGTACACTGTACACGGTGAGCGGGAGCAAATTGTGAGCCGCTTGAAGCCAGTTCCCCCCACGTGGTGCGTCCGGCGGTGAGGTGAGGGGCCGGACGTCATCCTGCCCTAATAATTTCTGCGTCGGGAAATGAAATCTTGCTCACAGGACCGGACGGCGGCGGTTAACGAGTTGCCAAAGATACGATTTGCAGTCGTCTACAAACCCACATCAATCTTGACTTGCCTTTTCCATCAGCGATCTCAATCGGCCTCTCCAACCCTCGTCGTCTGACTTTCCGGTCTCTCTTGGATTACATTGTTTGTCTCTTGTCTCGTGTGACTTGAGCTTTCGGAACGTCCTCCCCGCCGGATATCGCTTCAGACCCCGCCGCTCGCCGCCCTCCGACACCACATGTCCGCCACGGCTAGCACCAGCGCAGCCGGCGCTGCCGGTTCTAGCACCCCCGCCCCCGCGGTGCCATTACCCCGCAAGAAGAAGCAGCTGCAGGGATGGCAGCATTCGCTTGCTGGATCGTGAGTCCCCCTCCCATGATCCACAACTAACGGCAGACTCGGCGGCATGGCCGGAGCGATTGTGACCTCCCCCTTCGACGTGGTCAAGACGCGCCTGCAGTCTGACCTGTTCCGGAACGACACGTCGCAGAGCGCACACCTCCTCGGCGCTGAGGCGCGGGCCGCCGACGCCGCAGCGGCCAAGAAGATGCCCCCCCGCACAGCCCTCAGCAGGACCATGTACCAGTTTGTCGACACGGTCTACCTCATCAAGCGGATAGGTGTCGAGGAGGGGTGGCGCGCGCTGTACAAGGGTCTCGGGCCGAGTCTGGTCGGCATCATTCCCGCCCGGTAAGTCTAGTCTACGCTGCTCAGGCGATTGCTAGGCAGTGTCTGGCGGTCGTCTGACGGTCGTCTAAAGAGACATGGCAGGAGACAGCAGGCGCTGACCTCAGTGCGATCAACTTCTACTTCTACCCGACCTCGAAGGCGTTCCTTGCGCGAACGTTCCCGAACGCGCCGACCGAGTCAGAGGGCCAGACGAGCGAGGACTCGCCCCTCGTCCACCTCGGTGCGGCGGTGATTGCGGGCGTGTGCACTGCGACGGGAACCAACCCGATCTGGGTCGTCAAGACGCGCCTGCAGCTGAGTGCGCGGAAACGTGCCGAGAACGCTGCAGTGCGTTCGGCGCAGAAGGCGGCGCACACCCCGCTCGCGCAGCGCGCCCCCGGCACCTCGGCGGTGGCCATGACGGTCGACATTGTGCGCAACGAGGGCATTGCGGGGCTGTACCGCGGCCTGTCGGCGTCCTACCTCGGTGTTTCGGAGGGTGTGATCCAGTGGGTGCTGTATGAGCGCTTCAAGCGGCTCGGAAGGCAGGCGGCGGGCGACCTCGAGAAGCAGTCCTGGGGCAGCTACGTCGGTACGGTCGTCGGCGCCTCGGGCGGCGCCAAGGCCGTCGCCTCGCTCATCACGTATCCGCACGAGGTCATCCGCACCCGTCTCCGACAGCCCGCCGTTAACGGCGTGGTCAAGTACACCGGCCTGCTGCAGACACTCAAGCTTATTGTGAAGGAGGAGGGCGTTGCGAGCCTCTACTCTGGTCTCACGGCGCACATGTTCCGTGTCGTGCCGAACGCGGCTTGCATGTTCCTCATTTACGAGCTTGTTGCGAACAAGCTGGGCCAGTAGAGCCTGAGCGAGCGCAGCGAGCCAGGCAAGCCTGATGCGAGCCCGTGAGCCCAGCGAGCCGACTAACACTTGCCTACGAGAATGACATACCCGCCCATCCATTCATAGATACTGCATTTTACCCCCACTCGATGTATCACTATCACTTTGCGTTTGCATCTGCTGTTTTGGTGCTATGACCACTCACACGACCTTCAAATCGGTCGTCCTGAAACCTCACTCGCTCGGTGAATTGTCGGGTGTCGGGTGGCCCAATTTTTCCAAGCTACTGTCTTTCGGCGTCTTCCGTGCCGCCTTCAAGTCGGCCAAGAACTTGCAGCTTGTACCGTAATGAAGCACGCGGACGGAGTAGAGTGCGGATGGTAAAGACTCTGCTGATCGACATACCACGGTGCAGACTGTCCTCAAACAGCGCTTGGGAGAACCGTGGTTCGACGCTGACGACGCCCGGTTGCGCCCTTGTGGCAGTGGCACTATTTCTCACCACATTTCGCCCCGAGACCGCTTCTTCTGCGCACCTCCTCGTCCGACTCGCGACATCTGCATCGCTCCAAATGGGCGCATGAGGCGCACACTAGTCTAGAGCGACTGCGCAAACGACCGCGATCCGCCACACTCCCAAAAACTGACCCCTTCTCCGCCAATAAAACTGCCACACACCGTCATCTTCTGCTCCCATCTTCGCGTCAATGCGTAATGTAATACATCCCGGCATCCTATCCGAGCTCCTCAAGCTGTTAAGACTGCATAGCAACCGAGAGACGCTTAGAAAGAGATGGCGGCGCCGCGCTGCTTCTTGTCACCGCCGAGCTCGAAGTGCTTGCAGCGCTTGAGGGAGATCTGGTGCTTGGACTTGCACGAGGTGCACTCAAGACGGAGGACGACCTTCTTGGTCTGCGAGGTGTTAGCGGATATTCCTGTGCCTGGGTGCCACATCTATGCTACGCTAGGCTGCGCTGCGCTGCGTAAGAGATACTCACGGTCTTGGCCTTCTTGTGGAAGACGGGCTTGGTCTGACCACCGTAACCGCTCTGCTTCCTGTCGTAACGACGCTTACCCTGGGCGGAAAGCGAGTCCTTGCCCTTCTTGTACTGGGTAACCTTGTGGGGGGTGTGCTTCTTGCAAGTCTTGTGCTTGCAGTAAGTGCGGCGGGTCCTGCGATGGTTAGTGACCTGGAAAAAGTGGCTTCGAAGGTGGTCGCAGTGTCGAAAGAACGAAAAGCCTGAATTGCTGTCTGACAGACGTCCCAGCAAGAAAAAACGCAGAGGAATACAGCACGCAACGAGCGCCCGTCGAAGCAATCCGCTCTCGTCCTCGTATCGATTCGCAGAGTCGAAACTCACTTAGGAATGTTGACCATTTTGTCTGAAGAAAGTCAGCAAGTGTACAGGTGTGGAAAGTGAGAACGCGGCGACAAGCGGACTGTAAAGCGACTGCAGTGGGCGAGTAGCGGATCGCAATAGGCAAAGCGAAAAGTTGAATGGATACCGCTCAATGTCGAGTTCGTCGAACACGGAAAAGTCGAGTCTGTTGGCCCATTTCATGCCAAGTCGGAAACTTCAACATCCCAACCCGCACGTCCAGACGATTTGGCCTGAGGAGAATCGCACAGTCCAGTTACGCGGAAGGCCTGCACGATCCCAGCAGCGTCGCACACTGTTCAAGCAGCACTTCGCCATCTGATCCTTCCAACATCCAAAATCGACAATCCGGTTCCATCTTCTCAGCTCTCTCTTCCGGCAATAGTTTCCCCCTGTCTGTCGTATCGCTCGTCTCGGATGTCGGAGTCGTTCGTCGCAATGCAGTCGCCGCAAGTCGTCGAGTCGCGCGTTTCCGCTATGCACTCACCGGAGTCGGAGGGTCGGTTGAGGGTTAGAGAAGACCTGCCTGTAGCTGACCTCGAAAGTCGGTCAGGCCACACCGCCAGCCAACAAGTTTGGCGGGGGTTTTCGGCGGTTCGGCGTTACAACCACGTGTCAAACAGTTTATGTGGCACTAGTCCTCCGGCCCAGCCACATGCTTATCGTATCTGCACTGCGTCCGTCGTCTTCTGCATGCATCGGCGACGACTTTCAGTGTACATCGAGAGGGGCAGTGAATGCATGCTGGCTGTTCGTCAGTCGTGCATGTCTGCAATTCTGAGGCTGGTGTCTGGACATCAACGTCGCATAAGCCATCCGTCTGTCACATCGCCATTCCTACAGGCAGCCTGTCCTCGCTGGATCACTTTCTTCATCGTGCAAGCACCTTGTGCCCATGTAGTCGCTTGCAGACACTACTTGCTTTGCAATGCCTTTTCTTCGGTTACTGCCAGCAGTCGCAATGCTCTTCTGTCATTGCCAGCCACTATTTCGTTACAAGATCCGACGTAAGCTGTTGCGGCCACATGCTGGCTCACGCGAAGGGGCGTCCAGTCATGATCGCTGGACAAGCACGGGGGGGCGATAATGAGTAGTGCTCAGGGCTCCTCAGGACGGTGATGGTGACTGTGTGCGCTGGAATAGGAAGGTGCCGATCAAAGAATGGGCGCGTGGATGAGGGACTAGGGAGCGTCATCCTCCCCAGTTGGAAAGGCAGGAGACGATCTTGCGGATTCGAACTTGCGTCTGGCAGACGGGGGCTGCGCTTGCCGCTTCTGGGCGAGGCGGCTTCAGGAGGTTGGGCGTGCGGTGCTCTTGGTCGCCCCTGCCAGAGCCAGGCACATATCTGGTCGGCCTCGCCTGCTATGATCAGCCTCGCTAGCCTCGGCCCTTTCCCCCTCTCGCCTTCCGCCACCCCGCATAGTGCACATGGCACACCCTGACCTCTCCCTGAGCTTGTCGCCTGCCCAGCCCCGCCTGGCCTGGCAGCCTACGTCCTCTTGCTTCGTCCTCCCACATTACCGACCCGCACCCCCGCAGACAGACTCCCACTCCATCCACCAGATCCTCGGCCTTCTGACCTGCTAGGATACATCATCGTTCCCAATACTTCGCTCTTTCTACACCCCCCTCGACTTGTTCGTCTCACGACTCCATCGAGACTGATCTCGGTGTATCACGCCCCCGTCGAGTCCGGAGTTACTTGCTCCACCCTCTCGCGACTCCCCCTCTCTCTTAAGTCCCCTATCGCCACCCAAGGGGCACCGCCCACACTGTCATCGTCCTTGAGCTACACCCACAAAGTAGTGAGTGTCACATCATCGCCAATCACTTCACTCTCAAACCGTCGACCACCGTTTGCGCAGTGTGTCTTAAGCTCGCCTGCGCACGTTGCCATTGTTGTTATCCGCCGCTCGGACTCCCTCCCGTGGCTGGGGACAGGTGGGGCGTTGCCCCCTATCTGATTCCCACTTCCACTCGACCGCTTACACTACCCCACTTCACACTCGGCAATCTGGCCAGCGCACCGCTTCTGACACCCACCAGGTCGAAAGAAACCCAGCTTCACCTGTCTTCTCATTCACCCCTCGGGGTTCACTGCTGTCCAATGGACACCTCAACCATGTCCTTCTCGGACGAGCAAGTCGCCGCCTCCGAAAGAATAGCGACGTCCTCGGCTTCCACCGACCACATCGAGCCCGCTCCGTGGATGACTCACACGATGCCGCCTCCTACCAAGATGGAGGGCAACTTCGTCCACTCTCGGCCAGCCCTCGACAGTGTCCCCCTCAAGTCGTATGAGGAGGTCGTCTACGTCAGGGTCGAGGCTCCGGACCTCAAGACGCTCACCTACGACGATGACGGACCGCCTACGATCCTCATTGTCTTCATCCCGATTCTCGTTGTTCTTGTCACCGTCCTCCTGGGCGTTTTGATGTTCCTCATCGCGCTGTTGTGCATGAAGCGCCAGCGCGGTATCCGCCTCATGGAAGATGGTGGACCTCTTGATCTCAGCAAAGGTGACGGTGTCATTGGTGAGGGTGGAACGGAAGGTGTCGAGCAGCGCTGGCTGGAGACCGCGGACCCCGATGTTCAGGAGGCTTACAAGCGTGCACGAGGTGAGCTGCCGGGAGGCACTACAAGCTGACATTCAGACTGGCAGACTCAGTACCCGCCGTCCTCCGTTCCCACGGACATCACTTTATCTCAGTTCCTTTCGATCCAGGAGAAGGGCGTATCAGCTTGGGCGTTCGAGCCCGACTACGAGGAGAACCTGTCGCTGTTTGTTCAGTCCCGCACTGAGATCACTTTCCTATCGGACGGCCCGGGAATGCCGGTCCGCGAGGGCGGTGGCAACTCTGTCATGGCCAACCTTCCATTACCCAAGGTCAACGAGGTTTACTACTGGGAGGTCAAGCTCTTTGAAAAGGCCCCGGCGACTGAGGTCGCGATCGGTCTCGCCACGAAGCCCTACCCTTCTTTCCGCCTTCCTGGCTGGAACAAGTTCTCGGTCGCCTACTTCTCTTCTGACGGTTTCAAGTCTCACAACTACCCGTTCACCGCTTCGTCTTATGGCCCTCCCCTTGCCGAAGGTGACGTCCTCGGTGTCGGATACCGCCCTCGAACGGGAACCGTGTTCTTCACTCGCAACGGCAGGAAACTCGAGGACTGCTACACCGGCCTCAACCGTCTCAACCTTTTCCCCACGGTCGGGGCGAACGGACCTTGCACGCTTCACGTCAATCTCGGCCAAGCCGGTTTCGTCTTCATCGAGGCCAACGTCAAGAAATGGGGTCTCGCTCCCATGGTTGGAACTCTCGCCCCGCCTCCGGCTTACGGCAGCGAGCGTGGCAGTATTCTCCTGGACGCTGGCTACGGAACGCCCGGAGCATCGAACTCGCATCCGAACCTCAGCGGCATCAGTGCGCTCTTGGAAGCTGCTCGCGCCCGTGCTGCAGCTCAGTTGAGCGGCGGTCAGGTTGCTCGCCCCATCCCTGTCGGCACATCGCCTCCGCCCTCATCCAGCAGGTCCAGCAGGCGACACCGCCGCAACCCTTCTTCCCAGCCCGTCGCCCCTTCTCCCCTTCGCTCGGGTGAGGGTGGCCCTGGTCCTTCGACTCAGCGCAACCAGGCTAGCGGCACCAACTACGTGTCCCCGACTGACACCCCGCTTGTCGCTCCTCGTGTTCCTCCCGCTGATGTGGACATTGTTTCTGACGACGGTTACGACTCTACCACGAGTGCCGCGTCGAGCCATCGTTCGCCTCACAACCCTCCCACGCCTAACGTTCTTGACATTTCGCTTCACTCTCTCCGTGGAGAGAACTACTTCGAGCGTAGTGGACGTACGTCTGCGACGAGCTCGGACAACAGCAACGGCAGCCTCGCCCCGTCTGCGGCGGAGAGCCGAGCGTCGTCTGGCAGGTCTAGCTCCACTGCCCGACCCAACATCGACCGCGTTCCTTCTTACGGACCCCCGGCCGACTCACCGCCTCCTCCTGGCTATGCTCCGCTAGACCCTCACATGTACTCGCAGGGCCTTCCTGGAGACCTTCCTGAGGACCTCATCAACCAGGCCATCGCGGCCATGAGCGAGCCTGTGCGCCCTGCTGCTCAGCCCTCACCACCGCGCTCTGGCGGTCCGCTTAACTGGATCCGGGACCGGGTCGGAAGGAGCGATTAGTTGTGTACCCATTTGTTGTTGACATGCATTGATATTTATCCATGCTGATTTTATACCGTGTCCCAACCCGGGACGCAGATTGTAGATGTGATACTAGAGAACCATGCATTCCCGATTAACCACTACGAACCTGAGCTATTGAACCAGCTTGAAAGCAGTCACGAGGATTAGAGTGATCGCGAGTGATCGCCATGAAGTGATGATCGTCGTGACTACGTCTGCCGCTCTGCGCATATGCAGCGTTCAAAAGGCATCGTGATGCGATTCGCTCAAGTCGGTCGTGGACAACCCCACTGCGAGGGCCGGAAAGGAGGTGACGGCGGGTAACGGTCGGTTGCATCGGCTGATTATTGTTGGGGGTTGGGGCTGGGATCGATCGAGCGGGTGCGGGTGCGGGTGCAGGCTGGGTGGCGCATGGGGGACCGGGTGTGGCCCGAACCTGAACCCTCCACCGGAAACGCCAACTATCCTCCAGAGTCTGGAGCATCCTCACTCCGAACATCATCTCTTCCTGGCCACCGCCGACCATCGACATCGCCGACGCCTGCCCTCCTCCGAAACTCAAGGCAAGGCACGCGAGGCATCGTCCTCCGAGCCTTTGCCTTTCTCACTCTCCCACTCCCCTCCGCCAACTCACAAACAACCACCCGGTGCGGATTCCAGGTTGACCCGACACTACGCTCGGTTAGCCTGTCAACAATAACCTAGACCCAGCGACTGCGCTTCGCGCACCGTCTCTTGTCGACCAGTCGACCACCACCATGCGCTCGTCTCGGCAACCCGCCAAGCCGTCCCCGCTGTCACCGCGCGACAAAAGCGGTGCGGCGAGCGCTGTGAACGGGAGCGTGAGCTCTCGGCCCGGACCTGGGCCATCGACGAGTGCCGCGCAGGGAAGGCACAGCCAGAAGCCCTCCATCAATGTCTCGGGCGATGCTCCGACCCCTTCCTCTCCGCTCGCTGCGACGACGCCCTTGACGTCTTCGACGATGAGTCGGAACGGGCAGTCGCCGCCGCCGTCATCGTCCGTTTTGACGAACCCGTCCGCACTGTCCAACCCCTCGACCTGGCGCCCGGAACAGGAGTCGCCCGGACCGACGGCACTCCTCGTCCCGACTGATAGACCATTAGAAGACCTAGAACAGTGGCTCCCGAGCCAGTCCCGCCTCAGCGTCGAGAAGGAAGTCGTCCTCAGCGGATATGCGCTGTATGGAATACGCAGCTGGTATGTAGCATTACGCCGCGCTTCCCCCGCATCGCCTCCCACACAATACACACCACACAATCGGCGATCACTGACACACACAAAGGTATCTTTCTAGAACTCACGGAGCCTTCACCATTGCAGCCTCCACCGGAAAGCCATCGGATAAGGTCGGTGTCGTCGGCGGACAGCTGTCAAGCACATGGTGTTGTCGGATTGGCCCGTGCTGACTCCCCCAGATCCATTGTTATCTCCTTGTGCCGGATCCACAGCTCTCGCAGCAGGAAGGTCAAGCGGAGGTCAATCATGTGGCCAACTGGATCGCGAAGCAGATCAATGCTCACCCCCGCAAGACGGCGTACGGTACGCTCCTTGTGTCTACGCCATCCATCCACGGACAGGAAGTGTGAGTGCTCGATCGTCGTGGGCCGCTGTCCGCACTCTTCTATCAGCTGACATTGCAGATGGCCGATACCGGGAGGCGACATGCGAGAAGTCTGGCCGTATATTGTGCTCAACACAGCACTACGACGACTGGGCTGCGGTGGTCGCGCGGCGATGGGCAGTGAGCTGCCGATCTCTGCTATCCGACGCAACTTCAATGAGCAGTACCGTATACCAAACGGTCCCAACAACACCATCACTGCTGCCCCATCAAGAGCAGGGTCTCCTCCTCAGTCCCCGACGTCACCGAGACATACCTGGTTCAACTCGCAGAATGGGAAGCCGAACTGGGACGGACCGAGCGAGACGAACCTGCTGTCTTCCTCGACCAGCTCGCACGCCAACATGGAGGCGCTTTGTTCCGATCCGATCATGCTCAATGTTGTGGAGCTCGTTAAGCTCATTCAGAGCGCTCTCGCCATCTGGGGCCTCTGGGGAGGGTACACGGACAGCAACAAGGACAATCAGCTGGAGCCGGACGGATTATTCTGCGACGAGACCAAGTCCGCCATTGCCGAGTGGAGGAGGATCATGGGCATGGAGAACGACGACAACTTCAAGATCGAGGTGAGTTGTCAGCCGCTGGAGACTCAACTGACCCTCAGCGTGAGACCTCTGGTGGCGTCATGGACCCCAAGACGTTGTCCGCGTTGCTGTCGTCGATCACCAGCACCCGTTACCTCCTCGCCAGTCTCGACTGTGACAAGCTTCCGAAGGACCCCTTCACCAACATCCGGCGCTTCATGGAGTCGTGGCGGATATTCCAATCGTCTGCGCTCGGCATCCGACACCCCAGCATCTGCCTTACGGTAGCCGGTCTGAGGCAGCTCAACTCAGTTTATGTTGACGGACGTAAAGGCCACGCGACCGACGCTCTCAAGGTCCACCGCCTCCTCATCTCCGGCGTTGCGAGCGCGACGAGCACTCTCTCCGCTAACCTGAAGGGTGGAACATCGGAAGAGACTCCGACGCCGCTGAAGAAGCGAGAAAAGCACATGAAGTATGCGGAAGAGGGAGAGTCGGGCTTGGACATGATTGTGCCAGACGCAGGAGTCGGCTCGGTCGCCGGGCCCGACGTCATCACTGTCAACCTCGAAGCGTACGTCAAGGGCATTCTCAAGTCGCGTGAGCGTGATTGGGACGCGATTGGCGCGCGGCGCGTGGCGGAGCTGTGGAACGGGCACGTCGCGGAGGGAAACGGGCACAACCACCAGCACCGTGGCAAGTTCTTCCGCCGAAGGCATGCAAAGGAAGACCAAGGGGAGGAGGGCGTCGGAGCCGCCGCGATAGGCGCGTTCAAGGGCATGACGAAGGGCGTGCAGAACAAGACTGCCAAAACGGGGCAGGCCGTGAAGGGCGCCCTAGGCATGTCGACTGGGTGAGTCATGGCACGAGGCTGCTGCGTGATCACCCCAGATCTCAGCTGACGTCGATCAGAAGCAAGCCCGCGAAGGGTGGTGACACATCAGACTCGGAGACGGAACGCACCAGGAATAACAAGGCTCAAGCTCTCAACGTGCCCACCGTTGTTGGTCCGACACCACCAGACGTCGAGACGCTGTCCAACGTGTCGCGCTCGGTGTCGCCGGCCGCCATGATTCCCGCGTCGAGTTCGCGCGGCAACCTGCGTGTCGATGGCGTCGGTCTCGGACGACCCCCGACGCATTCACCCCACAACACTTTCCTCTCGAACCTGTCTGGCGAGTACAGCGACGAGCCCTCGTTCCGGGGTAGCCAGGCTCTGTCAAAGTCTTTCAGCAACGGATCGATGCACCACCAACCCTTCAACTTCGGTACGAGTCCCCGCAGCCTCTCTAGCGGACGAGCCTTGGACAGCCCGATGAACCGCCCGCGCAATCTCAGCGTGAGTGTCGGTAGTGTCGCCCACGATCGAACGTCGCAGTACTCTGCGCAGCGCCCTCCGCCCATGTTCCGCACTACGAGTGACGGCATCGATATGGACAGCGCGGCTGAATGGCCGCCGACGACCTCGACCGGATCCCGCAAGCCGTTACCCGACTTTGCGAATCCTCCTTCGGGAGAGTCCGAAGCGAAACCACCGGAGCGCCAGCGCCGGCACTCGTTACAGGACAGGAGCCATTATCGCGGGTTTCGTACCAAGAAGCACCACGTGCTGCAGGCCGACGTGGAACTGTGCGAGATGGTGTGGGCGTACATGGACAAGGAGCGGTCGCTGCGGCACGGGGCTGAGGCGATGGCGCAGCTCGAGGAGAGCGCGTATCACGCCACGACGAAGATCACGGACGAGCTGCGTGCGCGGCGCAAGAAGATTGAGGATCTCGAGGCCGAAGTCGCCGCGCTCAAGGAGGGGCTGCACCGCGCCTCGCACGAAGACGTGGAGGAGGACCGCGGGCTGCAGTGGTCCAGCAGCAAGATTGAGTTCTTCCTGAGCGAGGACACGAATACGCCCGAGCTCAGCTGGGGACTGAGAGAGCTGGAGAAACACTGGGAAGCCCTCCGGACCGACTATGAGCGTAATCTCGCAGGATTGGGACAGTGGAGGGCCGGCGTGCAGCAGCAGCAGCAGGCCATACAGGCGCAGCGGCGGCAGCATCAGCAGCAACAACAGCAACAGCCTACGATGGGCGTCATCTCTGGTCTCCTGTCCAAGATAGGCCTGTAACGATATGATGAACTAGATATGTAATGCATGAGTGGTTTTTAATGCCATGGGTTCCTCGTTCTCTGCCCTCTTTCTCTCCGTGCAAGCTACACTAACCGCTTGTCCCCGTCACTTCCGCTGTTAGTCGAAGCTCCTCCAAACCATCCCCTCGACCCTCCACCATTACCATCTTTCGCCGTCGTCGTCGAAGCGGGGGTAGCAGCCGGAGGGTCGGACGGTTTGCGCGCCTGAACATCGCCTAGGCCGAGATTCTGGAAATCGTCGCGAGACATCAACCCGTTGTCCATCCTACATTCGAGGTAGGCTTTGGACTCGGGACGACAGGAGCCCGCATCGGCCCGGTTGCGTTTCAGGCAGGACATGTAGGAGATCATGAAGTCCTTGCACTCGCCTGAGGTGTCAGCTTGTAAAAGAGTTCTTCAGAGTTGTGGGGTTGAATGCGATCGTCACAGGGGAAAGAGAGGAAGGAGCAGACTAGAGAGCGAGACGGCAGGAGACCGGATGAGATAAGTCATGCGCCGGTTGTCGCAAGACTGAGGCTTCGTGGGTAACTCGCCCAACTCGCGCTACTGACCGCAGTTATCCCCAGCTCGGTATAGCGAAGCAATAAGCGACTCACCATCATGGTCCAAAGGGAAGGATCCACGCTGCGGCGGCGTGACCTTGAACGTCTCAGACAGGGCTCCAGGGCGGCCGAACGACATGCTTCTTCACTCGAAACAACGGTAGAGGAGCGGGTGTAGTGGTGATCCGAGAGGTCGATCCGGTTGAGCGAGTGGTCGCGGTGAGTCTCGGTGTGGTCGACGTGTACCTGAATTGTGTTCGAGATGGGACGGAGGTCGGAGGTTGTCAAGATGAGGAGAGGTCACTCTCGGCTGGATGCGGAACAGAGTGGAGGTCCTCCAGTCTTCAGAAAGTAGAGGCCGGACCGGCCGATTCGGAATGGGTGGCGAAAATGGCTTCGGAGTGGCAGTCTTGTCTCCCGAGCCAGTTGTCCTTTGCAGCCAAGCAGGTGCAGCAGCCGTGTAGAGACTGCTTCCTGCGCAACATTCTTGGAGATGTATCTATGGAGGACGAAAGCGTATGCATGGTAGTTGGCCGAGGACGGTGGTCATTACTGCTATTCTGCTCTTGTCATAATGGGCTTGGTCCACTGAGTAATCGTGGATTTGGTCACATATCTCACTGAGCTAGGGGAAGGCGGCAGAGCCGCAGCGGTTGCATCGCGAAGAAGTTGTATGTGAAAAGTGCAGTGCATGCAGTGGGCATGGACGCACTGATAAGAACACCGCCTCTGCACCCTACCCGTGCACCGGCGTCTGTGCAGACCCAGTGAAGTGTTTCACGTAAACAGCAAAACAGCATGTTCTGTTTCACACTCTACGTCTCTACAGATCTCTCTACGCATCATGTCTTGAATTCTGTGACAGAGAGATAAGAGATGACACTCTGGGCTGCTTCTGAAGCATCCCCGCCAACCATTCGCACCACTCAGGACCATAAAACATGCAGAAGGAGATAGTACAGATAAGCGATATACAGCAGGGGGTGGTCGTGAAGCACTGTCAGATGAGTGGTATTATATGCGTGTTAACAGTAGGAGCGTCTATAGTGAAATGGAGGGGGTTCATTGTCCATGGACGACGAGCGACGTAGGCGCCGTCGCGTCGTCGCGATGCAGTGAAAGTGAATGATTGTCCGTGAGATGCGATGTGTAATAGAAGTTGGGATTGATTGATAATGTTCAATAGACCGGTGGCCGAAGCGCGCAAGTGGCGCGGATAAGCGACGAACGTGTTGGGGCGAAGATCGAAGATCGGAGGTCATTGCCAGGCTCGTCGGGAGTGTCAGGGGGTTCGCAACGAAGCTGAGGGCGAGGTGGCGAGCAGCGCGAGCCGATGCCCCCTCCCTCTTCCTCCTCCTTCGAGAAGCCCCCCTCTGGTCTCCTCGCAGAGACCTACGGGGTCCTAGTACGAGTGGCTATGCGTGACAAGGTGCCATGCCCGCAGAGCGATAGCGGTCATCCACTCGACGCGCGCTTCGAGGAGTTCGCAGCCCTGCATCCCGCAGCAGCGGCGGAGGACGCATCCGTCCCCTTCATTGAGAGGGAACCAGTCGCCGCCGTGCCCATACGGTCTGTCGTGGGACACAAGCCGCGTCGCGAGGAACTGCACGAGGTTGGCTGGTTGCTCGGGATGCCGCTGGGACAGGTACTCGCCTAGGGTTGCGTGCAGGTGTTCCTCGTGGTGGTCGGCGGGCTCGAAGGCGTGCGTCGCGTAGCTCGAATAGTGCTCGCAGTAGTTCATTTTGTGTCGATAGTTTGTTTGGGGGATAAATAAGGAAAAACGTCGTGTGGAAGGTGGAGAGCAGGAAGGGGATGGGAGGAAGAAGCAGGTGAGGCAGCTTAAGACTCTGAGATGAGGGATCGAGGGAGACGGCGGAGGACAAAGAGGGTGTCGACGTAATCTATCGGTGATTGAGAAGAAGCGACGGATTAGAATAAGGGCATCGCGTAAGTGAACATTGGGCGAGAAAGAACAATGAGCGTGTCGTGCCGACGGCGACGGCGAGAACGGCGAGAAGAGAAGAAGAACGGGGGTGATCGAGAATGAGGAAGGTATGAAAGAGGAAGAGAGAAGGATGGTCAGCATCACACCCAGTGTGCTGTTCGGTTATTTGTGTGCTGTCAGAATGCCATCGATGAGGTCAGTGCGGCAGGTGGTGCGACCAACTGAAGGGGTCAGTGCGGCCGCAAGACGCCGACCAGGCCGAGACTCACGTTCTGAAACCCACTCCTGCGCTACTACGTCTTCCTGCTCGCTCCGGCCTCCAAGCTTCCAGCTTTGGTGTCTTTCCATCAGCACCCAAAAGGGCGAGGCATTGCTCGTCCTGTCCATCCTCCCCCGTGATATTACATCCTTGCATTTTCGTCTACGGCCGACTAAATAGGCCAGTTTGAATCGCGCACGGTCGTCGTAACGTCGTGCGCTGGCGCCGGGCCAGTCCACGCCGGCTGCGGT
This sequence comes from Trichosporon coremiiforme, assembly GCA_039545355.1. NCBI lineage: Eukaryota > Fungi > Basidiomycota > Tremellomycetes > Trichosporonales > Trichosporonaceae > Trichosporon > Trichosporon coremiiforme. Next base: position 800,557 of record BCJJ01000017.1, read on the forward strand.
CTGCGTGTCCGTGGCGCACTGCTAGCATTTCGTTCCCGCCCGCACTTAGCTGTTGAGCGAGCGACCCATGAATCTGACATGTCAGTTTCCAAGGCAATCCCAATAACTGATCGCCCATAGGCGGAGAACTCACCGGCGCTTCTGGAACGCCATCCACCACTTGCTGGGCTGGGAGGCCCTAGGTCCGAGCTGGCCGGTGGGCTGGCCGTCGGGGCCAAGAACCTGCTCCTCCGGGTACAGACGGTCGACGAGGCGGAGGGCGAGCTCCGTCCTGGCGTGCGTGAGGTACGACCTCAGCATGTCTGATGTCAGCTATGTTCCCAAGCAGCCAGCTATCGCCAATTCCACTCACCAGCCTCATTCCGGTTCGCGGGAGGGTGGTACATGGAGTTGAGGGGGAAGCCAGCTTCTCCGGGAAGGGCGAACGAGTCGACAGCGAGCGTGTGCAGCTTCTTGCCAGCCTCGCCGTATCCGGGGCTGGGGCGGCCGGCGGTCGGCGCCAGCTTGGCAATGCAGTCGCTGATGAAGAGAATGAGGTAGATCAGTGTCCTGTCAGCGGCGCCTGGTTGTTAGCTATTCATGAATCTCGGAACAGCTCCGGAACGCCAGTCCACGAGCTGTCGTCCTAAGTCTCTACGCACCTTTGATCTCGAAGTTGCGGAAGAGACAGTTGGCACGGAACCTGCAAGTCAGCTCGCCTCGGGTACTTCGGAGCTCACAGGTCCAGAGCCTCCTCAATGATGTCTGGCTGCGAGGGGTCGGCGGGAATGGGAGCAGCTCCTCGCGCCTTCGTCGCATTGAACGGGACGAGGCCCGTGTTGCCCACCGTCTGCACCGAAGGGTCGTTGTTGAATGCTGAGTGGTAAGCCTGTTACGTTAGTTTGACTCTCCGATCGTAACAGCTGATACGTACGGGCATGGTGAGCTGGATGAACGAGACGATGACAACCAGGCTCGAAGTGGACACAACGCACTGCAATGACGCTGTCGTCCAGGGACATCCACATCAACGAGACCCTTATTCGACACCTCCATTTTAGATGCCGGAGATGACTTCAGCCCAGGCGGCCAGGATATTTCGACGCGTCGCGCGTCCCAGGTCCACAACAACACATAACGACAAGCATGACCAACCCTGCGAAGCGGAGTCTCACCGCCATCGTCGCCGCGACCGTTGACGGAGGTATTGGACGAGATGGCGGTCTACCGTGGCGGCTGCCGGGAGAGATGAAGTACTTCGCTCGAGGTGAGTGTACACGGGTAGCTAGACGGGCCTGAGATCGACGCTGACTAGCAGTGACGACTGGCGAGACCTCGACCATGGCTGGAAAGCGCAACGCCGTCCTCATGGGACGGAAGACGTGGGACGGCATTCCCACCAAGTTCCGGCCGCTGAAAGAGCGTCACAACCTCGTCATCTCGCGTGCCGGAGTCGACGTCTCGGGCGAGAACAGCACCTCCGCCCACGGCAGTCTCGTGGATGCGATCGACTCGATCCCTGCCGACACCCACCGTGCCTTCCTCATCGGAGGAGCGCAGCTGTACAACCAGGCTCTCCCTGTCCATGTTGACCGCGTACTGCTCACCCGCGTTCTCGGACACATCCCCTGCGATGTCTTCCTTGACGAGTTTACGGCCAGCCCCGAGTGGCGACAAGCCACCCACCAGGAGCTGTGCGACTGGGTCGGCTGGGACGTTCCCGAGGGTGAGGTCGAGGAGAAGGGTATCCAGTACCGGTACGAGATGTGGGTGCGCAAGTAGACCGCTAGAGCTGTTGTACGTTGTCTATGATATTCATGTTTAGGGGTGTCATGCTACATCTTTATGCTAGAGTGATGATACGGACGGCGAGTGACATCCTGTCATTTTGGAGCTGGGAGCTTACTGGCCGTTGTAGATGTTCCATGATCTACGCCACTGCCAGCCCTTGTGGTCGTTGATGGGACCGTGGATACCGAGGGCCATGTCGCGGAACCACCAGAAGTTGAGGAATACAGCACTGGTCCAGAAGATGAACCAGATCAACTTGGAGCGCTCCGACCAGCGAGGCGAACCGAAAATGAACGTGTTGAGGACTTGACCAGCCATGAGAACAGCGAAATACAGTGTGGGGAGGTAGTGGTGAAGGTAGGTGACACGGCCCATGATGAGGAAGGGAATGAAGTGGAAGAACCAACCGCCGAACGCGATCTTGCCGACGTACAGCCAGTGGTCCCACTCTCCCGGAGCCCAGTCCTTGTAGTGGCGCTGCATGCGGAGCACGTACCACACACCGACGAGAAGGAGGCCAACCACGCAGATCGACGAGAACCACCAGATGATGGGGGTGCCGAGGAGGTAGAACTTGATCTGTCCGTCACCCCAGCCGCACATGCGGAGACCGAGTTTAAGGAAGGGCCAGTCGGAAGGAGCAGAAGCGAGAATGTCCTCCTTGTCCGGGTCGGGGATGAGCGCGTTGTTCGAAGTCCACATAGCGACGTTCAGGTGCGAGAAGTCACGCCAGAACGGAGACTTGTAGAACTTGGCGTTGCCGGCAGGGAGCCTGTCGTTCCAGTGCGACTCAACGTTCCAGTAGGTGTGGACGTCCTTGGGGTTGTTGTCCTTGGTGCAAGTGACCTCAACCTGCTTGAAACCCCACTGGGGAAGGATCGAGTTGGCAGCGCGGAGGTAGCATCCGAGGTCCTTGTGGCGCAGACGCATGCGGGTGGTAAGGGCGTGAACCTTGCCATCGCTGTCCTTCTTAGAGCGCGAGGTGTCATCCACGATCTCGACGACCCAGTGGTCCTTCGTGTCACCAATGGACCCGTTACCGTAACCGGACACCTCCCAAGCCTCCTTGGTCACGGGGGCGGCGATCGAGTGGGAGTGCAGGTTGCGACCGGTCGAGGCGTGGACAAGACGCATGACGTCGCCGTCCTTCAGGTAGCGGAGCTCCTCCTCGTCGAACTCTCCACCCCACGGAGGAGTGACGATCCAATCGTTGTTGCTGTCCTTGTAGTGGTAGCAAGTGACCTGCTGCTGCTGCGAACCGATAGGGAAGGTCTGGACGTGCGAGTGGAGGAGACCGCCACCGTATCCGTAGTTCTTCAGCGTAAGCTTGGAACCGTAGGCGATGTCGAGGGGCGAGTTGGCAAAGTCGTTGCCGCGGAGGTGAGCTTGGAAGAGGGAGCTCATCTGGGCGTCACCGGGTCCAGAACGGTCCAGGATCATGAAGTGGATCTTGAAGCAGAGCGCGTAGACCAGGAAGGGGATGACAATGAGACAGACAATGCGGGCGATCCAGTGCTTGATGTACGTGCGGATGTTCATGCGAAGGTCACCGAACTTGGCCCAAAGGTCCTCGATCGTGTAGATACCGACGAGGGCGGTGACAAACATACCGACCCACTTGACGGAGCAGACACAGCCGATGTTCAGGCCGGTGAAGACGAGCCAGATCCACCAGTCGTCGCCGAACGGGTCGTGTCGCTGGTTGTGGAATTTGACGAGGCCGAGGGTGGTGGTGAACGTGAAGAACAGAAGCATGGAGTCGAGCAGGATAAAGCGGGAGATGCAGAGCCATCCAATGTCAAGAAGAACGCACTGAGTGACCCAGTGACGAGTGTAGCGAGACCAGCCAAACTCGCCAGCGGTCCACCAGGCCAGCGGAACGAGGGCAACACCGAAAGTCGCAAGCATCACGCGCATAGCCGTGTACGGAACCTCTTCCGGGTACTCGACGCCCGACTTGAACTCGAAGCTGCCGTCATAGCCGGACAGAAGGCCAGCCAGTCCAACAAGCATCTTTCCAAGCGGAGGGTGCACATCGAAGTAGAAGTCGCGGTTGATGTAGTGAGTGCCGAACTTGCCGAAGTGCGCCTCGTCCCAAACAACAAAGTTGGCAGCCCCGATTCGCCAGTACCGCGTGATCATGGACAGGACCGTGTAGATGGCGGTCCAGAAGAGCTCATAATGCTCCTCGTACTGTCCCCGCTGATATCCGTTAGCAAGGGGGGCCGTTGTAGGTGAAACTTACCCAACCCTCGATCCGCTGACGCGGCGGGAGACCTCGTCTCCCGCCAATTCCGGGACCGGCGCCGTGTCCTTTGTTCCACTTGCCTTGGTCGTCATCGGCGACAACAATTTTCTCGGACAAGGTGTCCCTCTCTAGTAGCTTCTCCTTCTCGCTGTCCATACTGCTGTAAAGAGGCAGAGCCGAATCCGCCGAACTGGACTTTTCGTGGGCACCAGAGCCGTATTTCGAGGGTGGCACTCGGGTCTCCCACGGCCTCGGGTCTGCCAGATCGTCGTCGTCGGTGTACTGCGTGCGGCGATGCGTGGTCGACCGCATAGATAAAATGAAAGCCTTAAGAAAGACGAAGAACGTACGCGGACGTTGGCTGCGTCGAATAAGGTGATGAAGGAGAAAGAGTATGAAGAAGAGTAGGGTGGGTTGAACCGAAACGTGTGACACGTCGCGTCGAGGCACAGCAAATCCAAGACGCTAGCCAAAACAAACTTAATCTCCTCGCAATACAACCTTGATTAGCCTTGGCTACTACACGACCCCTAGTCCATACTAATCGCCTGCGCGTTCCGCAGCTAATCGACCTCCTTTAGCCAAGCTTGCTGCGGCGTCTTATCTCCTCATTATGCGAGCCTCCCTTTAGCCACGTGCTACACCTCTCTGGATGATCGTGCACTGAACTGACATTTCGGACTGGACTTTTTCGAGCTCGTCACTGACAACAACCTCAACGACACCATGCTCGCCCTCCGTCGATTGGTCCCCGTTACCCGGTCTCTTCACACCTCTGCCATTGGTAAGCCGGAATACACCTTACACGACGCTGACATCAGCCTACCGCAAGCAGAAGGCTGCCGCCCCGTCCGAGGAGGCTTCGTTCGACGATGACCTTTTCGCCGGTGCTACGGAGGAGGTCGTTTCCCAGGGAACTGGTGACCGCGCCGACCGTCGTCGGGAGTTCATCAACAACATTACCGAGGGAACTGTGCAGAGGACTGGCGAGCTCCGGAAAGTCATCCAGCTGAGCGACAACGAGGCGCAACTGGAGGAGCTCGACCGCGTGCTGCGGGCATGGCGTATGCTTGGCCGCAAGGTCTCCAACCAGACTGCCAAGGAGCTTGTCGGTGAGTATTGAGAGCTAGCTGAGTTAGACTCCGGAGCAAGGATCGTCTTCCCCCAGTGTGTCGGGGCCGACCCATGTTTCAGGCTATTGAGGTGTGACGTGACGGCTGTCGATGCCATCACCGGGGGTCGATGGTCTCATACGAGGGTTGGGCGTTGCCAGGTTAAGGTTCCGAAGAACGGACAGGCGGCAGACACTACCGAAACACTTGTGCTGACTAGTAGGACGTTGCGTCAACCTTGGCCGCCCCGACCTCGCGCAGAAGTATGTTAACGACCGTCTTCAATGTGAGTAGCCAGCGTGGACGCCGTGGCTATGCCTTATAGCGTGACGTTCTTAGCTTCGGCAGCGAGGACAATTAGCTGACAAGCAGACGGCATCCCCACCATCCCCAACGGCCTCAGGAAGAAGTTCGAGGACAAGCTCAGCACTGTGGCCAAGGCCGCTGAGGCTCCCTCTACCGCTCAGGCTGAGGGCGAGGCGACGGCGTAAACGCAGCATTTCATTCTATCAAATCGCATTGTTAAGGAGGACGGCATGTATCATCATCTCACGGATTGAGCAGAAATCAATGATCTGCGCACAACACCTCCCCTCCGTCTCAACTTCAAGACTGATGTCCCAAGGCGGGCACTTGCTCACGTGAGACCCACGTGCGCGCTGATTTGCACGTGAGGGGCCAGCGCCGTTATGTAAGACAGTCTGTGCGGACAGCAACGGCTCACCTGGGAGCTTTGCCAGGCGTAAGGATCACGCTAGCTGCCACTCCGACAATTGCAGGACCAGAAAACCGCCGTGAAGTCGTCATCTCTGCGAACCTGGTTACATACGTGCCTCGCAATTCCTGAGAAGGTGGCTTGCTGTTTGATGGATCGCTGGCGGGGAGGTCGACGGCGTATGCGGCGTAGCCGGGTTATCCAAGACTTCGATGGTTCCTGTCTGACCTGTCCACAGGCGTCGCTAAGAAATGGCCCACGCAGGATGAGGCAAACGGACTAGCAGGCTCTAACAACGGGGGTAGCGCAAGGAACATAGGCACGCAGAGTGGGACATTTCACGCATAGGAGCCCAGAGTGCCCAGAGTGCCGTGAGGGTCGGATATGCCGTTATGTCTCGCAAGATAGCACAGGCGAAACCTTGCTACGGCCCGCCTGCAGCCCGACTGCAGAGGTCCAATCGTCCATCTCCATAGCGAGAAACTCAAACTCAAGATTAAGAGCTTAGGGGAACTTCAGATTTTGGGACCTGTCCTGTCCTTCCTCCCCTGCACTGCCCGACACCTCGATGCAGCCTGAGTTTGATCGCCTCAGGACCAGCACCTCCGTCCTGAGACGCTGGGGGGATCCAGCAGTTCTCTCCCAGGTTCTGCCCCCGGCCGTCGAACCTAGGACGTACCCAGGACCGCAGGTTAGCAGGTCGTGAGAACGTAAGCATGCCCTGCTCTGTTCTGCGGCCTGGCAGTCGTCGAAGTGCCAGGCGGATTGCGTTAACGCTGCTGCTTCTGGTAGTCGAGGTATCTGTTGTCTGCCATCTTTGCATCTTGTACAACAACATCAACAACGCCGAGATCAACATAAACACGGCGAGATTCGAAGTTCGATCCCGACACCGACCATAGCTGACGATGGTCCTCTTTCTGACCTGGTTGGCGCACAATGCGCCGCTAGCGAGAGGGCAATCATCAGCTGCGACCCCAACGGTCTCTTGGTCCGCTCGCCCGACCTACACGGCCTGCACGAAACAACCAGTCAGCTGGAAGGTCGACGGCACGCCGAACCAGAACATCAACCTCTACATCGTTGCGGAGGGGGGCAACGCTACCCCGACGTCAGCCGGCGCTTCCAGTTCTTCCAGTGGAGCAGGTGCAGCTGCAGGCGGTGACTCCTCAGCTGTACCTTCACCGGGTGGGTCTGCATTGAGCAGCGTCGATACGAGCAGCGCTTCGGAATCTAGCGCAGCATCAACACCATCCGGCAGCCAACCACCGCAGCCAGCCCCGCAACCCCAGCAACCAACGTCAGCCACCTCTGGAGCGTCACCGGATTCGACCCAGGAGCAATCGCAACAGCAACCAAGTGAAGGTGCTCAACAGCAACAGCAGCAACAGCCCAGCGAGAGCCCTCAACAGCAACAGGAGCAGCCGCAAAACTCACAAACACCGGCGGGTAATGGTGACCAGCCTCAGTCTCAAGGTGTCCCTCAGGAGCAGCAGCAGCCGACGACAAACGAGCCGGCCCAGCAACAGCAGTCTACCGACAACGGGCAGCCCCAGAACGGCGAGAAACCTCCGCAGCAGCCGACACCGACACCGGATCAGCAGCAGCAGCAGCAACAGCAAGGAGATCAGCAGCAGCAGCAGCAGCAGCAGCAGCAGCAAGGCAGCCAGCAACAGCCACAGCAACTGCAACAAGAGGGGCAACAGAGTGAACAGCAGCCGCAAGAATCGCGAGGAGTGGAAGGACCATCGCCGACAGATATCACCTTGTGGAACGCCATCACGACGCCAGCAGCTACCACTGAATCTTTGAGCACCGAAAATGACATAGAGCCTGTTACCACTGCGCCCAACGCCGAAGCCACCGACAGTCCACCGCCACCCGAGGGCTCGAACGCCGCTGCGAACGCGCCGTCCACCGAGAACGCACCAAGCACCGAGAATGCATCCCCGACAGACAGCGCATCGACGTCGACGGGAGATCCATCAGCAGCCGAACCTAGTGCGAATGAAGCTTCTTCCGAGGCACCCAATCCTGGCGTTTCAGAGGCGTCGCCTCCGCAAAAACGCAGTCCCGGCATGACCGTTATCAGCAACGTCGTGAGCAACGAGTTCAACTGGCTCACGAACGTGCCGCCGGGGCGATACCGGTTTGCAGCGACGCTGCCAGACGAGGACGTGAACCAGATCATCAGCACGAGCGATGTGTTCACGGTCGTCGCGGGTTCCGACTCGAGTTGCATTAAGGGTAACGGGACGGTTTGGGCGGCCGGTAACAATCCCGCGGACCAGAGTGCGCAGAAGTCGTCATCTAAGTCGAACGTCGGAAGGATCGTGGGCGGTGTCGTCGGCGGTGTTGGTGGCTTCATCGTTCTGTTGATCCTCCTGCTGGCATGTCTGGTGTGCTACCGCCGCAAGAAGCGGCGAGCACGCACAAAGTTGCGCGCAGAGGCGTCCAACTTCAGCTTTGAGGCAGACTCGCCCCCGCCAATGCGACAGCCGACATCGCCCAAACGACCCGCACCGACTGCTAATGCGTATGCGAGTATCCCTGTGTCCACTCCCGGCGTCACGCCCCTGGGAACCCCTAGTGGGACCCCGTGTTTGACACCCAGTCGCAGCCCACAGCCGTCACCCACACCCGGGGCAATGGGACGCGGCAAGACATCCGTCGAGCACCCTATGATCACCGGATGCACGAGCGATTTCGGGCCTGAAATCAACAACGTACTCGTGAGCGATACACCCCCGCGTCCCATGTCTGGAACACATTCAACGGACGGCACAGGAGGCACGAACGGGACGAACGCGCACGCCAGTGTGGCGTCTCTTGGCACGACAGCTGCTATGATCGCTGTCCTTGGTCAAAGGTGGGCGGCGGGCTCGGCCAGCTTGCAGTCCCTACCGCTTTCTGATCACGGGGTGGACGACTACCTGAAGACGAACTCGCAGACACCGGCCGAGGCGTACAAGGAAGCTCTGCGGGGCTCGCCAGGCATTGAGGAGTGGATGACGCCGGGTGTGCGCACGCCAGCTGGACCGCCAGGCGTGCACACCCCCGCCAACCCTCTGGCCGGCTCACCATCGTCCTCCATGACGCCAGCGACCAAGTCGTCCGCGAGCCTGGGACCTGGCGGGATCAGCAGCCCGGTGCACAGCTATGCCTCCTCTCCCGCGATGCAGAGTATGGCCTCCCTCGGCAGCCAGTCGATGAAGCGTCTGTCCGCGAACAGCCAGAAGAGGCTTTCGGCCAACTCGCGTCTCGGGAACCGATACTCGACCCAGTCGCTGAAGCGCCTCTCGGACTCGCAGCTCATGACCGTACCGCAGGACAGCGTAATCAACCCGACCGCGCCGTCACCATCACTCCTCTCACCCTCCGCCGCTCACATCTCCCCAGCGCCATCGCCGAAGTACTCCCCTTCGCCGCAGTATGCGCCATCACCCCAGTTCAACCCATCGCCGCAGATGAGTCACTCGCCTCTACCCGCTCACTCGCCACAAATGGGCCACTCGCCTCTGCCAGCCCACTCGCCTCAGATGGCCCACTCTCCCCAGTTCGCCCCCTCGCCGCAGTTTGCGCCATCGCCTGCCTTCCCGTCCCCGAACTTTGCTCCGTCGGCTATGCGTCCTGTGGCCCCTGCGCGGGGTTACAGCTTGCAGACGAACGCCTCGGCCAGCTCCTCGCAGTACTGGACCATGGACAGCGAGAACGGGGATGCGATCTCCTTCGGCGGCGCAGCGGACAGTACGCCCCGCCTCGCGCCTCCGGCAGCACAAAGGGGCCAGCTGTCTCTACCGTATGGCTCGTCGACGTCGTTTGCCACCGCCTCCTTCGTCAGCGCCTACTCCCAGACGTCGGTTTACTCGCCCTCGCCCGCTAGTGCGCCTTATGGCTCGGCCATGCTCTCGCCCGTCCCCTCCGTGCCGAGTGTGGGCGATACGACCGCCGTACCGCCCTTCCCGTCGCCATCGTTCCTCACGCTTCCTCAGCCGCTTCAGGGTAGACCGAAGAGCATGCCGCTCAGTCCGCAAAGCGACCATGGAGGTTTCTTCCCCGACCGCAGCCAGCAGGACATTGCGCAGAGCGTCTCCTCCCCAGTGACGCCAGTGACGCCGTACACGCCCTCCGTGCCACAAGTCCCGCAGGTGCCGAGTGTGCCGTCGTCGCCGATCCCGCCGCAGAAGCCGCCCCCTACTGGCCCATTGCCTGCTACCCCGCCGTACCCTCCTTCGCCTGTTGCCGCGCCGCGCAGCGTGAAGCGGAGCAACTCGGCGCGCAACTCGCGCCGCCCCCTCCCGCCCGCGATGACTGATGAATTGCGCCACATCCTGCGCCAGTCCCAGCAGAAGGTGCGGGATGAGGACGCACAGCGCGCCTCCATCCCTCCCGGAGGGAGTTTGGGACGGAACTCGGGTCGCGGCATCCAGAGCGCCTATCACGCTCTAGAGGGCAAGGGGTTCGCATCGGTTGATGGGCTGCCGCAGCACCAGCAAGCATATCGCGCGCTCGAGGGTAATGGGGACAGTCCCATGGGAGGCAGCCCCATGGGTACCCCGCTCGGCAACGGACACGGTATTGGGGGCATGGCAGACATCATGAACCAGCACCACCAGAATCACACTCAGATGCTCGATCCCCCGCCCAGCCGCAGGCAGAGGGAGAGCTATAACTCGTTCAAGTCTAGGCAGGACGCGAACAAGTTCTAGGACCAACACATTCCTTTTAGACCAAAGTCGGACATTGTAACAAGTAGTATCACTTAGTAGCAAGCAGCCCATAGCACATAGTATGACATCTTATGCATCACGTATAGTTCATGCGTCCGTGGGTCGCGGGGGGTGGTGACTGGATGACAGTCGCAGGACGCGCTCGTCTGAGCACTCCAGGCACGTCCATATCTGCGGGACCAAAATTTCTGTCGAGAGCGTCCGTTCATGCCCCCTTCGCCTTCGAGTCCGTCGTCCGGAGGGTCAACATTGTTTCGCACCAGGTCAAGGATCAAGGACATCTCCACAACCCACACGAGTGTATGTTCTCGCGTGCTGGACGTCTACCCTCCACCCCCCTCGCCTCACTCGTCCCGACCGTCCGCCGCTCACACCCCACACGCCTGACACACACTATGTGCGACAGCAACATCCCCTACACCCTCCCCCTCCCCGGAGGCATCCCGGACACGCACCGCCCGCACACGGAGCGCACGACGACGATCCTCGTCCCGAAGGAGAACACGGCCTTCTTGAACCCCGTCCAGGAGTACAACCGTGATCTGTCCGTGGCCACGATCCGCGCGTGGAACAACCTGAGGAAGGAGGAGCTCGAGGGACGGTGGAGGCAGAAGCTGGAGCGCGAGGCGAAGAAGAAGGCCGCGAAGAAGGACAAGGCCGAGGCGGGCGAGGGAACTGAGGCTGATGCCCAGGGCGCCGCGGCCGCCGTTGAGGAGAAGAAGGAGAATGGAGAGGCTGGACCGTCCACCGAGGTGAGTCCGACTGGCAGACTGGGAACTGCCCGAAGGAAACGCGTTGGAGGATGCACAGTAGCTAACGAATTACAGAGGAAGTTCCGCGCGCCCAAGATCACGATCCTCGAGGCGCTCTCTGCCACCGGTCTCCGCTCGATCCGCTACGCGAAGGAGATCCCCGACGTGCGCACCGTGCTCGCGAACGACATCTCTCCCTCGGCCTGTGACGCCATGCGACGGAACGTAGCTCTGAACGGTGTCGGCGAGCCTTCCCAGCCCACTCCTTCCGAGGCCGCTCCGACTGCCGGAGCCACCGACGAGGAGATGGCCGAGAACGCGCCCGACCTCGGCCGCCGCGAGAACTGCACCGGACACGTGAAGGTGAACGAGGGCGACGCCTGTTCGCTGATGTACTCGCGTCGTGGGCTTCGGGACCGCGTCGAGGTCGTCGACCTGGACCCCTACGGAACGGCTGCGCCCTTCATCGATGCGGCGATCAACGCCCTGGGTGACGGAGGTCTGCTCGCCGTCACCTGCACCGATCTTGCCGTGCTCGCTGGCTCGAACTACCCCGAGAAGTGCTTCAGCAACTATGGCGGCACAGTCGTCAACGCCGAGTACAGCCACGAGGTTGCTCTGCGCCTCGTCCTCAACTCTATTGCCCAGGCCGCCGCCCGCTACGGCAAGTACATCCACCCGCTCATCTCTCTGTCGATCGACTTCTACGTGCGCCTCTTCATCCGCGTCGACACGCGGCCGGCAGAGGTGAAGCGCCTCGCCTCCCAGACTGGTGTCGTGTACGCGTGCGGCTTCTGCCAGACGCCCGTCCTCCAGCCTTTCGGCCGCGAGGTCCAGAAGGAGTCCAAGAAGGGCAACGCGACGACGCAGTACCGTGTCGCCACCGGCCCCACTGCGGCTGGAAAGTGCGAGGAGTGCGGCAGCACGCAAGCGCTCGGTGGCCCCATGTGGCTCGGCCCCATCCAGGACAGGGAGTTCATCTCGCGCCTAATTGGCGAGATCGAGGCCGACAAGGAGCACTACGGCACGTACCCGCGCATGCACGGCATGCTCACGCTGGCCGGAGAGGAGCTCGACGCGCCCTTCTACTTCTCCGCCAACAAGGTGCATGGATTCGCGCACAGCAGCGCCATGCCGACCAAGAACTACATCTCCGCCCTCCTCAATGCGGGCTACAAGGTGTCTCGCTCTCATGCCCTGTCGGGCAGCGTCAAGACCGACGCGCCCCGCTCCTTCGTCTACGACATCATCAGGGAACACGTCAAGGAGCACCCTGTCCGCCTCGACAAGATTTCGGACATGTCGCCCACGCACAAGCTCCTCGCCAAGCCGATGGAGCATACTGTCGACTTTACGCCGCACCCGGACGCCAAGAAGTTTGAGAAGGACAAGGACTCCAAGGCCGTCTACTACCAGGTCAACCCGCTGCCTAACTGGGGACCCGGAAGCAGGGCGAAGAGCGTCAAGGCGAACAAGGAGGAGGGCGACAAGGGGGAGAAGAGGAAGAGTGAGGACGTTCCCGAGGGAGAGGTCAAGCGCGCCAAGGTCGACGACGAGGAGGAGGCCATGAACGCTTAGAAGACTGAGGTAGAGTTACATTTCCTTTTGGCTTGACTATGTACGCATTATTCTCGACAACAGGGGCACAACAAACTGGAAACTGATCGAAAACTGATTATAGGCGAAACGGTGATTATAAGTGGATCGACGTCGAAGTTGATGTTTGGACGGTGACCAGGTCGGAACTGGACAGCCGATCACGCAGGCTCCCGTCTTCTTCTCCTTCGTCCTTCGGTACTTCCTTTCCTCTGATCGCACTGATCGCACTGATCCCCTTCCCTCTCCTGCCTTCCTTCCTGCTGGTGACTACTTCTCCGTTAGAAGCGGACCATGGCCAGATCCGCAAAGGTGGGAGGATACCGCGGCTGCGTATGCACGATATCCAGCACAAACTCGTCCTTATCCTCCTCCTCCCCAAGTGTCCTGGACCTAACATGTCCGAGATCAGGCAGCGGGCTCTCCGGTGCGAGGTATGCTGTCCCGAGGGCTAGTGGGGGAATATCGTCCAGATCCGCACTCTCGGCTGGCATCAGCAAGAGGACGCTGATGGCGATCGGCCGGTCGCTCGCAGTCGGCGCACCGGTGCCGCGTTTCGGCGCAGGACCTGTCGGACTAAGCGCGAGCGGCTGTCATTAGCTGGACAGAATCGACGTTAGCTCACCTGGGTCAGCTCGCCGAGTTCCTCTTCCTCCTCGGACACACGAACGAGGCGGACGCCTGGACCTCGAACCGGATCCCTCGACCCTCCCGCCATCCCCACGTCTCCCCTCTCGTCATCGAAGTTCAACTTCTCTTTGCCCTTGTCTCCCTCCTTCTCGCCTTCTCCCTCCGTACTTGTCGTAGCCCCGCTGCACCGACTATCCCGCCCCCTGCCCGCTGCCTTCTCGTCCAGGATGACCTCCCACATCTCGGGCCGTCGTGGCCGACGGCGAACAACGTACCGGGGCTCCCAGTACGCACTGCCGTAGCCGGCGAGGAAGGTATCCCACCATCCGCCGAAACGAGCCCAGAACCCGCCCTCTCGCACAGGCGGGGGTGCCCCTGCCCGGTCCTGGTAAACCCTGGTCACGAGGTAGTACCGTAGGAAGAGGGTGAGGACTATGGCGACGAGCGCGGCACCGATGAACCCCAGTCCTAAGCTTAGGATGGTGGTAGTGGGGAGGGTTGCGGTGTTCTCGGCCTGGGTCGTCTCGGAGGGTTCGGAGGCGCGTATTCGGAGCCGTTGAGGTTCTCCATGATCGGGAAGTGTCCGGAGTGAGCGGAGGGAGGCCAGGAGAGGGGATATCCGGTCCCTGGCCCGGGGTGGTGGTGGAGGGGGTGCGGTGGCGAACCGGAGGAACATTGTTAGGACGGCGACGAGATCATTGCAGGTGATGAGGAGGGCGGGGAAGACACGATGGAGTTGTTATATCTGGATTGCAACGAGTTAGGAGATGGCCGTCGAGGAACGCGAGTAGGCGAGCATGCAGAAACGCTAGTCAGCACGAAGAGTGGATTTGGTATTGATGCCTGTGTTGTTGCATCATGGTGCCGTTGGCTTTGGTGCCCGCATGCCCCGCATGCCCCGCATGCCTCGTATCGCCTCATGGCTTCATGCCGCATGAACGACGGGCGCGACGGGCGCATGTTACGCCTGCTGCGCCCTCGAGATTAGCTCGAAGCTCGAATGTGGAGGCCCAGCCGGCCCAGAGTGTGCAGAGCGTGCAGAGCACAGTGCGGGGTCCTTTGGATTCCCTTGGGCTGAGTCATATGCTCGTGTCGCATTCAGATCGGCGGAGGCAAGACGGCACATGACCTTTGTTGCGCATTGTGATCACCAACCCAACCCGCCCGCCCGGTACGACCGGTGCGATACGGCCGAACCGGCTCAGCTTTCGAGGTACTCTCTCATCCGGGCGTACAATGCGGAATGCACACTGAGCCTTCCTCGCTGCTCACTGACACGTTTGGTTTAAGCGCTCACTGCGCCTTCGCATGAAGCCGTCTGGTAGTACGGTCCGTTATCCCGTGGATGGAGACCCACTACTCCACCCCTCCGGCTTGGTCATCTGCCTCGCTCGAATCTGCAATCTCGTATGAGTGCATACGGATATGAGCGATTGCCGCGAGAGAAGGGCGGCCAGGGCGGACGGGTCGCGGGTCGGCATGCGGATGCACGTTAGAGACAGATCTGATTGCAGACCACTGCCGCAACACTGCAACCTGACACAGCAACAGCAACGACAATCCTCCACCACTGTCGCCACCCGAGATCCTGCCCTAAACGCCCTGCACGCCCAGGGGCCTCCACACGGGCTGGAACTTGACTGGCAACTTGACTTGGCTCCGCAAGTCACGTGCAGCTGCCAATGCCAAGGTGAGTCGACTGGCAATTTGCTTCCGGAACGCGTGAGGAACGCAACCCTATGCGCACGGACCAGGCTGGGTGAGGTGAGGACAGATGGCGGGTGGAGATTTAGCCCCATGCCCATGTCTTCCTCGCCCATTCTACGGAGTTCACACGCACTCTCCAGTCCACCAGTCCACCAACCCCTCTGTTTACACCGACGCCGTCACGCCGAATCCGACGACCCCCGCACCCTGTCGCACCCCCTTCCTCGGTCCCACTCGGTCCACTCGGCCCACTCGGGTCCATCCATCCAACGCATACACGGACATCAACGCAAACCCCACCGATAAGCATACCCCCCCCTGACTATGGCAGACCAGGAGCTGTACCAGGAGCAGGACACGAGTGCCGCGCTCAACACCCTCTTCCACACTACCCAGGAGGAGTACCCCCTCGAGCTGTCCATTGACCCAGCCCTCTCCGAGACGGGCGCGGAGGGCTCGACGTCAGCTTCGGCGGCGGCGACGGCGCTGGCTGGGCCCGCGTCCGACCCCGCCGACCCCGATGACGCCGCCAACGGCGGTGACGGTGCGCATGGCGCGACCGAGAGTCCGGATGAGCCGCCACCGAAGAGGCGCGCAACGAGTCGTGCCAACATGCTCGCCCGTGGTGGCGCTTGCGAGTTCTGCAAGCGCCGCAAGCTCAAGTGCACCGCCGAGCTGCCGCAGTGCGCGTCCTGCCGCCGCACCGGGCGCGAGTGCGTGTACTCGCAGAAGAAGCAGAGGTCGCGCGTGCGCATCCTCGAAGACAGGCTTATGGAGCTTGAGAAGCGGCTCAGCGAGCGCGACTCGGGCGCCGGCGGGACGCAGGCTGCATCAAGGCCGAACACGGGCACGACCGACTCGGCGCCGATGGCCAACTATGACGCGCCGAGCAGTGGTGTTGATCTCTTCAGTCTTGGGTTGGGCGACGGACTCACCCTCGCCGACGTGCCTATGAAGCGCACGGAGCCGGACCTCATGACCCTCGCTGACGCTGCTGCTGCCGACACGGGCAGGTATCCGTGGGAAGGAATGAGCGGGCAGGACATCGCGAACGCGCTCGTGAAGCACATCAACGACAAAGACAAGGGCATCGGGCAGAAGATCCTGCAGCATCTGTGAGCTTTCTCCTTGATCGGTTTAGCTAACCCCAGGCTCCAGATCTACTCCCAGTCGTCGCCGTACCGGCTCGTGTCGACTGTCGTGTCTCCGCAGATGCTGTTCGCGCGCGGCTCTGGACCGGCCCTGCAGCATCCGCACAACAGTCTCATTGCAGCCCTGGTCCCGAACATCATGTGGATGTCACCGAGCGAGACGCTGCACAACCCGCAGACAATCGGGACAGTAACTGAAGCGCTGGTGCAGCTGTCGCGCGTGCTCTCCGCTGCCGGGCTGGCGAATATGGACCCGCGGATCGTGGACCTCGTCGCGGCCGCGTCGCTGCGGTGTATCGCACTCACATCGCAGGGCCGGTTCGTGGACGGGTGGAACGAGAATTCGCTCGCCGCCGGTCTTATCTGGAGCACAGGCATGGGCAAGCTCGGCGGCGTGGGCGAGCTCTTCGTCACTCCGGACCAGCGCCCAGCCGACCGCGACACCCGCGTGCGCCGCGAGGAGCGTCTCCGCATGATCCGGGGCAAGGGCCAGATCGTGCCTCCCGCCGCAGACCGCGCCGAACTCGCCGAGCGCATCCGTCTCTTCTGGAGCGCGTACCTGATCGACCGATCCAGTGCTCTGGGCTGGTCCTGGCCCGCCGTCCTTGATGAGCGGGAGATCTCGACCCCCTTCCCGCACGACGACGCAGAGGGCGACGACGCGCTCTGCGAGCACACGACGCTGAACGATTTCCTGGCGGGTCGTGCCATCGGTGGGCCCGACAGTCTGCTCACGGCAACAATCAAGGGCGTCACGCTGGCATACGAGGCGTCGCGTCTTCTGGACCGTTCCCCCTCTCTCGCGAATGCGGAGGCGACCTCGCGCCTCCTGAGACTCGTGAAGCGACACATGGTGACGCTCCGCCCCTTCGAGCCTGCGAGTCGCGAAGATGCCCTCCGCGACGCAGGATGGAACGACGTGTGGATGCAGTGCCACGCGGCCGAGATGATGCTCTACCTGAAGGAGGAGATCGACGCGCCGTCGCCCCCCGAGGAGCTCGAGGCGCGGGACAAGGCGATCGAGGCTGGCCTGCGTCTCTGCTCCGCCGTGGAGACCGCCTTAAACGCAGGCGACACAGATCTGGCAGGGTACGACATGACGGCCCCCGTGATGTGGTACGTGTGCGGACGGTCGTTCCACCACCTCGCGCGCCGCGTCGAGGCCAGTGGCGTGCAGGCCGACCGCGAGCGCGCAGAGCTCCTGAGGGAGAAGCTCCAGTTCCTCGTCGAGGCGACGCAGAAGATGCAAAAAGCTATGCGACTTGCCGAGGTCCATGCCCAGATGCTCTACAATGTGAGCAACGACAGCGAGATCATGCTGGGCGAGTATGTCCGCCCGGATAATGTCGATGTCAACGTTGGTGTGGAGGGGGTTTAGGGAGCCCACTTTGCGTGACGTTGCACCGACCTAGACAGAGACATAAAGTACGACGAAGGCGTGGAGGAGAGGCGAGGACGAGACGCGGTGGAGAGAGACAATTAGAGAAAGAACGAAGCCGAGCGTAGTAACGTTTCGGTCAATGTAAAATGCATAGTAGAATGAACAACGATGAGGGCTAGATAGGAGATAGGCGTAGGAAGACAGTGATGGGCGTCTACGGTAGTGATACGGATTATATGCAGAATGCGGGAGGCTGGCGGAGGCTGGCGGAGGCTGGGCTGGGACCCTAAGAGACAAGGGGCAGTCGCTACGGGTGCTGGACGCTGTGCTGTTGCTGAGCCTGCTGAGCCTGCTGGGTCTGCTGCTGCTGGGCCTGCTGATTCGCCGCCCCGGAGACGGTGAGGTACGTCCTGCTCTTCTCGTCGTCTGCCTCCTTGGCCCCCGCGGCGTCGTACTCGGCAAACTCGAGCTGGTTCAGGTTCTTGACGAGGTTGAGGAACCGCTCCGTCTTGATGAACTTGGGCACGCTGTCCATGGCCATGAGCTTGAAGATGTGGTACTGGATGCGCTCGTACAGGTACACGAGGTTCTGGAGTTCCTTCGCGTGCAGTTTTGCGGGCACGCTGTGGCCGTCGGCGCCCGTCTGCGTCGCTCCGCCAGGGTTGCTGTGCAGGATCTCGTTCATGTAGTTGATGAGCTCGGCGCGGATCTGATGGTCGAGGTTGAGCTCGCTCGGCGCGGCGGGGATCAGGTACGTGTTGTAGATGACAAAGGTGAGGAGGATGAGGTCGTTCTCGTGCTTCTCCATTGCGCCGTGTGGTGGCTGCGGCGCGCCTGCTGCCGGCTGCGGGCTGCCAGGTTGGGGACTGTTCGCGGCCGCAGCAGCGGCAGAGGACGACTTGTTGAAGCGGCGCTTGAAGTCCTCGACGTCGAGCCAGAAGGAGAGGTTCTCCTCGCAGAAGTTGCTGCGCAGATACTCGCGGAACAAGGAGCGGAGGGCGGGCTCCTGCAGGATCTGCTTCAGGCGCGCCGTGTGCGAGTCCTTGGACATGTTGATCTGTTTCGGTTCTGGCGGCACGGTGGGCTTCTCGGCAAGGAACTCGGCCATGTTCAGCGGCTTGCTTGGCGCTTGCGCCGAGGCTGGGTCGGGCGACGACGCGGCGGACAAGGTCACTTGCGAGGGCACCTTGGATCCCGTCGGCGGCTGGTTCCAACGCGCGACCTCCTGGCCCAGCTTCGTGATGCAGTACGTCGCCTTCTCGCTTGCGCGGTACTCTCCCTCGACCATGAGGGCGCCTGCTCCGCCTCCGGCACCTCCGTCGCGGACAGTGACGACGACAGAGTGGTCGCGCGCCCGCGTCCGGTCGTTCACGAGCTGGATGAACCCGTACCGCACAAAGTGCGCGAGCACCTCGCTCGCCTCCTCGATGCCGATCACGGTTGTGAAGTCGAGCAGCCAGTCGATGGCCATCATCGCGTTGAACTGGAACTCGCGGTCCTTGACGCGGATGACAATGCCAAGCGTCCGGTCGGGAGCGTCTTGTGGCGGGGCGCCCTTGTTGTGCGACCGGTAGAAGTACTGCTCATACAGCACCTCGTCGCTCAGCCGCGAGACGTTGGGTGACTTGCCGACGAACCGCTTGAAGAGGACCTCGAAGATGTTCTTCGTGACGAGGATCTCGTCGTCCTGCTGCCGGCGCTCGAGGTGGAGGAGCTTCATGCAGATCGGCTGCGAGGAGAAGACGGACAACAGGTGATCAGAAGCAATGCCGTTCTTCGTGATGAACCGCTCCAGAATGTGCAGACCCTTGCTCGTGATCATGTATATCCCCCGATCTCGGAAGTTGCTCGAGCCCAGGTCCGTCGCACACTCGATCAGGTGCGCGTCCACAAAGTGCTGCCCTATTCCTCGCGCCATCTCGCGCGTCATCGTGAACGTTGTCGTTGTCGTCGTCGTGATGATCCGCGTCGGGTCCTTTGGGTCGACTGACCGGTTCGACTGCGAGAACTTGAGACTCGCCAGGTTCGTGCATGCCTCGTCCCTGCTTGTCAGTTCCCTTTACCAGGCACATGAACTCACGTCGTGAACGAGTTCGGGTACGTCTTGAAGAAGGACCGGTGCGTGCTCAGGTTCAGCGACACGATCAGCGTCGAGAACAGGTCCTGCGTGTCCTGGGTCGTCAGCACATTCCGCCACGGCCACCTCGGGCCGCAAGCCACTTACCTTGACGAACGGTCTTCCGCGCTTCGTCGTCTTCATCAGGTGTGAAGACATGGTTGATGTTTGGCCAGACATCGTTGCCGGGTCAAATCCTGATGCTGGTCTGCTCCGAGGCAAGGCAAGATTTAGGGTGGTCGCAGGTAGTGCGATGGGATGGTGGTGGTGGTGGGTGTGGTGAATATGCCGCTAAGGCGGATAGTTTGCGAACTTGGGCTTCCCTCTCTGCTAGTTCTGGATCTGCTGCGAGTGATATAGCCTGTCTTCCTCGCTGAGGGCGCAGCGGCCAAGCTGGGCGGTGTTTTCGAGCGCAAGTGGAGAGCGCAGCCGAGCGGGGCCGGAGAGGGGGGAAGCTAAGGCGGAGTCGGAGACTGGAACCACTTGAACGACTGGAACGCGAGAAACGCTCGACTTGAGACAACCGTGCTGCGAGTTACTTCCTTGAGCGTCGCACGAGTCGCAGGTTGAGTCAAATGAGGAGGGGCGAAGGGGTAGAGCAAAGGACGGCGAAGATCGATGATCAGGCCGTGCCGAGTGGTAGATCGGTTTCGTGCTCTTGTGTTCTTGTGTTCGATGTCTTGTGTTTTAAAGGCGACAGGCGAACAGTGGTGTCGTCGGGTGATCGCTAGGAACCGTGCTGCGGAGCTCTGAGTCTTGGCTGATGCTGATGGTGGAGATGGCGAAGGTCGTAGTGTTGTGTCCGGGTGTCTAGGTGAATGGTGACTGATGAGTAGTACAACGCAAGTGATATGAGTAAGTGGTACAAGGACAAAGGTCGGAGAAAGAGAGCGCGCAACGAGCTGGGTGTCGGTAGTGGTGATAGTTTTGCTGGGCGCTGGGTGCTGCTGGGCTGAGCTGGGCGGGAGTGCTTCCTTGTCCTGGTGTGCGGGTGTGTCTTGGTGGTCGCTGGCGCTCGTCGGGCGCAGGCGTCAGGCGCCAGACGACTCAGGCGCGGCAGGCGTTGCAGGTTGCGGGTACGGGTGGTACGGGTGGTGCAGGCATGCAAGGTCGTGGTGGTGGGTGAGGTATGGGGACGAACGGAGGTGCACCTGGGCCGACCTGGACAGTGGACCACTGAGACTCGAGACTGTGCTGTCTGCTCGGGCTCAGTCGGGTGCTTTACAATGAGGACAGAGGGAGACAGTTGAAACGAGCGATCAAAGCGCACGCTCCCTTTCCTTTTGTCAACGCCAACATTACCCTTTGTTCCCTCTTGCTCCTATCTGGCCTTCTCTCGTCGAGTGCAGAGTGGCAAGTGTCCCTGCGATGATCCCTTGGCTGAGGCTGAGGAATTCCAGGAATCAAGAGCGCCGCGGACCGGAGCAATAGGAGCGACAGGAACAACAGGAACAGCGAGCCAGCGATCTGGAGCGAGCCTCCCAGAGCTCTGTAATCGCCCTCCCCGCCACATCCACCCAAACCCGGTTCGACCCAGATCCAACCACTCTTTGTCTGTTTGAGCGCGCCGGCCATCTGTCGGGGGATGTGGATCCTGCGCAAGAGTCACCATGTTCTGCCATCTGTAACGAGCGCCCAGGTCTGAGACGCGGCGTTCTCCGCCGTGACCAGGTGCCTCATGCTCTTTTGTCTGGCATCCGAAGACCAAACGAGAAACATCTAACATCTTGACGCTTGACGCCTGACACGCAACCAAACTCACCATAAACAGACACATCCGTCGGACTCAGACAAACCATCGTTTCCGCTCTCGCTCTGCGAAAACACATGCAGGGCAATCATGCCTGCATTGCGCGCTGCCCTTGGCTCCTCCCTTGAGCAGATGCGCCACGTTTTCAGCGCCCCGTCCAAGTGCCCGGGAGGCCGACCGGCCCTAGCGTGTTCTCCCGACTGCACCGGGTGAAGCCTGGGCGAGCAGAACGTTCATCGCCAAAAGTCGCCATGACTCGCTTTGAGGATCCGTTGCGGCCGTTGCGGGCGTCAATCAGCGCCTACAGGCGCATACAGGCGCAGACAGGCGTCGGGCGTCGCCCACTAATGC
The DNA here is from genome assembly GCA_039545355.1 of Trichosporon coremiiforme. NCBI lineage: Eukaryota > Fungi > Basidiomycota > Tremellomycetes > Trichosporonales > Trichosporonaceae > Trichosporon > Trichosporon coremiiforme. Next base: position 822,566 of record BCJJ01000017.1, read on the forward strand.
CTGAACTTTGCAAAGGCAAGTGGCGTCGGGCGTCTTCACGACCAGAGGCGACCAAAGGCGACCAGAGGCGAAAGACGGGGACAGCGGTCAACGGTGCAATCATGAGCTGGTATGAACTTGCGGCTGAGGCTCGCTGAGTTGTTGCAGGCTGCAGGGTCCAAGGAAGGCACCGGCATGCAGACTCGCTCTCCGCACAATGCACCCAGTACGTAATGGCCACCTGACGATCCGCCCACGATCGGTAGTGATCCTGCCAACGAGCAGCCAGTTAGTGTGATCCAGTGATCCAGTGTTCCGGCACAGCAAATGATCCTGCAACCCAGCCCTCTCCGGAACGTCTCCTGGCTGTCGCACTCTGGGACACTGGCACGGCCCTCGCCATGTTCATACGGCTTGCGAGTCATGTACCGCCTTCGTCTCTCGCACGTCTGGAGCGTCTCGCAACGACGCCATCCGTATCAGGTTGGAACCGCACGACGGCGACTCATCTCAGTGGCCAGACCGTACACACTTCCGAGGCACTTTCTACTCACGCACAATAGCCGCCAGCGCACTGCCTGACTCGACCCGTGGATCCCGTGGACCACTCACAAACAGCCTTGAGAGTCACCGAGACCGAGCGTTGCCGATGCCGCCCGCACGCAACGCTCCGAGCGTTATGGCCCACGTGCCTGCCCGCCTGCCCGTCCGTCCACTTTCTTGCGGACTGCTCTTTCCAGGCTGTCTGGAACCTCCGCCCCACGCCGGACACCCGTAGCCACTGACACATTACGCCAAGTTGCAGGGGGAGGCCAAGGCTGTCTAACCAAGCGTCTCGCATTGAGCCGTGAGCCATAGGTCTGGACCAGACCACCGTAGCTCGAGTACCTTGCTGCTTGCCCACCAACAACTTCATGCCCATTCGTTAAAGTCAGGCTGCGCAGCATGCCCAGACATACTCTGGTGTTCGTTGTCAGTGCGGCCAACATCATGAGTGTCCCCCTACTTGTACCTCTGTACCTCCAGGGCAAGCGGCGCTCAGACACCCGCCTGTCGCCGTCGCTATCCGATACTCGACCCAGACACACAACACGCGATGGGAGGACGGGAGCTCTGCCGACTCTGCCGAGCCCGGCTGCCCACACACAAGGACATGCTGGACCGTCATGTGCCGGCGCGGCACATGGACAGCTGTCCACTTCATCGGCTCGCCAGACTCGCTCAGCAACCCGACCGTCTCCCGCAAGGTACTCCGAGGCCGGGTCTTATTCTCCACTTCTAGTGCTTGGATCCAGTAACGGAACTGGATAGGAAACACGGAGCCAGTGAGCCGTAGCCGTCACCCGATCCGTCGCAGACCGTGAGTGAGGTCAGTCTCATCAGCGGGTCAATCGTGCGGGACACTCGACAGGCTTATCATCACCTCTGGAGTAAGTGGAGTAAGCGGGGAAAGAAGGAGCGGAAAGCCATTGCTTTGCTCGACGATCAGGCCCCCCCCCCTGGATGGACAGCAGGACAGCAGGCAGCGGACAGTGTAGGGTGTGTCACTGGTGGAGCTCAGATGTTTATACGACAATCTGGTGGTGCTTTTTTCGAGGATTTGCAGAGCATTGCTGAGGTTACAGAGGGTTACAGAGGGTTACAGAGGGTTACAGAGGGTTACAGAGGGTTGGTGTGCTCGGCGGCTGCGCGGTGGCTGCGGCGTCGCGTGATGGACCATGCACTGGGCCAAGCCTTGGCGTCGTCTACCTCCTGCACTGGAGATCACTGGGGAGCTTGAGTCGATCACTGCCAGGACGGAGGCGCATGAGTCGTGCCGCCCACGGAATGGAGTGGAGTGATCACTTGACCCGAACTATCGCCCTTCCCTCTTGTATAAGAGGTCTCTGGCCCCCCCTATCTGTTCTCTCTTCATGATTCCCCACAGCAGCCTGAAGTGACTCTCCTCCCAGTGCAGAGCGAGTCCGCAGTCTGTACAGAGCAGAACGGCAAGGCGTCGAAAGAGAAGCGCATACCTCAGCCCGATCAGCAGCATCCCAACCGTAGTCGATCGGCTCGAAGTTCTCTTATCTTCGAGCCTAGGCTTGGAGCCATGGGTGGATGCGTGGTTTACGTAAAACTGATCTGCGGACTTGGCCGTGTGACAAGTGGTCGTCTAAGCCAATTGCGTCCCATGCAAGGAGCATGACGCGCCGCAGTAAGCCATGAAACCTTAATTCGTGTTTGGCGCCGAGTCATTTGGATATATTTGATCCCGCTCCCTCAGTTATCTCTGCGTGAATGCCGGGGGTGTGGGGTGCGGTGGTGAAAATTTCACGTGACGTTGTCGCGCAAAAATATCGACGAGCCTGCGCTGTGTCCGCTGCGGCGTAATGGTGGATGGCCTCTGCTGTCGCGCGCAGAAGGCAAAGCATGCATGGGTTTCTCAGCCAGAGCTAGCAGAGAGGGGACCCTGAGGCGGCGACAGTGCAGCGCTGAGGACTATGTACAGCCCAAGTTCTGGCCACCACAGTTTGGCGGGCAGGCGCTGGTGTGCGGACGAGCGGACGGTCACCGACGCTACTTGGTCGTTTGACCTCATTAATTTCTTCCCCCTCGCCGGTCACGCTTGGCTCTTTCCTTTCTCCTTCCACCCACCCCCACCCCGCAAAAGAAGAAGTCCACCCCCCGACCGTTGTGGCTACACACACCCGACCCAGTGCATAACCCCCTTCTTCACTCCTCAGTCCCCGGCAACTGAGGATAAGAATTTTCGCCCCCACCCACACCTGAACCCGCGCCCAACAGACAGTGTCTGCTTCCCAGGAGCCTAGCTGGGACACACACACTCACTCTACAACTTCTCGTCAAACCCCACGCGCGACACCACCTCGCCACTTAAGCTAGCAAGCTATGGCCGTCGACCACGGATCCGTTGTGCAACCGAGCGCGCCCGAGATTCTGAACGATGACTCGTTCCCCGGTCCCTTTGAGGGGCCCGAGAAGCTGCTCGAGGTGTGGTTCGCGCCTTCGCCGGAGATGATGGAGGCGCGCATGCGTGCGGCGGGCAAGCAGTCCACCGCCGTGAGGGAGGACGGCACGCGCGTGCGGGGGCTGCGGTGCGTGCCGCGCGCGCAGTGGGAGGAGATGCTCGATATTGTCAAGTGCAAGGTGCTCTCGGTCGTGCAGGGCGAGGAGCTCGACAGCTACCTGCTCTCGGAGAGCAGCCTGTTCGTGTACCCGCACTACATCATTCTGAAGACGTGCGGCACGACGCTCAACCTGCACGGCCTGGGACGCATCAACGCCATTGTCGCGGAGCACTGCGGGCTCGACTCGCAGTGGCGCCTCTTCTACAGCCGCAAGAGCTTCTTCTTCCCCGAGCTCCAGAAGGGACCACACCGCGAGTGGAGCCACGAGGTCGAGTTCCTCGAGTCCGGAGCTAGCGGACACGGATACGACGGAAACGCCTACTACGTCGGCCCCATCAACCGCGACCACTGGGTGCTGTACCTCACCTCGCCGGACGACAGTGTGCTTGAGGGCCTCGAGGCTGCGCCGGCCGCCTCGGCCGTCGAGCGTCCGCTCCAGCTGCCCCCGCCGTCGGGCTTCTGCGACCAGACCCTCGAGATCCTCATGACCCACCTGCGTCCGGAGGGCAGGGAGCCGTTCTTCGTCCCCGCCGGCGTCGAGAAGACGGGCCACGAGCTCGGCATCGACATCTCGCGGCAGCTCGGCATCGACGCCCTCTTCTCCCCCGACGAGACGTCGCTCGACTCGTTCGGCTTCGAGCCGTGCGGATACTCGGCCAACGCCGTCATCGGTACCGGTCTCCCCGAGTCTAACGGTGGCTACTTCACGATCCACGTCACGCCCGAGGACGGCTGGAGTTTCGCGTCCTTCGAGTGCAACGTCCCCCTCCCTGCCATGTCGCCCAGCGCCTGGGCGTCCCAGACGGGATCGCCGGACAAGGCTGCTCCGCTCACCATCGCCAACGGCACCAACGGCGAGGCGAACGGCGCCAACGGCGCGAACGGCGTGGCCAAGGGCTTCGCAGCCCAGGCGAACGGCACGGGAGCCGAGCGCCCCGACCTGCGTTCGCTCATCTCTCGCGTCGTGGACATTTTCCAGCCGAACCGCTTCAGCGTGACGCTCTTCGTGTCGACGGAGAACGACACGAGCAGCGCCGACGCGATCCCGACCGACATCCTCGGCCGCTCCTTCACGCGGCGCGACAAGATCGGCTACGAGTTCGAGGGGTACGACCTCGTCTTTGCGTGCTTTGAGCGGAAGGGGTGGAAGGAGCCCAAGAAGCCCTCGTCGGCTGGAGGGTCCCTTGCCGGCTCGGTCGCCAGCATCAAGGCGCTCGAGTCATGACATCGCTGGAACCAAGGTTTACGCAAAGGTTTCGGCACATAAAAAGAGCTGCAGTGGAGCTCACATATCCCCCTCCCCACAATCATTTCACTCTTTCACTACACATCTAGAGATTTATGCCCATGTACAGGGGATGCCATCTTGTTAATGTACGATGAGCCTGATGTTGCAAACTGAGTTCGCTAATGGAACAATAACATGGGAAATGGTACAAACTACACTCGTCCGGGGTATCACTTTCGTACAGCTGCCCGTTCTGCCCTCCTGCATGTCGCCGTCCGTCCTCATCGGCATCCGTTTGAGTCGCAAGCACTCGCTCCGCTCGCGCTTAGCCCAGACCGCCCCACGGGCCCCTCAGCCTGCGCGCCAGCTGCATATCCTTCGTCATAAGCGTGACGCGCTTGGCGTGGATAGCGCACAGATTCGAGTCCTCAAACAGGTGGACGAGGAACGCCTCCGTCGCCTCCTGCAGCGCGAGGATGGCCGAGGACTGCCACCGCAACTCGCCCGCTCTACGGGACGTGAGGTTGAGGGCGACTTCGCGGACCTGGACTGTCAGCTATGTTCTCTGCAATGCACCGCTGTCCCCATGAGATGGGAAGGGGATGTGGGGACCGGAAGACTTACAACACGACTGAAGGGCAGCTTGGCAATGAGCAAATCCGTGCTCTTCTGGTACTTCCGGATCTCCTGCAGTGCTAACGTGCCGGGGCGGTAGCGGCGTTTCTTCGCGGGCGCTGCGGCACCGGAGCCTAGTCCGCTTCCTGTTTCGTCAGCTTAGACTACGCAAAGAGAAAACCTGCGGAAACGCCGCCGCTCGTCGGTGCAGCGTCGTGAGGACGCCGGAGAAGAGCTAGGGGAAACACTCACGCCGCACGTCCTTTCCGAGACCTTGGCCCGAGCCTCGGGACGTATTCCGGTTGATAACGGCGCCGGGGACGCCCGCGGGGTTGGCTATTGTGCGCGCCATATCGGTCTACTCTTAAGGAGAGTGCGAGGTTGTGGTCGAGTCGACGATGAGAGGGGTGTGAGTGGAGCGGCGGTGCAGATGTGGATACGTGTCTGTGAGGGGGAGGCAAGGTGTGCGAGTCTTCGTCCCAGGTCACTTGTTTACCTGTGCTCGTCGAAATGCACGCCGTTGGGCCGATGGGATGTAGTCAAACGCAGAAATGAGGTTTGTTGTGATCGTCTGGAGGCGGACTGGTCTAGTCATCCGCTATTAAGCCCTTATCCTAATGTGTACCATGTGACATTTGAATGTATTAGCCTCAGCTTACATTCCTTATCTTGCGACCTCCACCGGCTCAGCTCACTCACGGGCACTACCGCTGACCGCGGCGGCCGTGCGCGGATAGTCGGCGTTCTCGACTGTCTTTCCCTCCGCCAGATAACTCATGCTCCGAGGACTCCGCGGTACACTCGCTTCTGCCAATCTCGGACTCAGAAACTTCTCAACGACAGCAAGCAACATGGTCCTCCGCGTTGGCTGGCACCGCGAGCATTTCCTCTCGCCCCTCCTCCAGCTCGCTGAGCAGGATGGAGGCAAGACCTTCACCCTCGTTGAGTGCCCCGGCGGTACCGGTGACATGCAGACCAAGCTGAAGAACGACGAGATTGACGTGTGCATTGGTGAGTCATGGGCTCTCCCTTACGGTACCCATCTAAGCTGCCCGCCTCACGTTCCACCGCCCGTCAACGGACGGAGGAAGGCAGCGGAGAACACCAGCTGAGCCGAAGCTTTGTGTCGAAACTGACCCCAGCTCTCACCGATGCTCTGACTGCCGGAATTGCGAACGGACAAAGGTCCTACAAGCTCGTCGGACGGTACATCTCATCGCCGCTGCGCTGGGCCATCATCACGGGCAAGGACTCGAAGTACCAGACTGTCGATGACCTGAAGGGCACGACCTTCGGCATCTCACGTCTCGGATCGGGTTCGCAGGTGAGTCGCTGCATTAGCTGCAGCCTTTCCTCAAAGCTGACAACAGGTCATGGCCAGCGTCCTGTCGCTGAACGAGGGCTGGAGCGAGGCGGACCAGCCCAAGTTCAAGGTTGAGGGCCAGTTCAAGCCGCTCCGTGACTCCGTCAACAACGGCGACACGTCTGTCTTCCTGTGGGAGTGGTTCACGACGAAGCCGTACGTTGACAGCGGCGAGGTGCGCTTCATCGGCAGCGTGTACACGCCGTGGCCGTGCTGGTCGATTGCCGCCTCGCCGAACGCCGACAACAAGGAGGTCTCCGCCTTCCTCGAGGCGCTTCAGCCGTACGTGCGCAAGTTTGACTCGGAGGAGTCGCGTGCTGGCCCCGCCGTCGATTTTGTCGCGAAGACCTTCGGCCAGCAGCCTGAGGACGTCAAGGAGTGGCTGAAGTCTGTCAAGTGGGAGCACAACCTCGATGAGGTGTCTGAGGGCGTCCTCAAGACCACTCTCGAGACGCTCGAGAAGGCCGGTGTCGTCAAGGACGCCAAGTATGACATCAAGGACTTTGTCAACACCGATGTCGCCAAGGTCATTGCTTAAGCGTAGGCGTATCTAGGGAAGTGCAAGTTATGAAGTCATGGTTAATAGACCACAAGCCACAGATCTGAAGGGCTATTCCTGTGAGACACGAGCACGCGGCTATCAGTATTTGTTTCAGTTTGATTCTGTGCTTGCTGCATGCTGCTATACTGCTACCGACTGCATCATTACTATTATGAGGTGTTGTTGCTGCTTCTTACTTGGTCCACTTGTCCCAGAGGTTCTTTCCCTCCTTCTGAGCCTGGTTGGCCTCCTTCTGAGCCTCGTTCTTAATGTCGTTCCACTTGGAGTTGGCGACGTCGGCGGCGCTCTGGGCCTGGTTCTTGGCCTGGTTCCATCCGTCCTTGGCCTGGTCGGCGGCGTCCTTCCACTGGTCCTTGACAGTCTGGCTGGCCTGGTCCCACTGCTTCTGGATGTCCTCGCTCCACTTCTCACCGCGGCGCTCCATGGAGCGGAGCTGGTCGTAGGTGACCTTCCCGGTCTGGGGGGTCCAGAACGAGTCCTGGCCAGGCACACCGGCGACGTGCGTGACGATGGCGCCGACGGGAATACCAGCGCGGCGCTCGGCAATGGCACGCTGAGCGTCGTAGGCGACCTCCTGGAACACGCGCATCTTCTGCTCGCTGTCGGGCATGTCGTGCTTGACTTTCCAGACACCAGCGAGCGAGCCGATGGCGAATCCGAGCATCGTTCCGCAGAGCGACGCAGTCACGGCAGCCATGACCTTGAACGACGTCGGGGGAGCCGGACGCTTCTTGCCGAGCGAGATGTAGGCCGGGATACCGACGAGCGCACCGCCGATCGTGCCGTACTTGACGGCGTTGCCCGAGGACTTGAGCACCTGCACGTCCTTCGTGGAGATGTCGCCTGGGTCGTTAGCAACAGGTCACATGTGCTTACGAGAGCAATGCGAAATAGAACTCACCAGCCTCAATTCGGCGACGGAGAGCGTCGCGCGCAATCTCGATCTCGAACGGCTGCGTCGGCTGCGCGCCGTAGTCCTTCATGAAGGTGAGGTCATGGTCGTTGTGGTTGGAGCTGGAGCTGGAGCTGGAGCCGGACATGGTGAATGTTTTTGTTGTTGGGTTGATGAGAAGAGCAAGCTGTCGAAAAGTCGCAGCCAATGACTTATATAACGATCTGCATCGGTCAACTTTGCTGGTGACCGGTTTCTCTCGGTCAGTCTCGCGGTTCTCACTCACTCGAAACCTCGCTACCTCGGATGGACGACCGCGCACCCGCATGTGGAAGACATTCGAACTCAATGGCATGTCTCAGCCCAGCCAACCAGGCTTCTACGCCGATGACATCACCACCATGTTCATCACGGCAACCCGAGAACCTCACCGAAGCCCCGGCCAACCACCACTGTCCGCTTGCAATGTATCAGGGCCGGGGGGCCTCGACGACCCGCATATTGAACCTGGCCATGGCCATTGATCATCGACGACTCCTGCGCTATGGGTGCATACGGTCCTGCATGGGCCGCCTGTAGTCCTGCAACGGTAGCGAGCGCCGCCAAGTCCTGAAAAGAGCGACGTCGTTGCCCCGCCCGTTGAATGAACTCGCACCATTGACCAACCCGCATGCGCGCCGCTGAAGGCATGCGGCGCTCTGGCGGGCGCTCAAGGCGTCCGAGGACCCCGGTGCGAAAAGTAATCCGGGAGCCGTCTGTCTATCGATAGCGTCCTAGCGAGCAGCACATGCACCGCAGATGACCATAGGACCGTCCTCCTCCGATTCGGCGGCACCCATATCAGCCGATCATCCGCAATGTCCACAGGCACAGAAATTGATTCGCTGTCACTACGGGGTGGCTCAGCCATGCGAGGCACCGCATGCACCGCGGGCACCGATGCGGAGCAACAATTGCGACAGGCTAGGGCAGATGATAAAGATCTATGTTGCATGTCTATGAAGCATCACAAGGTCGTGTAGCGAGTCTATACGCGAGTCTATAACAAGATTAAACTAAGTGGGAGGTTCTACATTGCGCTTAGTCCGACTCCTCCGTGTCGGGCTCGCGGACACCGCCGTACGTGAGCCAGTTGAGCTTACGCAGACGGCGGCGCTCCTCCTGCGCCTTGATCTCGTTACGGGTCTTTTTCTTCTTCTTCTTGGGCTTGAGCGCCAGCTTCTGCAGACGCTTGATGTCCTCCTCCTCGTCGGCCGAATTGACCGCCGAAGGGGCAGCAGAGTTGACAGCCGATGTAGCGGCAGAAGTGACGGCGCTCGAGGCAACGTCGGGTGTAGCGATGCCGGCGGGCGTGAGGGCGCCGCGGGGCGTGCCACGGGTAGAGGGCACGCGCGAGCCAGGCTGCGACGGGTTGTCGAACGCGTCGTCGGCAAGGTTCTGCTTGCCCTTGTGCGTAAGCTCTCCGTTCTCGACGTGCCAGATCTCGGGGCAGAGGGCGGAGACGAACTCCTGCGAGTGCGAGATGATGCACACGGCTCCTCCCCACTCCTTGATCGCGACAGCAAGACCACCAAGCGCCTCACGGTCCAAGAAGTTGGTAGGCTCGTCAAGGAAGAGACACTGAGGCCTGTTGAACATGGAAGCGGCAATGACGACCTTGACTTTTTGGCCACCACTTAACCCAGACATCTCGTTGTACTGCGCAATGTCACCGTCGAGACCAACAGCCTCGAGGACCTCACGGACAGCCACGGCCGAGGTGTCGCGCTGACCGGCGCCCTCACGCGAGGACTCGAGGTCATCGAACTGGGTGACGAGCTTCTGGAAGCCCTTCTCGATAAGGGTCTCGCGGGGAATCCAGGCGTTGTACTTGTGGTCGTAGCCCTTGAACTTGACCTCGTACTGGAACGACTTCTTGAGCTTCTGGCGACCGAGGAGCGACTCGATCTTGCGGAGCTCGCCGTTCTTGCCCTCGATCGGACGCTCCATCATCTCCTTGTCGGCGTCGGTGAGCTTGCGGGTAGCCTTCTCCATCATCTCACGGTCGTGGCCGTCCTGGTAACGCCACTGAATGTACTGGACAGCAGTCTTGTCCAGGTGCTCATTGATGTGGTGGAAAGCGTGCTGGGCGACGTAACCGACACGGAGAGCGGGGTGCTTGTGCACGGAGCCCTCCTGAGGCATGGTCTCACCAGTCATGAGCTTGATAAGCGTCGACTTTCCTGCACCGTTCGGGCCGACAATACCGACACGGGACGAGAGCGAGAGCGAGCACGAGGCGTGGTTGATCGACGGGCGGGGCGCACCAGGGTAGGTGAAGGTGCAGTCAACAAGCTTCAGGATGGCACGGGTGTTGGAGCGGACACCAACAAGGTTACCGGGGGGAGGGAAGGTAAACTTGATAGAGGTGGCGGCAAGGGTGTAGTACGACTTGGCAGCGGGGACCTTCTCGACAAACTTGGAAAGGTTGCCGGGGTAGTAGACAAGCTTCTTCTGCTCGTAGTGGATGATGTCGGTACAGACGTTGTCAAGGAAACCAGAGTCGTGCGAGACGATCATGCAGGTGATGCCCTTGAGGTTGTTGAGGTAGTCCTCGAGCCAGGCGACGGTCTGAACATCCAAGTGGTTGGTAGGCTCATCGAGGAGCAGGATGTCGGGGTTGACGAGCATGCCACGGGCAAGCTCGAGCTTCATCTTCCAACCACCAGAGAGCGAGGAGACGGGGTGGGTTTGCTTCTCATCGGTGAAGCCGACAGAGAGGAGCATGTCGGCGATGGTCTTGCGGTCAATGTGCTTGAGCTTCTCCGAGTTGCAAAGGAAGTCGATGATGGACGACGAAGTGTCCTCACCCTGGAGAGCGTGTTCAACCATGACACACTTGAGCTCGTCCTCAGCAGGGAAGCCCTCGACCTTGCCGTCACGGATAGCCTTCATAAGAGTAGACTTTCCGGCACCGTTAGCGGCACAGATACCGTAGCGGTGGCCACGACGGAGCTTCAGGTTGGTGTGGTTCAGGAGCAGGAGACCACCGTACGCGAGCGAGAACTGCAGATCACAGACAATCTCGGCACCGTCGTCCTCCTCTGGCTCATCAGAAGCGAACTTCTGCTTGTCGATGGCGAGGAAGGCCTTGCGGATCTCGGTGGCAGCCTCAGCGCCAGCCTCGGAGCCGAGGAGGAGCTTGCAGAAGCCGCCAACGGCCTTGCCCTCCCAGACGGAGGCGACGTAGTTGCGGGCCTCGACGAGGTCGGCGATAACGTTGGCCTCAAACTCGAGAGCACCAGCAACGATGGGGTGGCCGGGGTACGACATGGCAACGGGAACGGTGGGCTTCTCGGCGAGACCCTCGATCTTGAGGATCGGGGCGATGACGGCGAGAGCCTCGTTGACGCCAGCGATGATGTCGCGGGGAGGAAGGGGAGTGGCAGAGGCCGAGGCACCGGCACCGAGGAGAATGTCAAGGGCAGTCTGGGCGAAAGCACGGATCTCGGGGAAGGCGGCACCGGTGGCGATTTGCTCGACACCGGTAACAAGACCACCGAGGTAGCGGGCAGCAACGGTAGGGTCACGAACGAGCTTGACCAGGTTGCCGATAACGATACAGGTCATGCGCTGGGTGTCGGTGGAGCGCTCCTTGAGTGCACGGGTGAGGAGGGGGACCATGACGGCGAGGGTGGGGCCCGTGACCTCGGCAACGAACGTGGTCGACGAGAGGGTCTTGATCGTGCCCGGGACGTTGGTCGGCGAGGCCATGGCGCCGACGAGCGACGAGATGTGCTTGAGGACGTCAGGGTTGGGGAGAGTACCACAGAGGGTGGTGGCGGCCTTGGTGGCAGCAGCCGAAACCTCGGCCTTGGTGTCGTGCATGGCCTTCTCGACGATGGGGAGAACCTCACCGAGCTCGGCGGCGACAAGCTCAGTGGTGGCGGGCTTGACAATCTCCTCAATGGCCTTGCAGGCGGCAACCTTGGAGCGCCATCCCTTGCTCTCGTCGAGCTCACGGGCGAAGGCGTGAATAAGCGGGCGAGTGGCCTCAGGAGAGGCAGCCTTAACGAGGGCCTTCAAGGCCGAGTTGACGGCCGAGCGGACGGGCTGGCCCTTGTCCATGGACAGGGCAAGAAGCGAGTGGAGGATGGGCACAAAGACGCCCTCGATGCCGGCTCCGAGGGAGCGGCAAAGCCTCTCAACGAGAACGGGGGCGGACTCGCGCTCAAAGCCAGACTTGGAGGCCGCCCAGAGCTGGACAACCTCGACAATCTTGCCTTCCTCGATCGCATCAAGGGTTCTCGGGGCCTTCTTCAGCTCGAGAGCGATGGCATCAGCGATGCCCTTGGCGTCGGCATTGCTGGGGGCGGCGGCAAGCTTGGCAAAGTCCTCAGCGAGGGGCGTAGCCGGAAGGGGGGTGGAAGTCGCGGTGGGCATGGCGGCAAACGCTGCGCGATTTTACAGTTCGAACGTGCTTGTGTGTTGGTGACAATAGGAGTTACAGATTAGCCAGTCGATAATCGTACACAGTGTTCGTTGGAGTACTTTTCTTGGGTAGAGTGGTGAGTGTTTAGTCGGTGTCGCCCTCGCGGCGGAGAAGAGATGAGGTGGGAGGAGGGGAAGGAGGATGAGGGGGAAGGGAGGAAGGAGGAGTGTGAGGAAAACGATGAGCGGAATGCGGGCGAGATATTTGAGGATGGTACTATGAAACCGGTGGAGGGGGCCCGACGCGTAAAAATTAGGCCGGGGTCACGTGATGCGGGCTATGCGGGCCGTACCTTGTCTCATTCTGCACGTGGCTAGCCGGCTGAAGCGACAGGTCAGCGCCGAGATCGCGACATGCATCACACCATTGCAGATCGCCAGTGCAGATCGAATCGACCCGCGGCTTAGGTCTGATCCGTAGCACGTCAACCATTTCCCCTTTCGACAACTCTCCAAACACGCACTACGCACTACTTGCATCTTCCGCATCTACTCTGCACTTCGACGACCTCTCTCGTTCATCTCTCCGACTTCTAGCAACGAACGAGAGTGACTTGGGCGACCTCCACTTTTGCCACCACATTCAGCTTCAGCAGCACACGACCAGCGGACAGTGACGAGCGGGCAAGATGTGTCGATTCGTGAGCTCACCGCCTCTTCGAGCTAGCTGACCCCAGATTGTGTACAAAGGCAGCGAGCCGATCCAGATGTCGCACCTGGTCACGCGGCCGCGACACAGTATCATCAACCAAGCCTTCGAGAGCAAGCTCCGCTTCCCCTCTGCGCGACCACTGAATGCGGATGGTTTCGGAATAGGCTGGTACGATCCCGTACTTGCCGGACAGCCCAGCCTCCTGCTGGCGGGAGAGGAGGACTCGACGCCGAACACTCCGCAACCGACCTCGCCCCAGATCGCGGCTACTGCTGTTGCGGACGAGCGGGTTGCTTCGGGGCAAGTCGACCCGACGCTGAGGACGGACACGCCATCCCCTCTGGACGCCGGAACCGGGGGCGTCTCAGCATGCGTCAACGGTGCTGTATCACCAGTCGCGGACGACGAGGTGACGGAAGCAGAGCGCGTGGCCTCTGTCCGCCACCTGAGGAAGAGGGAGCGGGAAGAGGAGGACGAGCGGCCGTGTGTCTTCAAGTCGATCAGTCCGGCATGGAGCAACGCGAACCTGCTCCGTCTGGCCGAGAAGATCCGCTCTCCTCTGATCTTCGCCCATGTGCGCGCCTCGACCATGTCTGGAGCACCGAGCGAGGATAACTGCCACCCCTGGGTCTTCGACCGACTCATGTGGATGCACAACGGCGAGATCAACGAGTTCCCGCGCATCAAGCGCGCCCTTCAGGCCGCTTTGCCGGAGGAACTCTTCCTCTTCCCTGCGGGCTACACCGACGCCGAGTGGGCATTCATGGTTTTCCTCTCGCACCTGCGGGACCCGCACGCCAAGCACTTCTCGCACGCCGAGCTCCGCGACGCCATGATGAAGACGATCCGGACCATCAACGACCTCTCAAAAGAGGCGGGGATCACGGGTCCCTCGCTCATGAACTTTGTCGTTTCGGACGGCCACACGGTCATTGCGACCCGGTACATAAGCTCCAGGACGAGCGAGGCGAGTTCCCTCTTCTTCTCCTCTGGCACCAGCTTTGACGAGTACGACCCCGGAGAAGGCATGTACCGCATGACCAAGGCGGATAAGCGCGAGCGCATCATCATGGTCGCGTCTGAGCCGCTCACGTTCGAGAGCAAGGACTGGATCGAGGTCAAGACTAACACCATGGTCGTCATTACGCCGAATGTGAGTTGTGAATCTTTCGCGACAACTGACAGAACAGATGAACCTTCTCCAGATCCCTATCATTGACGAGTATTGGGTCTCGCCCCAGGACCCCGCCGCGCACCACCGTGACCCCGAGTTTGCGATCCAGTCTGGCTACGGCTTGGGCTTCAACTACAACCGCTCTGCCATTGCGGCATAATCATCATTCAGCACAGCATATGCATCTTTACATCAGTACCACGGCAGCAGGCGCATTATTTAATGTATTGCATGGTATGGCTATCAACTAACTATACCCACGCGATTGTTCTCGCTCCTTACGGAGCATTACCTCATACACAGGGGGAGGATTCTCGGTTACGTTGGGTTTCGTCTGGAGGAGAGGAGGTTGAATCTAGGGAAGAGAGGAACTATACGAGGTTGAGACAGACAACAAGACGGAGAGAACGATAGACATCCCGGAAATCCCAAATGTGATAAGATAGTTGACAGATTAGGAGAGGGTGAGGCCCTGCTGCCCCGGAGCCTTGGGTGACGCTGCGGGGGCCAGGTCTTCCTACGACTTGGTTTCGACGAGCGTTTGGGGCCGGCCGTCCTGCTGCGGCCGCGGCGCGGACTCGGGCGTAGCCGTGGTAGTAGAGGGAGTAGAAGAAGGGTCGGACGAAGCCGAGGGAGGATCAGGACTAGCCTCTGGAATAGGGAGAGCAGGGAGGTTCTTCATGGTGATCTCAGGGCTGAGGCTGCCGACGGTCGTACCTTTGCTTGATTTCCGGCTGACGATCCGCTTGCCGCTGCCTGCAGACAGTGAGCTGCGGTGCGTCTTGACCTTGAGCTTGGGTGAGCCGTTCGGGGTCTGCAGCTCCGAGACGTTCTCGCCGCTGGGAGTACTGCGCTCGGTGGCGAGCCACTCGGTAACGCGGTCCTGCTGGTCGTTGACCGACATAGATTCGCGAGGCACACCGAGCTGCGTGAGCAGAGCGTCGACGAGCACTTGGCACTCGCGGACCGTGGTAGCGTTCTCGAGCATGCAGCGAAGAGGGGCGATCTCAGAGACGTGGACGTAGCCGCCATCGATCTTGTCATCGAAGCCACTGTTCTGCGACAGTGTCGGCGAGGACTTGGGAGATTGCGTCTGTCCGGAGAGCTCGGCGACACGGTCGTGACGAGGCGGCTGCGCGGCGAGTGAAGCGAGAGACGCCGCCTTGATGGTGGCGTCGGGCGCCATGTCCGGCAAGTGTTCGTCGACAGGAGGCTCGGGGAGCTTGCGGATAGTCGTAGACTTTTCTTCTACGGGCGTCTCGAGAATCGAGCTGTTCTCAGGCGACTCAGGGATCGTGGACGTCGGCGACGGGAACTCCTGCTTGGAGAACCTGCGAGGGCTCGTCATCGCGGTCGGACTCGCGCTGTTAGGAGGACGCGGCAGTTCTCTAGACTGACGGCGCTCTCCGGGACGCTCGGGCAGGGGACGCATAGACAGGCGAGAGCTCTGCGATGTGGCGGGGCTCGGAGCTTCAGAATGAATGGTCGAAGGAACAGCTGGCAGCTCCGGAGGCATGGGCCAGGACGCCTCCTGCATGAGCGACGGGGTGTCCGTGATCCTCGGCGAGCTCTTGATGGAAGGCGCAGTGTGAACCGAAGGCGACTTCTCGTTAGACGGCTGTGCGACGGCCGCAGGCTGCTCCTGAAGAGGCTGCTCCAGCTCCTTCGGCACCTCCACCTCGGTCTGCTCCGCTACCTCAGGCTCCTTCAGTTGCTCAACTTGGTCGGCCTTGGTCGCAACGACGGGCGACTTTGGCGGCGAAACAGTCTCCGTCTTCAGCAGGGAAGCGTCCGATCCCACAGGAGGGTTGTACTCCAGCTCTGACGCGAGTTCATCCGAGTGTTCACTCTCAAGGATCGAAGGAGGCATTCCGATGCCGAGACCTCCAAGACCCAGCCCGAGCGCCCTGGAGGACGCACTGGCCGAGTCAGTCGGGTCTTCCTCCACCTCACTGAGCCTCAGCTTGGAGGAAGAGAGGAGCGGGGACGTCAGGCCCTTGGACGAGGCAGACGTGCGCCTCTGTCGTGCGGGTTCCGTGACGTGGTGGGCCCACTTGCGCATCAATGACGGCTTGCGGAGGACTTCCTTTGCTGAGCCAGACGAGCCGGCGGGAGGCGAGGTGGGGATCGACGATGCGGTTCCGACACTGCTCACAGACCGCTGCGAGCGCAGACTCTTAGTGCCAGACGGACCGGGGTTCGGGCCCAGGGACTGGTTTGAAGACGAGCCCGGGAAGGGCTTGGCTTTGCTCAGGTCCGAGGACGAGACCGGCTGGCGGTCGCCGCCCCAGGGCATCTTCAACAGTGCAGCAGGAGGGTCGTGGGGGTCGACCCGATCTCTCCGGTAGGGTCCTATCCTGGCCATGAGATCCTTGAACTTGTGCTTCTTCGACTGCTCTCGCAGAGACTCCTCGCCGCTGTGCGGGGCACTGGCAGAACGCAGGGGCGGCGCCGTAGTTGAGAGGAAGTTGGCCAGGTCGCGAGACTGCTGCCGCGCCTCCATCTGCTCTGTCCGCGCGTTCCGGGCCATGCGATAGGTACCGTTCGGACCACGGTCAGACAAGCCCTCGCTGGCAGATCGAATAGGAGCTGGCGGTCGAGGCTCTGTTCCGTTGACCGACCCCCGTTTCGCTTCCTGCATCTCGGGCGAAGTGGTCAGCTGAGGGGTGGACATGAGAGCTGATACTGGTCGAGATCCCGGATCCACGACAACGGATGGGATCTGGGTCAACTCGGACCCAGGCGATCCAACGCTCTCTGTCGTCTCTGGCGGTTCTGGCGACGCCTTGATCAATTCCATAAGCGTCGGCCCGCTGCTGGCCGTGTCCTCTTCCTCCAGCGGTTCGTCTATCGTTGCTCTTCGCGGACGAAGCTTCAAGCTGTTTGGTGACCACCCGGCGTTGCCAGCGGTCCAACTTTGTCGTCCTGCGAGCACGCGGTGGCTTGGTCGACTAGACTCTCCGGAGCTTTGCGTTGAGGCAGTGATTAATGACGACTCGCTGGACGACTGGTTGGCGTTACCACCGTCGCCGGGAAGACGGGAGAAGGACGTCGCGGACGGGGACGTCAACGTGTTCTGTACCTTGTCAGCAAAACGCACGCCCCTGGTAACTATCGCAACAACTCACATCCAGTGTGCTGAAACGGGACGGTGTCAGACTGACGCGCATGGTTTCACCACTGCGGAGGAAGGCCTCGAAGTCCGCATCAGCAGCACTGGGCGTAACGTCCGTCACCGAGTCCTCCTTTGTGTGTCCATGGCCGATCGGGAAGCTGGGGATGCCGAGGATGCTCGTTGCTCGCTTGTGGTTGTTCTTGGTGCCCTTGGCGACGTTCCGCAGGTTCTTGTAAAAGTTCTCGCTAACTGGTCGGGACCCGTCCTTGCCCACCGCAGCAGGGTCCTCGACAGCCTGCGATCCGAGAGAGCTCTTGGATCCCATCTCCACATCGGCGGTCCCCGGTTTCTGAGGGACGGTTGATTGGCTCACTGTGCGCGACTTCTTTCCCCCAGGGTGCCGCTTCGATGGTGTCCGTGCGATGATCTCTTCGATCTCTGTTCGAACTGAGGGTCAGCGAACATTCGGCGCCCGACTTCATTGTTGCAGAGACACTCACTCTTCATCCGCCTGAAGAAGAAGTACAGGCAGTCGTCCTCGCACAGCGCCGTGTACAGGTGCTGCACGTCGGCCGCCATCACCGCCGAGTCTCGCCCTACGACTTGCGCGATCTTCTGCAGGAGATGTTCGGAGATGTGCCTGTACGGGTGTCAGTAGCTTGTTCATTGCCGCCCACACTGCTCCTCTGCTGTGCGCACAGGCCGTGTTTAGGACGCATGGAAGGGTTGAGCGCGAAATCTACTCACTCGACCATGGCCGTGAGCCACAGAGCTGCAGGGGTCACTGTCTCCTCTGCAATGTCGCCACCGGCCTCCGCCCAAGCCTCGATGATGCGTAGCTCTTCCCTGTGGTCTGGTGGGGTTGGTGCGAAAGACTGCGGGCAAGGTCAGCGACAGCTCCTGCACGTCACAGGGTGAAGGGAACTCACAGACAACATGGCGACCTTGAGGCGCATGAGCTGGTTCGCTTCTGCCAGGGGGAACTCGATCCCAGCAGACTCCATGGCCCCGACCATTCCTCGGCCGTTGCCGTCAGGAGGGAAGCCCGACTGTCCCCGCTGGGCGGTGGGGTGCCCTTCATACCATGACCTCAGCTCGAGCTCAGCCTCGCCGACGACAGCACGACCTAGGGGCCCAAGCGACGCCTGTTGGGCTGGAGATTCGGGTGTGGGCAAAGAACCGAGAGCGCCCTGGACGCCGCGATATCGAAAGTGCTCGGGATTGAGTGACTTGGCCGTTGTCACGGTCGCAATGATGAGCTCGTCGAGAAACGCATTGACGATTTGCAGCGTCTGGGGCTGCACCGTTGTCGGTCGGAGGTCAGACAAAAGGGACGTGGCGGAGGACTCTGATACAATAGGGAATGCTGTTTGTTAGCAGTGACTCAGAAGAGTCCCGCAACGGTGTGCTCGACGCGGCGCGGGCCGCTGGGTCTGCGGGCGACTGATTGCCAACCAGCACCGTTGTCGCGACGATGCCGCTGCAACTCACTGGACATGGCTACCCGGCCACAGGCAACGCTCTGCCTACAGCCAAGTCCACTGTTGGGATTAATGGAACGACGACGATGCGCTTGTTGCTAGCTGGCGTCGAAATAATGGAATAGCCGATTGTGTCGTAAAGATTGTAAGGATAGTGAATTGACTGTGACGAAAAGCCGGGGGAAGGGACTGGGCGATGATCAAAGGATGTTGAAAACGAATGATTTGGTCGAGTTATCGCTCGGTCCTGCCTTCCTTGTCGATGATCCGAAGAGAAGAACGGGCAGATCGATCGCGACTCGCAGTGTCGTCCTCGGTATCTCGCGACAGGGGTCGGTAGTCCGTGCGCAAGGACAAAATCGAGCGAGTTGCGCGGAGGGAAGTTAGAGCTTGAGACTTCGGCGATCGAAACCGGACAAAGAAGCCGCAAGCAGGTGCGAGTCAGCCAGTGTTTTGCTGTCTTCCTTCCTCCCCCTTGGAGATGCAGACGCTGGCGATGCGTAGACGATGATAGCGAGGGCAGTAGCGGATTCCGTTGGTAGAGGAACTGGTGGTTCGATGCGATATTTTGCGATTGCAAGGTGTGATGCGGGGGTGTGCCGGAGTGTGTGGAACGCTAATACGCAGACGGGGGCGTGGGTATGTGGGTGCCGACCGGATCGATGATGATGTACGCAGAGTTCCCAAGCGTAGTAGAGTATAGAGTGCGTGGACTTGAGTTACGGTTCGAGTGGTAATGTCTGTATCTGGTTGAGCGAATGTTCTAACTTGGAGTGTGTGTAACTCGCACTAGAGCTAGCTCTGGGTGGCCGCACGCTACAGGATACCACCACCAGCCAAGCTCAGGTACTCGGATGCTAGGTGCTAGGTCCAAGACAAGCAGGCCGTCTTAGTCTTCGACCTCGGCCAGGCTAATCTAAAGAAGGATCGAGGATCAGAGACGAGTGCACGACGAGCAAGGGAAAGGACCGTGGGCAAGGGGCCAGAGCAGGGACTGGTATGCGTGAGGGTGAGGGTCAACGAGGGAAAGGGGCGAAGGAAGCACAGAGGCACAAGCAAGATGACGACGAGCAGCGCGGGCGGGTTGTTGGGACTTGTAAGGGTGCATGCCTTCCCCTGGACCAGGACCTGGGCGACCTGTACGACCCGCAGGAAGAGGACGCCGAGGGCGAACAACAGCTGACGGTGTTCACCTTGTGTGGGCTTTGGAGTGCAGACAGGTATTTGAGCTGGCTACGCCAGGATGCAAGTTCCCCAGTGCGAGTCGCTAACAACCTAGGGTGCAAACAGCAGGAACCGACTTGAGAGCCCAGTACGACCCTACAGAATGTGCAGAACAGGCGCAACGGCGGCGCCGAACCCGAAGCCGTGGCGGCTTTGTGGCTCCGGGGCGTGCTGGGCGCACAAGGGACAGCGACAAGAAAGAGGCGTGCCAGGGTCCAGATGACAGTGAAGAAAGAGAAATCCAGGAGATCAGGAGGAGATCAGGAAGTCAGGACGCCTTGTCTTTCAGGATCAACCCCAGGAGAAATAGGAGCAGCGTGCGATAGGGTTTGTTCTGTTACTCCAGCGGTTGAGAGAGGTCTCGCCAGGTCCGAGTGCTCATTACGTTGTTCCAGGGTCCCATCGGGCTGCGACCGACTGCCTTCCTTCGAAACACATCTCCGACTAGCCGTCGCTGCATGTGCTCGCTTGTGTGTGCTCTGCCCCTCTGCTCTGTGTTCTGGCGCACCTTAAACTCGCGGATGACTGGAACGCAAGTGAACAAGCAGAGTGGCGCCAAACAGTCTCACATAATCACGTACTCACGTCGAACACGTCGCGTATTCGTCGCGTAAGTCGGCGTACGTGCGTGTTTAGAGCGATTATTTCTGTAGCAGATTGCTCTGATCAAAGCGCGTTGTTGAATTGAGATACCAGTCCCACCCAAGCTTTTTCGGTGGCTTCAGCGTGTTTTGCATCCCTGTGTTCCGCGAGCGGTGAGCGGCCAGAGGCGCCGAAAGGTCCTACGAGACAAAGACCAACATCCACAGCAGCCCACAGCCGCGACCCCAACAATTCTATCGGGGATCGGGTCCCCCTCCCGACACTGTTCTGAATACCGTCATCTTCGTCATGGGGGCTCGGCCGGCTCGGGTGCCCCCCCCCCCCCCCCCCCCCCCCCCCCCCCCCCCCCCCCCCCCCCCCCCCCCCCCCCCCCCGGGGTACGCCTCGGTCCGTCGCAGGTGACTGGGGGAAGCGCCGTGTTTGATATCTAACTGGAACTAGGACGGAGATGCAGACCCGAATAGAAAAGGAAGAGCAATCGGAACATGGAACAACGTATCACCTTGAATTATGTCGAATTGACCGCTGCACGCTAGATTGCGCTCTAGCCCCTCTGCCGGGCAATCTCCCCCGGCGGGGCTTCCAATCGCACAAACACACAGAGCCCTGGCTGCTCGATGCTGGTCCGAGACAGGCGACTGGCGAGCGGATATGCGGAACGAGAGCCGGAGAATGGAGATGAGAACGAGGTGCATACAAATGTGTAGAGGACTATACGGTTCAAGTGGACTCTAAGGGGCAGCAACGGAGAGGTTTGGACTGACGACTGTGTACGAGTGATGCCCCGTGCTCATCTCGTACCTCGAGCACGGTAATACCTGTGCAGGAGCAAACGAACCAGTCCCTTGCCAGCCAGAGACATCCGACGCATGTGCGCACATTCCAGCCACGCACACACTCACGTAATCGCCTGGGCCACTCCCTGTCTCACCACAGATTCACGTCTAGCCGCTGGAGACTGCCCAACCTGTATTGTTCGCGCTGTGAGTCGAGCCGTGCATCGCGCTCGGTGCAAATAACCTAAAACGGGGCACTCTGGTATTTGGAACGTCGGCCGCCGGACATTGTATCCAGACATTGCATGTCGACGGAGAGACAATCGTCTTCGGGGATCAGCCGACAAACAAAACTTCGGGCCATGGCGTCCTGATAGCCATGGACCTGCCAAGACCTGTCTGGGCACTTTTGTTCTGATTTCCACGCTATGATCTGCCATCTCGACCTCTCAGTTTCGGAATCATGGGTCGGCGCATGCGGCGTGCGCGGCACAGACTGGCGCAGGGCGGCCGAACAACGGACCCATGGTAACACAGGGCAGCCGCAAGACAGGCGCAGGACTGGCGCCGTTCCAACCTCAAAGTGGCGCTGTACCATACCCAAAACCCCCATCTCTGTCCTACCGACAGCCCACGATACTGAAGTGGGTACGTCGCCAGCCCTCTTTGATGTGCATTGTCCTCGATGCGTCGCCACCGGCGAGGATCCGTGCACTTTACAGTCAGATACCAGGGGGGCTTCATGTAAATGCAGAAGGAAGCGAAGGGGCGGAACGGCCACGAGTTCGCCGCTCAGCGTGACCTCGTGGCGAAGTCGCCAGTCTGCACTTCTTGAGTGAAGCCGGAGCCCATCTCATACGGCGCGCGTGGTGCGAATGCTCCGAGACGCCAGGTGAGACAAGAGCGCGACGCCTACTCGCCTAGCAGACGCATGCAGCTCATGCGGTACTGCGATGCCGTGGGTAGAGAATTGACGGGCTGCGCGGGCTGCGATGGGATTCTGGCTCTCGTAAGTCGGCGCCGCAGCGGACCTGGTACAAACCTCGTATCGGCGCGAGGTAGGGGATCGGTGCAGCGGGTGAGGGCCTTGTCGGAGATCCAAGGTCGATTCATAGGCTTTGTACGCCTGCGCTCTCTCGGGCCTTGCAGCCAGAACAACGAAGGCTGTTTCTGGGAATGCAACTCTGGCAATGAAGCAACAAAAGAGAGCGCAATCGCAAACGAACCTGGCCACCTGCCGCAACATCGGCTGTACCGGGAGGTGTTTGACGTGCGTACATCCCTGTTCCTTTTGCCTCATTGTGCGTTGCGTACATGCTTTGCAGGAATTGCGCAAGAATGAATCGTTGCACCTTCCTCGTCCCTTTGACTCCTGGTCTCCTGGCCGCTGCCCGCAGCTGGCGCCTTCAGCGCCGTCAGATAGCCGTCATTGTCGCACCTCCCACACGTCAACAGAATTGGTCGCGATCACTACGGGAGGATGGACGGGCACGAGGGGTACGAGGCGCTGCCGGCTGAACCTGTGTACCTCGGCCGCGTCTGTTCCTTGTATTGAGATGTTGTTTTCGAAGCAATGCACTCTCAGGGCCATCCTCGCCTCCTTCGCTTGTCGTTGCAAGATCAGGTCAGTCTACTGAAGGCAGCGCCAGGTACGCTTTTGGCCTCCTGCTCCCCACTAGTGACACCACCGCCACTCCGTAACGCTTGCTCGCCGATGCGATGTACCTGCTTGCGCCTCGGCCTTGAAGAGAAAGGTAGTACGTCGTCCTCTGATCCTAGTCCGGCCGTTCTGCCGCGATTGTGTTGGGAAGACGTCGAAATCGGCCGATGAGTGTGAAGCCGAGATTCAAGTGGGACGGCAGTGGCTCGATTCGAGCCATCGTAGATCTTATTTAGTGGTCTTTGCTGTTCCAAAAAGTCGCCACGCCTTAACCTTCGGCGCCGCCGAGTAGTCACTGGTCATTCGCTGTTTGGCCACCTGGCGCCACTGGAAGCGCTACCGACAGCGCTTCCGGGGCACTCTGTCTGCCCTGCGGAGTGAATGAGTAGGGCCCGGGACCGTTAAGCCTCAAGGACCGTCGGCGTGTGATTAGGTGCGGCGCAACGACTGAAGCTACGAAGGCAAAGAGCATTTGAGATTAGAGTTCGCAGTTGGAGCTTGCAATTCCACCCCTGTGCACTCGATGAGATGGGGAGAGTTATTCCGACCACTGCGCCGAGGCAACCAGCCCAACGCGCCAACTTTAAGCTCTCACGTCCGCCAGGGAACATCGATCCCTTACGTAGCCCTCAGGCGCCTGAAGGGATTCAATGCCCAGCTCCTAACGTACTGCAGCAACCCCGAGTCCTCATGCACTAGTGAGCCAGGTACATTACTCTGTCGCCCTCGGCATGCAGGCACTCCGCACCTCGTGAACCCCGTGTGCCTCCCACTCTTCCCACTTCGCACACATGGACTAAAGGCACATGCGGGTGGCACTTCAAAGTGTGATTCGCCAGCTGTGCGGTACTGTGGAACTATTCTGGCCCTTGTGCGAAACATCTGCCCGTTCGTACGCACTCCGTGTTAGAGGGTGACAATCCGTCACAGACTTCAGACCCACTCCATGCCAATGAAATGGAACGTTTGGGTCGCTCCTTTCCCTCTTGGTCATTTAAAGCCCTGCCCTGCAACACGGCGCGGCCCCTTGTAGCAGGTCCAGATCTTTTCAGTGCTGCTGCACCCGCGCTATGGGTATCCTTTGCGGTCTCCGCATCTGACCACCTCCTCTTGCCAGCGGGAGAAAGCGCCTCACGCCTGACATCATCCGGAGGTGGCCTGAGGGCGCGTATCGCGTCCGCCAGGTCCCCTTCACCACACTCCACCCTCTACTCTAGTCGCTGCAAGCGATTTCGGTTACGCAAATACCTCGATCGCAGGAATCTGACCGAAGTCTCGTTCGCTAGTGACACTCACAGACGCTTCCTACAGTGCCTTCCCCACGCTAATACCAGGTCCATTTCACCTTCCCCGTAGCTGTCCCGTCGCCAACTTTGTTTTCCTGTCTCACCATCGTGACGCCCGTGACTGAACGGGTCTGGGCAGCACAGCGAAAGCCAGAACGTTACACATGCACTGAACTTCTGTTACACCTTCGGTAGTTAATACTTACATCTGAGTTTCCGTACTTTCGTCGTAAGGGGCGCAGGGCTGCTTTAGGATCCTTTGGCGTTGCTGCTCCTGATGGTGAGGTGATGGTGATCCGGCAGTAGATTGGGTCCGGAACCGGTGGTTCATGCGATGCAGCAGCAGTCCAAGCAGCGCGAGAGCAGCGAGTGATCTCGTGGGGCGTCAGCGCCGCTGCCGAAGCGAAGCTGCTCCAAAGTGTCCATCTCCTGACTGCTCACGAGCCGCAGTACCAGGCGAGTGTCCGATTGCGCGGAAATCGTTGCAGCTTCACTGTGGTCGTCCAATGGTTCGGTTACCACGTCCCCTCTGACCAGGGAAACATCGTTGAGCCAGGTCTGCAACTCAGGATTTGTGTTTCCGCGATCGACGGCAGATTCCATTTCTTCAGCCACATCTTGTGACGTTAGGCGGTGCAACTCACGAGATGCGAAAGGAGTCAAACTCACTGTGGGAACCACTCCTAGTACTGGACACCGCATGCTGTTCACGTGTGTCATTGAGGCGGATCAACGGCTCCGGCAGCGGTTCCAATGTTTCTGGTCTTACCGGCACATGGGTTCGCGAGGTCGAACTCGGTTCACGGGCCGATGTCATGCGCGAAAGAACCACTTCCTGTGAGCGCCCAAGAAGCTGGTTGGAGTAATTCTTGAAGGTCTCGCTTGAATCGTCAAGCCGTCGCAGCGGCTCCCCCATTGGTATCTTTCCGATGAGGTCGATCGCGCGAACGAGGGACCCCCAAAGTATAGCCATTGACTCGTGGTTGAGCGAGTGCTCTTTCTGGGTCTCGAGAGCCCGATTGGCCGTAGCGTGATAACTGAAAATCATATCGTGGCATAGCAGGAGTTCTGGGTTGACAACGTCGGTCCCTATGAGCGTCGAAAGGTCAATGCAGCCATTGAAGTGCTGGTGCAGCAGCCACGGTGAGACTTCCAGCGCCATTGTGAACACGACAGGGCTGTCATGTGGAATCGGCTGGACGTCAGCTTCACTCGTAATGGTGCCACTCACGCCCTCACCGTAATCCCTCACTCCTTGAACATCGAGAACGCAGAGGCGACTGAACCTCGAGTTGACCATGACCAGGCTCCAAAAGGTCCCACATTCCATCCACGACTTTGCTAGTAAACCTGTCGCTTCTGACAAGGCTGCGAGAATAGTCTGGGAACTTGTTGGAGATCTAAGGTTGCCTGCGAGGAGCCGAGAGTTAAGCTTATAGTGCTTCACGTGGACGATCAGCGCTGCCAGTCGCCAGGTGTGCTTGACGCCTTCCTTGCTTTCCGTTTTGGTCGAGGCTGTGAGGCGAAGCTCAGGAGCGCCAAGGACGTGTTCTTCTTGACCTGGCGGGTCAGGTGCAGAAAAGTTAATAAACGGGGATCCTGTCGCGGACGACGAGTACCTGGAGTATGAATCCCAGATCTGGAACAGAATTAGTAAGGCGGTGCCGGTGTGACGTACGCTTTCCGTGATAGTGGTCCGGAGCGAGTTCAGCGACGGACGGCAGACGTTGAGGCCCATGGAGGAAGACGTGGCCGGTGTCTCTACCGCGACCTGGGTCTGCAGCCCGAAGCCCAGCGGAGGGAGCCAGTCGAACAGTGATTCGACCAGGTTGGCAGCGGCGTTCGTGACATCCTCGTCGTCTCCCCTCGACACTTGATGGAGGAAGGCACGAACCGAGTGATGAAAGTCGCTCTCCTCAGCCGCATCATAGAAGTGCGGAGGTTCCATGGTCTGCAGATAAGCAGAGTAGAGCATGGCGGAGGCGAGGTTGAGGCGGACGAGGTCTCAGTTGTTAATTATGAGCTGTCAATGATAAGAAGAGGAGGGGTATTAGGGGATGTGACCGTGCTAGGTGCATGGCGTGCTTGCGTAGAGAGCGTTAGAGCGTTTAGAGCGTTAGATCGTTCTGATGGCCGCGATCACCATAGACATGGCGGAGAGTAGATCGAGTGGATCGCAGTCACTTGAATGGTGACGTACCACCTCCACTCACCACGTGACAAATTTCCTACTGCAACTCAACTTTCGTGTGCCCTCTCTTTCGGTAGGCGTCGATACTGCGTCTGCCAACTCCACAACAGTAGCTCCGCCATGCCTCGGCTACGACTACCACCGCTACCGCCGGCCGTTGAATGGGGCAACACGGTTTGGATGAAGAGCCCCCGCGGCGAAGGTGCCGGCTCGCGCGAGAGCGGCAAGCGCGTGACCCTCTCTAACAAGGAGCTCGCCAACCAGTTCGTTCGCGAGCTCGGAATACGGAAGAACGAGGTCGTCATTGACGCTTACTGCGGTCCGGGACAGACGACACGAGCGCTTTTGGCCGGAGGACATGACGAAACGACCGCCGCCGACTGGAAGCGTACTGTCGAGGAGCAGAAGGAGAAGGGTCTCCCTGTCGGCCCGGTCGCTTCCGAGATCAAGCGGAGACGAGGAACCGCCATGGACTTCAACTTCCCGCCATGGGACGTATCTGATACCGACGAAACTGTGCGGCCAGCCGTGACCGTGAAGGCAAAGGGACGACCACCGAAAGCAAAGGCGAACGAGGACGGCGAGCCGGTGCCCGCCAAGTCTTCCTCGGTCCTGACACCGAAATTCGTGGTAGCGAACGACCCCAAGGTCTCGGCTCTGTGGCGAGGATTCGGCTTTGACCCAGACCAACTTCCTCCGAGCAGATGGGAGATGGACGACGTTCCGGAGCCCGGCGCGGAGCAACCTACTGGCCTGCGGCAGCTGAAGCGGACAGTCTATCCTTCGCATCTGCAGTCCAACCTCGGTATCTCTCCGGTCACGATCTACCACTGGCCGACAGCCGCATCGATTCTGAGCGATCCACTCGTCGCTCAGCACCTGGAGATGTACGACGAGGCGCAAGGCCCGCTGGAGGGAACGAAGCGACCCTGGGACGCCCCCGCTCCGCCGATCACGCTCGTCGCTACGATTCCGGACGCCGTGTTTGGTGACCAGCTCGTCAACCAGTGGATCCTGAGTGCGACCTCGAGCAACGCCGACGGCAAGCGCGGATGGATCTGGGAGTGGGGCCGTGTCCGCATGGCTCTTCTGGTCACGAGGAGTGTTTATGACGTGAGTTGACAATGCTTCCTGGCTGACGTGCAGCGTATCATGGCGCCTCTCGGCGGTACCAACTACTGCAAGCTGTCCGTTCTCACCAACGCTCTCTTCGACGTCCGAGCTCTTCCCCCACTGCACCATATCCGCGACCCTGCCGACCCCACTGAGCGCGTCAAGGACAAGAACGACCTGCGCAAGGGTAAGGTCAAGGAGGTTGCCGGCGAGGAGAAGGAGTTCACGAAGCGACGAACGATTGCCCGCTGGTGGCTTGGCGGCACGACGACGGGCAAGGTGACGCCGACGTTTGCGGGCGACTTCTTCCCTGTCCGCGAGGCCCTGACTCCTGGCGGTCGCAGCAGCCCTGCCGACACGCGCCTGTTGCGTCCGCACCTCCTCGGCATCGAACTTATCCCCAAGGCGCACCCGGTCGTGACTGCCGCGCAACGCGAGAGCTGGGACTACATCCTCCGCAAGATGTTTGTCCGCTCGACTGTGCCGCTCGAGGAGGCGCTGCCCGCCCTCGCTTTCGGTGCCGACAACCTCATCGACAAAATTATGACGCCGAACAACGGGTACAAGGGCGACCCCGTCATGCCAGACGAGATCATCCGCAACATCTCGACTGACCAGTGGGCACGCATCGTCGACGTCTTCGACAAGTGGGCGTTTAAGCCGGAGGTGAGTTACCGCATAATCTACCTAGCTGACATCAGAACCTCGTCACGGACGGCATCGACCTTGACCTGGAGGAGTCGCGCGAGATCGGCCTCACGTAGCCTCACGTAGTCAGTCCATCAATCAGAAGCCACAATCATCATATATCCTGCATCCTGTAACCATGTATTACCCTGCTCCCTAGTGTTTGTTGACCTGCTCCTCGAGGTCGTGCTGCTTCTTCTGCTCGGCGATCCAGCCGCGGATCGCTGTGCTTCCCATCTTGAGCTCCTTCAGCTGCTCCGCGTCCACGTCGGAGAGGTTCACCGTTGTGCCCGCCTCCTCGGCGACGACACTTGAGATAACGTCGATGCAGAGAATGTCTAGCTCGCCGAGATTCTTCTCCTTGCGAACATTGTTGACGTACGCACCGCCCGACATTGTCTCCCGCGAAACGATGAGCGCCTCAATCTCGGCATCCCATGCAGTTGGCCCGAGCGGGTCGTGAATCTCGACGACGTCGAGCTGAATGTCCCCCGGCCCGCACCGTTTCAGGAAGGAGCTGACGCCACCGATCCGCTGGTCCAAATTCTCGAGCACGCCCGCGTTGCTCTTTGACTGGAGCTGGTCTGGCGACATGACACCGACAATGAGCCGCTTCTCGCTCACGAAGAGCGCCATGTTGATCAGAATCTTGTGCGCGGCATGCAGGTGGTCGAACGTGCCCCCGATCGCCGACACGGCGTACCCGCCCACCGGCGTCGAGTCGGCCAGCTGTGCGTCGCCCGGAAGCTTGCGTGACGGGATCGTCCGTCGCTTCGCGTTCGAAGCACCGGCCTCGACGATGCGCCATCCGAGGTCCTCGTGGTCTGCGAGTTAGCGTCAGTCATGCCTGTGACTCACCCTCCAATCGGACGACCTCGTCCGGCACAGCCTGCAGCTTCTCGGACCAGTCGCCGAGCTCGCCGTCAAAGCGCATCTCGACGTTGAGCAGGATGCGGTTCGCCGTCCATTGTCCGGCGGCAAGGGCAGCGTACACCTTGCCGAGGAAACGTTGCAGCTCCTCAAAGTGCGCTTTCGGCGCCTCGCGTAGTTCGGCGTAGAGCTGCTTGCCCGATCCCGGGGTCGAGAAGACGACGGTCAGCGACTCTGTCGGCTCCTGCGCAGTGGCGAAGATGACAGGCAGCAACGAGGACGGGTCTCTCAGGATCCCCGAGGTGAAGGGGAGGATGAGGACGGTGTTCTTCGCCGCCATCGTCGTCGTCGTCGTGGTGGTATCGGAGAGAGTAGTGTAGTGTGCAGAAACCCCAATGCATGAACGTCAAGTAGCCGGTCGCGTCCGGCGGCTTGCGCCGATCGGGGCCAAAATGCCGAGGACATCTCCGGCCTGGAATTCGAACACCGCGTGGATTTTGGGAGCTACGTGATACAGCAAGCTTTCCGAGCGACGTGCTCCTCTTTATCATGCTTATGTCTGCCAACATCCATGACCTAAGAACCCATGCATTATGTATGTGTGTTCGTTACTGTGTAGTCTATTCGTAAAGCTCAAGTCGTTGACAGGAGGCTACATTGGCTTATCCCACCACTCGGCCCACCGGGAGCGGCCCCTGTTCTCCCGCATCGCCTCGACGAGGTCGTCGTCGGGCTCGTACTCGTCTTCTGACCCGGGGTGGTCCCAACCTTCAAAGTCGTCTCGCATGCGGTTCACGCGATCGTCATCATCGTCGTCTGTGCTCGGCGCGAGGGTGTGTAACCGCACGCTCTCTGGCCGGCTGGCGGGCGTGCTGCCAGTGCGCATCGAACGCTCCTCGGTCTCGTAGTTACCGTGAGCGAGGGGCGTGCGCTCATCGTCGAGACCGTCGTGCGTGATCGCGTGGCCCGTCTCGTCAATCTCGACTGTCTGGCTGATGCTCTTCTGGTACTTGTGGTACGAGAAGAGAGCGATACCGCACACCGTGACGACGACACCGACAATGTTGATTGGCGTCAATTCGTCGCCAAAGATCCAGGCTGAGAACGAGATGGTCGACACCTCCTTGAAGATACCAGCGACACTGAGGGGAACGATACCTGCGCGCTGCAGGACGAAATACTCGGACGCGACCATGCCGAATGCGATGAAGCCGGGTAACGCGATGACACCAATATTCTTCAGTGCCTCAATGCCGTGGAAGAACTGTCGGAACATGCCCGCCCAGTCCTCTGTCAGAGCAGACACGAAGAACAGCCCGATCGCCATCAACGGCGACAGCCAGTAAATGGTCGCGAATGGGTTACTCAGACCCATGGCGCGCTTGTGCATGATCAGTTCCGTCAGCGCCCATCGGAGACCACCGAGGGCAGAGGCCGTGAACACCATGATGATGCCCGGGAGCGACACGGCAGTCGTGTTGAACACCATGAGGAAGACACCGAACGAGATCATGCCGATGACGAGCACGAGGCGAAGGCTGTACCTCTCCAGGTGGAACAGGAACGCGAAGAAGAGCACGAAGATGAGCGCCGAAGACTTGCACATTGCTGACTGTCAGCTACATCTCACGTAGGGCGTACTGTAGAGACTGAGAGTGATCGTCTTCAGACTGAGATTGCTGAGGCCGATGTCGCCGGCTGTGGTCCACGCCGTGGGCAGGATCCGAGTGCCATACTCCTTGCGCGTCGGCCGCTCATCAGGACGGAATCGGGGGAACATGAATCGGACAAAGGCAGCAACGAGAAACTGAACCACCATGTGACACGCGCTGACGAAGAGCGGGTAGCTGAAGCCGTAGTACTGCTCACTGAACATCCACTTGTTGTACATGGACAGCAGGGTCGCAAACGAGTACCAGAGAACGATGAAGCAGCCCGTAATCAGCACGTTTTTCTGCGGTCAGCATCGTCATGAGCAGGGCTTACAATGAACAGCGCTTTCTTCTCGCCGACGCTCGCAAGATGAGTGCGGCTGGCAGCACCGAGCTGGTGCTGGTACAGCGAGCTGCCAGCGCTCTGCAGAGTGTGCTCGTGCACGACAAGATCATCGTCGTCCGAGTCGCTGCCGCCGTTCTTCACGTTGGCGGGCTTGGCGGGGTCGTCCCGGAGACTGTCGTCCGACGGGGCCCGGAAGATCTCCTCGTTCGCGGCGAGCTCGTACCCCGGCGGGCCCTGAGACATCGCGGATGTCATCATACTTGTAGCGAAAGGTAGTCGAGGGGTTGAAGAAACCCCGTGTGTGAGTGGGTTATGCCGTACCCATCGAGCTCTGTGGTTGCGGCAGCGCTTCAAGAAGTTGTGAGAGATGACATGACACGAGTTGGCCGTGTCAGGAAAACGGATGCCGGCGGGACGGCCTGGCGGCCTCGGCGGGAGCTGTCGTCACAATTCACGCGTGGGCGAGTAAACGTGTGCCGCGGGCGTGGAACACTGGCCGCGGTTTCAAATCAATTAGAATACAGCCGTGCCTGGCGGGCAATACCTGCGCAGTTGTAATCTTAAATAATGTCTGATGGCATTGGGACGTTGGTGAGCCCTTTTCCCATCCGGATTAGAAAACCATTTCTGGGTCTGAAACGAGATTCGAACACGAGCTCAGTGAATGCAGCGCTGTTGGCATTTGTTCGCATTCTGAGGGCGGTTGGTGTGGCGGGAGCTGGTCTGAACTCCATCCTCGGCTTGTCACCTCTGCAAGGCGCGCCCTCTGGTCCACCGTTCGCACGGTGAGCAACATCTTGCCAGATTGCCATGTAGACTCTTGGGCTGAATCTGGGGCTGCTCTTGCATCAGGAGTGAGCAAAAGCATGTTCTCAAACTGTGCATGAGGTCGTAGATTACCTAAGTTCGACTTGGCTGATGGCCTGGCTGCGCGTCCAGACAACTCACCCTGCGATCAGCATGATCGTCGCTCACGCCTAGCGTCCTTTGGCCAGCCTCCTTCACTCCTACTTTCTCTGCTCCTCTTCTTTCCCATGCACCCATCGCTAGCACAGGCGGCAGCCCCCTTCGACCTCGCGCCCTACGTACAGGTCCCGACTGCACTGGCCCTCTTCCCTGTCGCGCGTCCTGCCAATTCTAACTCAAGGTCGCTACCTTCCTCTTCCTTTTCGTCTCTTCCCGCTCTCTGGCATCCTTCTCGCGATCTCCACTCACTCGACACCTTCCTCCACCCCTGTCGAGTGCTCCGGCTGCTCGACCTCGCCCTCGTCGATTGTCGATAGCAGTACCACCGGTCTGCTCTACTCGTCACGACCACTCCTGCGCGGCTCTCGGCCTCGGTGTCGTCCTCCTTGCTTCTCTCTCTCTCTCTCTCTCTCTCTCTCTCTCTCTCTCTCTCTCTCTCTCTCTCTCTCTCTCTCTCTCTCTCTCGCTCAACCCCTTCCTCCACCCCCATCGAGTACACAGGCGACTCCACCTCGCGCTCATTGACTAGCAAAACAGTACTGGCTCTGGTCTCCTCGCCCGTCGCGCACTAGCTCCAGGGCCGCCACCTCCCCTCTCCCTTCCGTCTCTCCTCGCGATCGTCCTCCCTTCTCGGCTCTCGTCCCGACCCAACACCCCCTCCGACGGCCCCCGCCCTCCACTCCTCAAACGAGTTCCTGGCCGTCGTCCCCCCCGTCACAGCCGTTACGTTCGGCGTCTTCCTCGCTCGTGCTCGGCTCTGCCGTTCTTCATCCACCCCGCTCACGACCTTACCACTCGCACCCATCGCCGTCGCTCACCTCCCAATCCCCGCCACCGTGGTGAGTAACCTTCCTCCCTTACACGCCAAAGCCCGTGTCAGACACCCAACCACTGGTCGTAATAAGAGGCTGCATCGCTGTTTCTTCACGCGCTAACATTATGTGTCGTACCCCACAGACGGGAGCTTCGAGCTCGACGATGAGGTCGGTCAGAGGTTGCTGGAGCGCGTGCGCCGTCTCGACGCAGCGAGGAAAGCTGCCGCTACAGCTCGAGGAAAATCCCGACCTCTACGACTTCGTCAACGTGTTGCGAGCCGAGCAGGGTGACCGGCGCGTGCGCCCAGGCGATCTCCACCTCGTGAGTTGTCGGAACAATTCAAGATGTAAGGTTAGTTCACTCAGCAACAAGCCGAGGATCTGTTCCGTCTCGCCCTCGCCCCTCTCCACGGCCCTCTCCCGTCCTGGGCGGTGCGCACTGACGGGAAGGAGCTCCACAAGGACGAGGGCATGACCGCTCGCCACTACGTTCGCCAAATCCAAATCTCGTGGCCGAACAGTGCCGAGTTTGCCACCGACATGATGGGCTTCATGAGTCTGTACCCTGGTACGTTCTGTTGCAAAGCGTCAAGCTAACAGGCAGCCGAGGCGCCGAGGGTCCTTGTCCTCGACGAGAAGGCCAAAGAGCGACCTAACCTTCCGGTTCACCTGCGGTACTTCGGTACCACTGTCATGAGCACCCCCGACGGCCGTGCAGACGCAGACGAGAAGAAGGCGGGCACGTTCTGGACGAATGTCCTGGCAACGACGACGCGCCCAGTCGAGGTCTTCCTCCTGGATGGTGAGTCTTGAATGACGAGCAGGTTACTGACAACACGCCGCGAGTCTGCGTGCGCTGGCCTCGAGTACCGCGCCCGCCCCGACCTGCACGCGACCGAGCGCGCCCTCATCGCCGCCGTCGCCCCCTTATGTGGGAACTCGGCTCGTGGTGGCTTCCGCCACCAGCCCGAGCTCTCCCCGTTCGACGATCCGCATGCGCCCGCCACGATCAAGGCCCTCGAGCGCATCAACGACGAGGTCGAGGAGCACCTCCGCGACGCGAAAGCCTACTAGGAGTTGGCACGCGAGGCGGAGAAGAGCTCCGACTGTGCGTTCGAGAGTGCCCTCGAGGCGGCCCGTGTCACGCAGCTTGTTGCCGGTGGGGTGAGCCACGTTTACGTGGGCAAGGACGACACCCAAGAGGCGTTCCGCAACGAAAACCCCCGCCTCAGCTATTTCGGCGAACACGCCGGACCAGGGCCAACCGTCAGCCGAAATGTGGTGACCGCCCTGCTCGCCGAGTCGCACGGCCAAGTACGGGACGCGGAGCTGCTCGGCTTCGGGGCGTTCTTTGACTTCTGGCAGTGGCTATGGCACTGGCTCGTCTACCTCGGCCTCGTCATGGCCATGCGCCATCTCTCGATCCTCGAGCCGCTCGTCGTTGTGCCGAGTCACGGGAGGTGACGGACCGTTTGTTGCCGGCCGGCCCGTACATCGGGAGCGTGGCCGACCGAGGAAGAGCTCGGCGACGTCGTCTACGCCACATTCCCCTTCGGCGGCCTGCCCTGGTCTAGGTGCCAGGGCAGGCCGGTCATCGCGAGGTGCGGCGTCGGCAAGTACACCCTCCTCGTGCCCGTCGGTCACGGCGGCCGGGTCAAGTACGACCCGGCCGTCGAGGCTGAGCAGATTCGTGTGCTCGCACTCGCGAACAAGGCTGCGCTCTTGGCCATATCAGTGGCCATGTCGCATGCCCGCAAGCACGGCCGCCCCGAGCCTGGGAATCTTCCCCGCTGGCGAGAGCTCCTCGACGCCATCAGGCCGAGTTGCAGGTCAGTGGTGTCCAGGGCGCGCTTGAGGATGCGCAGCAGGAGCTCAGGGAGATTGGAGGGTGGGTTTGGTCGAGAGGCCACATTCCTGGCGGATCACCATATAGCGCTGCATTATCCCCTTCATCTTCAAGCGGTTGGTTTACGGACTCGTTAATATAAACATCGCCTTTTACTATGTTTATCATATTCACGTGACCACTACGCCGCTGTTCGAATTTCTTCCGTGCCCGAAAGGGCGACATTTTTGGAGAAATGGGGTGTAGTAGAAAAGTCTCGATATTATCGCGGGGTGCCACCTGCCAATGGCGCATCGACGCAGCCATACAGTCACGCAGATCAGCGCACATGGGTACGCGGCGCAGATCACTGGTGTTGTCGAGGGCGCGTGAAATTCAGAAGTGGATGGAGGACTGGCCGAGTTATGACGTCATAGGCAGTCGAAGACGTTGATCTCAGGGATGGTGCCACGGTGACTTCGCTTCGTATCTAGTTTTGAAGCGGCTGATACATCTGTTCGCCGGTAGTATCACTGATGAGTAGTGACTTGCGCTGCGCAGCCAGATAATGGTCGGCCACTTCGCGAATGACTGGCTGGATGGACCATCACTTGCGCTGCGCAGCCAGATAATGGTCGGCCACTTCGCGAATGACTGGCTGGATGGACCATCACTTGCGCTGCGCAGCCACGGTCGGCCACTTCGCGAATGACTGGCTGGATGGACCGTCACGGCCCAGTTCCTCACAACCGCTGGCGGAGAGCGGCAAGATGATGAGGGATGGCCTCAGCTGACGCCTGATCCAGGAGATGACGACGGTGAACGGTGTAGGATGCAACACGAGGGCGAAACGAAGAAGAACAATGCACGAGGGGGAGGAGCAGCCGGCTCAGACAGGTGGGCCCTAGCACCCTACCCCTCCGGCTCAGGCCATGGTATGACTCAAGTCCTGCCGAGAGGTACTGACTCGCGGCACATGTTTCGCGAGATGCCGACGACAGACGACACGGGGCGCCCATACAAGGTCAAGACGAGGTGCTTGCACTCTACCCCGACGGAAAGTTAGACGTCTTTGCTGGTCCAGGTTAGACGGGAGCCACTACAACACCCAGTACGCAGATGAGGCGGCTCAAGAAACTTGAGCTTTACATTCTGCCCTTCTGGCTCAGCTCGCGGCCATGTTCGGCTGCACCTCAACTCGTGAAGAGAAACCGTGGTGCATTCGCAGCAGAACTCTCCTGCGGAGCCCACGCCTTCGTGTCGTTGTGATGTCGGAGGCTTCAGCTCTTACTAAAACTCCTGATGCCTTATATTCGGTCAGCATATAGAGCATGCAAATAACAGTGGCATTTCGTAAGTTAGGACTATCGAAGATCGATTACTTAGTCCACCGCCGTATGGGTCACTGCTTCACGCGGAATGGGGACAATCTACGAGAAGCGCGGGTTGCTTTGTAGGACATAAAAGACATACACCCTTCACTCACGTCCACACCACACAGGCGTAAAAAGGTTGGCGTAAGGGAGTAACTGAATACTCTCTTGACGAGAGTGGGATTCGAACCCACGTCCGAAGACTGCGGAGGAGAACATGATTCACCTTAACACAGCGCCTTAGACCGCTCGGCCATCTCGCCTGGAACGAGGTTGGTGATCGCTGCCTGCACAAGATGTGGCCCGCGGAAAATCTCGCAGATTGAAGCTGGACAACGCGGCCCCAGACGATGAGCTGTGACTCGGAATGCATGTTTACTGCAATCTGTGTATTACGGAAGCGCCACGATAATGCGTGGTCGGGGGAGGAAGCCTGAGCTGTTACAGTGAGCGCTTGGCCAGAAATTGTTTTCATGACGTCGGCAGCAAAATGTCTGAGGTCCACTCACCTGGCCTTCCCTCAATCACTCACTTCACTCATCACACAACTCACGAAGGATGGGGGTTAAGGGCCTGCAGACCTTCCTGAAGGAGAACCGACAGTCGCTGTGCCGCACAGTCGTGCTGGACCGGGACGGCGCGGGCGACCGCGCGCCGGTGCCTGTGGTCGTTGACGCCTGGGGGTAAGTAGCGGAGACGCCTGAGCTGACACCCAGCGTCATCTATCAACTGTATCTCGACTCATTGCCATGGACCACCGGCGGAGAGTACCTCCGCTTCTACCTCATTGTGCGCGAGCTCGTTGAGGCGTGGCGCAGTGTTGGCCTCGACCCGACATTCGTCTTCGACGGTGAGCCTAGCACCTCAAAAGTAGCTAACGACAGGCCCGTCTCCGCCCAAGAAGCACGACACGACGCTCTCGCGCATGGCTGCGCAGGTCGCGACCGCCCGCGTCTTCTACTCGCTGAGCGCGAGCACGCGCTCCTCCCCGACGTTCAATAACAAGGGCGACACCATTCTTCCTCCATTCTGCCGCGGCGCCTTTGTTGCCGCGCTCAACTCGCTGGGCGTGCGCACACACTTCGTGCCGCAGGGCGAGGCGGACGGCGTCTGTGTGGTTATTGCAGACGAGCTTGGCGGCTATGTCCTCGGACGGGATACGGACTTTGTGATCCTCAGCGCCGGCGCAAGCGACAAGCTGCGCGGGTACGCCCCGCTCGACATGATGGAGTGGACCGACTCGGCGCCGCCAGAGGACGGGGACGCACCGCCCGCAGCCGACTTTACGACCGTCGCCGCCAAGCGATCACGATCAGCTCGCTCTCGTCTCCTCCCTCCGACCAGCGCTGGAAACCCCACACTCGTCCTCGCGACCTACGCCACTGCTCCTCTCTGCCGGAGACTGAGACTCGACGCACCGATGCTTCCGCTGCTTTCGTCTCTGGTTGGGAACGACTACACCCCGCAGTGGGCGGGCGAGGCGCTGTTCCCGCGCATGCGGCCGGGAGACCGCATCGAGCGCGTTGCTCGCGCGCTCGCCGACATCAGACCAAGTGTCAGTACGGCAGAGGAGCTGGTCCGCCGCGCCGTCCGCCGGCTCTGGGCCAAGCCTTTCGTGGACGACGCCGCCATTGCCGAGCTCACCGACGCCGTCATCGATGCCACGATCCAATACGTCTTACCGCCGCCAGACTGTTGCGCTCAGTTCCCGTTCTGCGGTGAGCTCGACGCTGGCTGTAGGACAGAAACAGCGAGTCGTGCTACGAGTGCCGCGCCGAGCCGCGCGCCGACCCCGTCTGTCTCGGGGCATGATGGGGAGCATTCCGAGGCCGTGGTTGCGTATGCTGCCGCTCAGCGTGAGGGTCGCCTCAACTCGCTCGCGTCTGCCTACCTTCATCCTGATAGGGTACACCTGTGGTCTGCGCTCGAGGACCCGTCTACGGCGAGCTGTCGTGCTTCGGCCGCCGCGTGCCGCGCCCGACTCGCCGCTTACACGATCATGGATGCTGCAGTGGGCGGACTGTGCTTCCCGCCTGCATCCGATGAGATGCTCGACGAGCAAAGGCAGGATGAGGAGGCGAACGCTCTGCTCGGTATCGAGGCGGAGGAGGAGCCAAAGGAGGAGCGGCCACGCGTCGTGACGGAGTACCTCCGTCAAGGAGGCGGTCGTATCGTGGCCAAGAGGGCAGTGCTGCCGCCGAAAGACGACGTAGCCGCGGGCGAGGACGATGTCGAGAATGGAGACGCAAATGAGCCCACCGGACAACCGGAGGAGACTACCAACGGCACGCATCCCTCCGCAGAGAACGCCGAGACGACACCAGAGTGCCTCCTCCCGCTCCCGGAGCGTCAGAGGCTGTACCTCCACCACCTCGGCGCGGACACGCCCGCAATGCTCGCTCTCCCTCCACGCCTGCACCCGCTCGTAGCCGCCGTACGTCTCCTCCTCTCTACGGGTGGGGACTGGACGCGTTCCGAGATCGAAGCTCTCTTGCGCGGCTGCATCGGTTCCCTTGCAGCCTGGGACGCCGTGGCCTCCTCTCCCAAGCCCGACACCACCGACGTCGATAACAACGACCCAGAGTCAGCCTACGCGACCGCGAACGAGGAGCCACCTTCTCCCATGTCCCCGCCGCGCACCCTCAAGCGCATCACGAGCGGCGCCTCCCAGGCTTTCGACCCCGAGATCACGCCGCCGGCGGTCGAACTGGGCTCGCGCGCGACACGCCTCGTCGCCGCGCTGACGAGTGCGCTGCAGGACTCCCAGCCCCTGGCACAGGCCCTCCTCCTCCCCCCGCCGCATGGCAGCCCGCACGTCTGGATCGCCGGTGCCGCGCTCCACTCGCTTCTGAGCGGACAGGACCCGCCCTCAGGAGCGGGATGGGCGTGGAACCGTGGCGCGAAGAATCGGTGGAAGCACGCCGTCGCTGTGACGCTGGAGGGATACGATCTCCCCTCTGCCCCGGCCGAGACGAAGAAGTCGAGGAAGAAACACAAGAACCGGAACAAAAAGCCCGAGGGCAAGGCTGCTGGGAAGAAGCAGGACAAGGGGCCTGCGAACCGCTTCGATCTCCTCGTCGGCATGTAGATAGCGAGATGCAGGGGCATAAAACTGTTACATATGGACTGACGGCGTAAATACTACGCGGGTACTAAGTAAGGTGGTGACTACGGATGCACTGTTCGTATAGTGGCTCCTCGCTTCGCTCCTCCTCCAGCAATCTCCTCCGTCTCCTCCGTCTCCTGCTATCTCTCCTACTCCATCTGATCGCCTTCGCTCGCTCATCTCGTCTCGCCTCGCCGCTCGCTCCCGGCTCGCCTAGACGCGGTTCGAGTGGTCGACGTAGCCAGCGTGCGGCTGCGTGAACGCGTACTGCTGCGGCGGTCCTGGAGTAATGTCGTCTGTGTAGCGGTCGTTAAACTGATTGGGGTGTTGGTCAGAGTACCCCACGTAAGGCTGGTCATGGTACTGACCTCCTTGCTGGTTGGGGTGGGGTGGGGTGCCGGCCGGCGTGGCATCGTAGGAGGGGCGGTGGTCCCAGGCGTCGTTGGGGTGCAGCCCGCCCGGCGTGGTCGGGTTCTGGAAGTAGACCGAGTCCGGGTTGTACCTGCGCGACTGGAGGATGGACATAGTGAACGCCTCGGGGTTCTCGCTGTACACGCTGTGGTACAGCTTGTGGTCCGAGACCTGGGAGCGCGAGTACTTGCTCGACGCCCAGACGTAGTACGACTGCATCACGAAGCAGATCGCCCACAGGCCCGCCATCATACCCAGGTCTGCCCAGCAGAAGCCCATGCAGATCGGGTCACTCTGGTCCTTGAGGATCTCGAGCGGGCCGCTCATCGTCCTGATCTCGTCCGGAGGCGCATAGTACGTCGCCTTGCAGTTCGCGACCGCCGTGTTGTGCTTCACGCCAGAGATGATGACAATGACAGCCGCGACCGCGAGAGCAACGTAAGTCACGATAGCGTTCAGCGTAATGTACCACTTGAACGTCGTGGTCTTCTCCTGCAAAGTGTCAGCGATCAGCTTCTCGGTTGGCTTGGCAGCAGTTGCGCTGTGCAGCCCAGATCCCACGCTTTGCCGTCTTTCGCAGCAAAGCCCTCTCCGTCGCAATGACCGCTCGTACTCACCCTGAACACGCCGAAGAATCCGACGGGCTGCACCAGAACTCCTACGAAGCAGATCACGCCGAGCAGATACGACAGCCACATCGGGCTAGGCGAAGCACCGACGACTGAAAGTCAGCTGAGCCATCCTTCCGTAAGCTGCAAGAACCTACCTGCTGGGGCTGCGAAACAGAGAACACCAGTAGCCATGGCTACGGCCTGTGGAGTCAGCTTCTGTTCGAGCCATTCATAGCTTGATGGGACCGGACGGCGTATCGCGGCCACAGCGCCGGTGCGCCTGTGCGGGCTCGGTGCGACGACCGAAGCCAGCAGCAAAGTTCCCAGCACCACAAATGCGCAGCACGTTGTCGCTATGTCTGGTCGCTCGCCGCGGCGCGTCCATGGTCCGATCCAGAGTCCGAGTACTCACGATCTGCTCGATCATGATCGCATAGATGCCCGCGTTGACGAGGGGCACCGCTGTCATGTCAGCTCAGGTGATGAGGACAAACTTACCGCAACAGCAGTACCTCGGGTCGATGAGGCCCATGCTTGCGTGCGCTTTGGGTGGTTGGGGTTAAAAGAGGGGTGTTGTCGTGGTTCGCAGATGCAAGAATCACGGAGTGTGTTCACAGGTGCTTACGGATGGTAGAGAGAGTAAGAGAGTGGACTCGGACGAACGGCAGTGTTGCTGGGTGCGCAAGATGGTTGCACCGCCTACCCGTGTCTTGGTGGACTACGGTTGAAATGAGATCGACCTGTGCTGGACCTGTAAGCTGCGAGGGAAGCGTCGTTCCTGTTGCTGCGGGCCGGCGTGAGAGGCGAGCGAGCGAAGCGTGCAGGCGTGTCGGGCGCGATGCGTGCGCGGGGAGTCGAAAACAGGG
This sequence comes from Trichosporon coremiiforme, assembly GCA_039545355.1. Classification (NCBI taxonomy): domain Eukaryota; kingdom Fungi; phylum Basidiomycota; class Tremellomycetes; order Trichosporonales; family Trichosporonaceae; genus Trichosporon; species Trichosporon coremiiforme. The sequence continues at coordinate 863,609 of BCJJ01000017.1, forward strand.
CGGGCCGTATAAATGTCGCCCCGGGTGACAACGAAGGTCCTTCGAACTCACCGTTTTCCACAGAGTCGCAGCAAACGAAAGGAAGAAGGAGTGTAATGCTGCGATGCAAGACGACCTCGCAGTCTAGAGTTCCTTCGTGCAGTGCTGGGAACAGACGCCGCCGCCTGCAAAGGCATCCAGGCCACCGAGGAAACGCCAGCACCCGCCAAACGCCAGGCTCAGGCGTCAGGAGCTAACCCAGCGTGGGTGTGAGCCAAGCCTTTTCCCTCCACCATAGGCTGCAACGCCAGGGCGTTCACCTGCACCGAGCGTCCGCGCGCAGCAGAGCTGCACCGCATCCGGTCATTAGCACCGCGCTCATGTCGCATTTCAGTTTCAGGACCACACGCGTTATGCTCGAATTACAACCCACGCTCTTTCACCCTGCGAGGATATTAGCGGAACCAGTTTCCGGAACCGCACCCCTGAGTGGCTCAGCCTGGGCCTCAACGCGTCCAGATCCCTGCGTGGGCCTTCGACGCGCCCAGCGTACATGGCCAGGCTGACAACCATCCACACTAGCATGGCCTGGCATCAGTCCCGCTCCTCACGAACCCATAATATCTCATCAACCGACGCCGCCCGCGCGGAGCTCCAAAGCGTCGCGAGATCGACACATTACTTGCAATGATGCTCCGTTCCCCGCTCAAGCATTTAACTGAAGGCAACTGACATCCCCGCGATTCGTCACAAGAAAGGTGTTGTATTCACATTGTTTTATTGCTATCGACTGATACTTCTGACGCTAGATTCTTACAAGATGTGCCGTGTATGGCAGATAGTTACTACAGGTGCTCTTGCGCCACGACAGTTAAGTCGAGAGCAAGGTAACTGATACAGTGCAGTGGTCTCACTTGTCGTAGACGACACGGCCGCCGACCCAGGCGTAGCGATAGTTGCCCTGGTACCAGTTACGGAAGGACTTGCGGTCGGCGATGCAGGGCGCGCTCGCCCAGCTGCCGCCGAGGACGGTGTAGTGCTTGCCGTCAAAAAAGTCGCTCGAGTAGCCGGGGTACAGCGTGCTGTGCTCATAGCCCTCGTAGGGCATGAAGGGAGTCGAGGTCCACTCCCACACACCACCGTTGTGGCCATGGCACTTCTCGTGCTCATCGGTGGTGAGCGTGGCCGGCACAGGGTGCCAGTTCTTGAAGCCCGTGTTGGCGTTCAGGCCAGTCGGGCGAGGACCCTCGGGGGTCTCCCAGAGAGCGCGGAGCTCGGCCTCGGTCGGCAGGCGGCCGCCCTTCCACTCGGCAAAGGCGGCGATCTCGTCGCGGCTCGCCATCAAGGGCCAGGCCCCGGCGTACTCCATCGAGACGGGGCCGTAGACGGAGCGCACAGCCCATTCGTCCCCGTCGCGGACCCAGCTAGCGGGTGCCGTGGTCGCGGTGAGACCAGCGAGACGGCCGGTCTTCTCGAGGTAGGTAATGTACTCCTGGTTAGTGATGGGGAGGGCATCGGCCTCGAAGGCGGCCACGCGCTCGACATGCTTGGGGTGCTCGCAGTCCCAACCAAACTCCTGATTGGGGTCGAGAGGCTTCGAGTCCTCAGACTCGGGGTCATCGTGGCCGAGCGTCACCTGGGTGGCGGGAACGTCGATGATCGTCTTGGCTCCGATCTTCTGCGCCTTGGCGGCGGACTCGGCCCAATGGCGAGACAGAACCTGCCAGTCGGGCTCGGGTCCAGGAGGGAGCGTCAGAGGCGACTGCAGGAGCATGTACAGGAGGGTCTCGGCGTGCATCGCCTCGTGCTCGTAAGCCATGAAGATGCTGCGCGCCTCAAGTCGGGTCAGGGGGCGCTTCTCGGCCTCATCGTACAGCATGCGGAGGCGCTGGCGGACGTTGTTGCGGAACGTGAGGATCTCGTCGAGCGAGGGCCAGTCCTCGGGCCGCGTGGGGACCTCCGAGTGAGGGTGAATCTGGCTGGGATCGTCGACGTCGGGGTCGATACCGCGCTCGAAAATGTCCTTAAAGTGGGTGGGCTCTGACGGGCCACCGGGCAAGAGGCGGGTCAGGTAAATGTCCAAGAAGGTGGGGATGTGGCCAAGGTAAAACAGGCAGATGTGGCGCAGGTCGATTGGCTTCTGGTGCAACATCGCGGGAGGAATCATGTCGAGCGTGATGTGGTCCCACATGCGCCACATGGCCTGCCACTCGTCCCAGGTGGGAACAGTGGGTCCGAGCAGGCGATCGACCGCGCCGCCAGTGAAGCGAACGTCGGGACGCTCGAGCAGCCACAGACGGTACTCGCTATCAGGCGCCTTCCACGAGTCGACGACACGCAGGTCAGCCTGGTTGAACATGTCGAGCGCCTCGGGGACAGAGTACTGCAGGTCAGCACCGTCATGACCTACGACCAACCTTGTAGCTCCACTCGATCTGGAGGAGTTCATCCTTGGCGAGTTCAATGTCTTCGTTGTGCTCCGGCAGGTGGATCTTCTGATCCTTCTTGGAGCGGAAGTATGCCTCATGGCGACCTAGACGTTAGTACTCATCCGACAAGCGAAGCCTATACACTCACCGAGCTTCTCATTGTAGCGCCCGACGAACTCGACGGTGCGCTCATCGTCGGTCTTGGGCATGGGAAGGCCAAGTTCCTGAAGCGCGACGTCCCAGCCGTGCTCCTCAAAGGCGCGGGTGTGACCAGAGGGGTCATTGTATGCAGCCTCTATCTTGCGGCGGCCCTCGGGTCCGGGGGCGGGGCGGCCGTCGAGACCGAGCAGAATCGTGTCACCCTGCTTCAGAGGAATCGACTTGAGGAACGGGGCGGCTTCGTCGCGCTCAAAGTTACCAAGCGACGAACCGAGGAACATGACGTGCAGCGGGCGGGGCGCCTCTGGACCACTGTCTTCGCTGGGGGTCGAGCCCGGGGCAAAGTGGCTCTGAGTGTCAATAGTCTCAAGCTTGCCAGGAAGCTTGTCGGACGTCTCGGACGGGGCAGTCACGGGCTCATCACCTTCGACCACCGAAGGAGGCAGGGGCGTGGTGTCGAGCGCCGGCGTCATGAGGTCATGACTGAGCGTCGACGCAGGCGACATGGCGATGCCGGGCTCCTCTTCCGAGACATCGGGGGAGCGCTGGCCAGAGCTGAGGGCGGCGAGACCGCCGTCGCGGACAAGCTCAAGACCGGCAAAGTAGTCGGCATGGAGACCAACGCTGTTAATACGGCCGCTAAAGGCGGGGCCGAATTGGTCGTCCATCTGGCCGAGGACACGCTCGAGCTCGGGGCGCGAGAGATCGAGAGCGTGGTAAGTCACGGACGGGTCAGTGCTCTCGGGCACAGTGTCCGCGACAGCGGTGAGGAAGTGAGCGGTCTTGCGGAGGGCACCGGCGCCGAGCTCGACAATGTCCCAGCCGGCGTCAACGCCAGAGGCCAAACCCTCCTCGCCGTTGACACCGTTATTCCACTTGCCAAGGGCAGCGTCTCCCCAGCGGGCCGGCCTCCACCGAGACCTGGGGGCATGGCGCCGGTGCGACTGGTCGTCCTTGTCCTTGGACGGGAACCCCATGGCGCCGGTAATCTCATGTCCGTGATTCTTGATCAGGTTGAGCTCGTCCGCAAATAGATAATACTCGGGGGCGGATGAAGTAATGCCGTCGTAGAGGCTGAAGAATGAGTCAGCCAAGTCAGGGAACGGAAGGCTGGCTGAGTCAACTCACCGCAAGCCCTTCTCCGAGTAGAGAACAACAGTCGGCACCGAGCGTCGGTATGACCAGCGCTTGTCCTCCTCAGTGTCGCCGGGGACGACAGGCTTCTCGGTGCCAAGAAGGCTGCGCTCGATTTGGTCGCGGAGCGACTCTGGAGGCGTGTTGGTGGCGCTCACCGCCGGGAGCGTGTAGATGTGGCTTGCTGACATGGCGGGTGGGTGATGTGGAGAAGGGCAGTGCCGTTGAGGAGCTTGGTCTTTATAAAGAACGTTGGCTGGTTGAGCAGCTCTGGAGGAGTGGTGTTAGCCTGGGGGAAGAGCAAAGAGGAAGCAGATGAGGAGAGAAACGTGTTACGCTTCCAATCAATAACAAGGACGGACACTTGTAGGCCGGAGGACAGGGCATACGGCCCCGACAGCACGGCCAGAGACGCCCAGGATGCATGAGACAAGGTTGAGGCTAAGATGCGGTCCTCGGTACTGGGTTTGGGCCGGATCTCGACTCAGTCCCATCGCAGGCACACTTGTAATTTAGCAGCTATCAGCGTGGGCACGGGGGCACGCCGAGGCGCGAGAGCAGAGGGCGTGAAGGGGGGCTATGGGGACATGGAACGGTGTTAGGCGCCTGATAACGCACGAGGTGACCGATTGTTCCTTTCGTCTCTGCGGCTGGCAGCGCCTGACAACTGACTACGATGCACAGGGACTAGAGCGAGCCGGAAGTGACGTAATGTTCTGTCGCCCCGTGCCCCACGGATTCACGGCGAACATCGGTCCACTCGGCCATCGACCTCGTCCTCGCAACCCCGCAGGCATCAGGCATCGTAGGCAAGGGCCAGGATATCAGCTCCCACAACATCTGCCCCCGAATTGCCGTATAGCTGTGAGAACGGTTCATGGGCATTCCAAATTCCGGTTGCGAACCCGAACGAGGGTCCTGCGAAAACGCTTGTTGGTGGGCTGTGGGTGGGCTTCAGACCCCAGTGACGAGGCGGACGCTGCGGGGCCGTCGTCTCGGCGTGCAACCGCCAAGGACGAGGACAGGGTCGAAGCCTGATCAGGTGGACAGCTCGTTTAGGACAGATCAATCGTCAGACGTCCACTCCACTCGAAACAAAACGAAGGACGATACAACACATCGTTCTTTCGACCATAGATAAAGTGGTGAGCACGCCATCGAATATTATCTTATCATCACCTATTGGAAAACAACACCTCGTCCTCGGCTATCAACATCTACATCTTGAAAACCTGGGACAGGAGGACGATGAACACCGAGAATGAAAGTACCACATGCATCACAATGTCACAGCAGTCGCGGGTGACCATTGACGCCTTGCATGCCATGCGCTACAACCTTTGACTCGGGACTCAATTGGGCCATCAGACAGCAGCCTTGAGCAATCATAGCGTGTCGGCGGGCGATGTGCACGCTGTAGCACACGGGGCATAGCACCTAGAGTAGGAAGCACTGAGTGCTTTGCGCGACTCCAGCTCCGACATCCAGAACTCCTTCCCACCTTGCTCCCACCTTAGATATCGAACGCAGGTCCTTTAGCTCCGCCGTCCCCTGAGCAACTAGCTCTACCTCGGGGTGGGTCATCGTTGCATGAAGGGATGCGCGTGACAGCGAAGACAGGATCGCTCAGACCTATTTTCGGACAACAGTCGACCGGTCACGCATCGCAGCTGCTACTCGTGCTCGTTTCGTCTATCGCCCGTCTCCCCCGCTCTTCCAGATGGACTTCGTCGGTCTGTTCTTCGTTTATCGTTCTCACTCTTCCAAATCATTATACCTGGGCAACTCGCAAAAACCCAAAAGCTAGGCTGGGAGTAACTGAATACTCTCTTGACGAGAGTGGGATTCGAACCCACGTCCGAAGACTGCGGAGATGATTTGAGTCACCTTAACACAGCGCCTTAGACCGCTCGGCCATCTCGCCTACGAGGATCACATTGCAGCGTTGGAATATGTTCATGGCGCCGCAAAATAGAGCGAAGTAGGGTATTTGGCAGCTAGAGATTGCGGCGAAACACGCGATAGGAGATGCCAATGCTTCCAGAGACTGAAGGAAGTTTGAGAAGGTTTGTTGAGAGACACACATACGTGGAAGGGGCGCAGTGGTGAGTAACCTGAAACGAGCGGGGGGGATCGAGTTTAGCAGAACGATATGTAGAGATTCGTGGCGGTGCATCAGGGATGTTGCTGTTACAGGTCCACGTCTCGCGGGTGCATGCATCGGTATCTAAGAAGGGGTATGTGCTTGTGCGATGATCGATGAACAGGTGCTAATACTTCTTGTTCTGCGTGTTGCAGTCTATCTACTCTTCGTCACTAGTGTCCACATTGATGGGGCGGCCGCCGCGCGATCTCGGCTTCGCCGGGCCCTCCTCATCACTCGATGAATCCGTATCGGTCTCGTACTCGCTCTCATCGTCGTAGCCATGAACGGCTGAAGGCTTGACCTTCTCGCCGCGCATCATAGCCATCTGGCCGGCGAGAGTGTCCTCCTCGGGCTCGGAGATGTCGTCATCCGAATCGTCCGAAAGCTCAGGAGGGTCCTGAACACGAAGCATCACGGGCTTCTGCACGTCGGCCCCGACAAGCGAATCGCTGACGAAGTGAGCGACAAAGGAGTAGAGGTTGGCCTGAGGAGGGGCCTGGAACTGGAGTTTGAACTCCTTGAACTCTCCGGGAGTTCCATCGGGGTTGGGAAGGGGAATCTCGCTGTTGCGGGTCGGCTGAACAATAACTTTGTTCAGCTTGGAGTCGCCGAGAAGCACGTGGTAGCGGGGAACACGGTTACCGGGCCACCGGGGGGCGTGAAGGTATCCAGCAGTGATCGGCTTGGTCGACTTCGAGGACTTAGAGACCACCGGCTTCTCGTCGGCGGCAGTGGCCTTACCGTTGGCCTTAACAGCAGGAACAGGGTAGGCAAAGCGGGCCTTGTAGTTGAGCGACACGATAGATCCAGGGGGAACGATTTTCTCGTCCTCAACCCTGAACTCGACGTCCTTGATCTCCAACCGCGGCCAAGTCTTCGCAACCTGACGCGCCTCCTCCTGTCCCTTGACATCGGCCGCGAGCCACTTCTCCAGCCAGCGCTGTCCCTCGGCACCGGTAATGATGGCCATGTCCTGAGCCTCCTCAAGAGAGATGCCAGGGAACTGGGCGAGTCCGGACACGCCCAGGGGGATACCCTGGGCGAGGGCAGACTGCAGGCGAAGGCACATCAGAGAGCAGTTGAGCCAGTTGTGGGCGAGGGCGATGTTCGAGAGGGCGTGGATCAGGGGTGGGGTAGCGCGGAGCACCTCGAGCTGCTCCTCCTCCAGCTCGGGGTCAAGCTTCAGGCGGAAGAGCTGGGCCCAGAGAAGTGCGCGGGCGCGGCGTCCAACAGCGGTGGTGACAGAGGTCCGAGAGTCGCGGGACATTGTGGGGTCCTCCTCGATACCGAGCTCCTTGCGCTTCTCGTCCAGAACCTTCTCGAGCTCCTCGATCTTCGCCTGGCGCTCCTTGCGAGCCTTCTTTCCGCCCTTGGACTTCTTGCCGAGGATGGGAACGTACTCAAGAGCGGACGACAGAATGGTGACAAGGGACAGGAAGTCGGTGTCCTCACGAAGCTGGTGGAAGAAGAGCTCGGCGGTGCCGTTGAGAACACCGTCACGAGTCAGGCTACGCTGACGGAACCACCAGCGGCCCACTAGCCAGGGAATGCCGAATCCGAGGACGAGACCATACGCAAGCAGGACGAGAGCCTGGCTGTTGCCCTCGACGACCCACTTGGGGATAGCGATCTTGTCCTCGCGCTGCTGAGGTCCATCCGGGTTCCCGTACTTCTGCAGGTTCTCGCGCGTGGCCTCGTCGGTGAGGGACTTGTACGCCTTGGTGATGTCAACGAACTTGGCCTCGGCCATCTCCATCGTCTCGTTGGCACCGAGCTTAATCTTGTCCGGATGGCTGCTCGTTAGAGAACCCTCCTTCGGCAGCAATCTTACAATTTCAGAGAGAGCTTCTTGTAGTGCTTCTTGATCTGCTTCTCCGACGAGCTGGTCGACAGTCCCAGGATCTCGAAGGGGTCATAGATAGAAAGTTCAGGAAGCGGAGGCGCATGGTAAAGGTTGTACGCCAGGTAAGCGAAGAGGGCCCAGCCCAAAAGGAGAGGAAGAACGCGCTTAGTCAAGCGCTTCCTGTGCTTGATACTTCGCAGCCGCTTCACTCGAACAGTGTTGTCGCGGCATTCTGTACATGTGCACAGGGATTTGATCGAAGTGTCTGTGGGTTGGACACCAAAACAACAATGACAGACCGCGCAGAACGAGGGCGTCGATGCAGTAGAGAGGAGATAATGCAGGCGGCGATGTTCCAGCGAGAAGGAGACGTGTCAGTGGATGCTGCAAGCGGACGGCGGACCGTGACTCACCTGTAGGTTCTGTGCGGAGGGTGTAGAAGGTGGCTGGAATGAGAATGAGGCCGAGGCAGGTGACGCCGAAGTACGAGGCGAGCGACCCCGATTCGTCGTAGGAGATGCCTGGCATCGTATGCCCGGGCTTTTAGCTGAAAGGGATGAAGGTGATGAAGGAGTGTGTTGGAATGCGGGAGTTGGTTGTCGATCCGAAACGCAAAGACGTGGCCTGCCCGCAAGCTGCGACACGCTTGCCTCAAACGTACGTGGCGGAGCTCACCTCATCGATTTCGGAAGCTTATCCGGCCCCCCCCCCCCGCCAAGGGGACCACGAGTGCCACAAGCGAGAAGCTACCATATTACCGTCACCATGCAGAGGCGCTCACCCAGGAAGATGGCTCCGAATCCATCCGCCAGGTGATGCATGGAGCTCCCGCGGATTGGCTCGCTGCTCGTCGCCAACTGAGAACACCTCGTTGCTGCATTGCTGCTTGTCTACAACTCACCACTCTTCCTCCTAGCCGTCCACAATGCTCCGCGCCACCCGCCCCGCTACCCTCGTCGCCCGTCAGGCCCGCCTCTACTCGACCAAGGCCGAGTCGACTCTCGGCAACGAGTTCACCTCGGAGCGCGCTGCTACTGCCGCCCACGCCAAGCGTGCGTATCATGAACCGGCTCTCCCTCTGCCAACCACGATCCCGGCATACCTCGCATTCCGAGCACTTCGCCTGTCGTCGAGGAGAGCCGACGCTCACACGTAGAAGAATTGGAACTTGAGCTGACTTTGCGCAGAGACCACCGAGCTCTGGAAGAAGATCTCGTATGTCAATTTCGGCGAGCATTTCACTTAGCCGACGTCACGAGAACATTAACGCTAACCTTTAGCTTCTTCGTCTGCATCCCCGCCTGCATCGCCGGTGGCTGGTGGACCTACAAGCTCGAGTCCGACCACGAGCACCACCTCCAGCACATCCGTGACGAGAACGGAGGCCACCTCCCTGCTCCCCCTCACTACGAGTACCTCAACATGCGGTGAGTTTCAATGCAGCGGGACCGTACGACCTCGTCTGGCGCGCAACAGTCAGCTGGAGGCATGGCCAGTAGTTGTTGCTTTCAGTGCCGAGGACAACTTGCACGTTGATCTGTCGTTGGACCCCGAATCACGAGCTTGACTGACACCTCAGCACCAAGCCCTTCCCCTGGGGAATGCAGTCGCTCTTCTTCAACCCCGAGGTCAACACCCCCGTCGGCGCTGATGAGGAGTAAACATTGCACCGCGGCAATAATATTAAAATGCATGGATCTCAATTGTCATAAGGCATTTGATGGATGGACTACGGAATTGACAGGCGGATTGAGCACAGTCTCGTCGGAAAACGTTGAGCGAGGGAGATGGGGATGCGTGCAGGACGAGGGATATCACTCGCGGTGCTTTCAGAGCCCAAGGCTGTCAATGAGCGCCAGTATGATGGTTTGGGAGGAGGCGCGAGGCGTATCCGGGTTGTCATGGCGGCGTTCGTTGCCCGCGAGATTCCGGAAGATATCATCGGAATGAGAACGGTCAAAGTCAAGGCACGGCTCTGTGATGTCGGTGATCTACGCGAGCTATTGTCAGTTCAGAGTGTTACTAGCTACCAAGACCACAACTTGATCATGAGCAGGGGTGTAATGGTGCATAGTAATACAAAGCGAAGTGCAGTGAAGGTGTGGGGGGGCATCAGACACTCAGACCTCCTCAAACTCGTCCTCATCCTCGTCATCGACGTCCATAGCCTCTGCCGGTTTCGTTGGGGAGCCGTCCTTTAGCGATGACGTTGACGTCTGCTCCTGCGCCGGCGCGTCGCCTCCTTGGTCGCCTCCTTGGTCGCCACCCTCGTCGCCAGCTGGCTTCTCAGCGCCTGTTGGGGTAGTGTCTTCGCCGCCGTCTCCACCGACAAGGAGAGAGACACCGCGCCCAACATCCTTGCGTAGCTTCTCAATCTCCTCCTTCACTCGGCGCGCCTCGGCGTCTCGTCGTCCCGCTGTCGCGACGTCGTCGCCGAGCAGGAGCGCCAAACGCAGCTCGTGCGCTGTATCGCGCAGTGCGCAAGCGGAGCGAACCAGTGAAGCAGTCTTCAGCTTCAGGTGCAGAGACGTCAGGTCGTGCGACGGCGGGTTTGTGCCAATCTGGAGTCAGCTAACCAAATATTGAAGCGAGGTGTGCTGAGACACAATCTAGAGGCGCAGGCAGGCTTGTTCGATGGCGAGGAATGGCGGCATGTAGTCGGAGCGCACCACATAGAAGCCACAGCACAAACCCATGTACTCACGTTTGACAGCTCCACAAGCTCTTGCAGCCCTTTCGCCATGTTTCCAACCTCCTCGTCCAATCGCTTGTTCCATGTCTCGTATTGAGCCTCGAGCTGGTCCTTTTCGTCCTTGTCGATAGCTATCCGCCCACGGCCAACATTGGCTGATGGCAGGGCGGACGGGTTGAACGTATCGTACTTCCGTCGTCCTGGCGGTCCGCTCATAGTGTTTGGTTGTCTCTAGATCTGGTCGCGGATCGCGATGCAAAAGGCGGTGTGACGAGCGGAGTGCTTATGCAATGATGTCTCCGAGACGAGTGCTCGTCGATGTTAGCAACAAGCAGCCATTATCGTATCGTTAAAGGGATGGCCGGATAAGGTGCGCGGCGGTGGAGGCTGTCCAGATGACGGGATTGTTGTTGTTAAGTGCCAGCCCCTTTCGTTGCAGGTCCGGGGACAACAACGCAACTCAACGACAAAAGGCACACACGTCCAGACCTCGGTACGCCGACGTGAACTCATCCATGCTTCTCAAACGCCTGCAGCTCCCTCCGCATCTGGCGTCGGTCGTGCCTCTCCTCGGTAAGTTTAGCTGCTGACGATCGTTCGTGTTAACCGTCCCTCAGAGCCGGCTATCCTGACTACGGATCAGGTGGTCCTGACTCCTCGCTCGTCTTTGCGCGAGACGATACTGGGAAACTGGAGGAAGGAAGAGCGGAACTCGCCTCATGCTGCCGCGGCCGTCAAAGCCCTCGACGGGCTTGTGGCCGTTTGCCTCGAGAACACAGGGGATGAGTTCGAGGTACACTATGAGTACGATCAGAAACAATGGGACGGCTTCGGCGTCATGGAGGACGTGTTCGCATCCTGGGATGGAAGGGGAGTCTTGAGCATTGCTGGGTCCAGGGGAACGGCTAAGAGTGTGAGCTGCTAGGATGATCTCCGGAGCTAATAACAGCTGTTGGCGCTGCACGCCACACTGCGGATACTGGTCGCTAATCCGGAGGCAACGGCGCACTGGATCGACACTGAGGGATCGTTTAATGCCGCGCGAGCAGAAGCGATTTTGGGCTCTATGAATGCACAAGTGGGCGTAGCGTGGTTAATTGTATTAACGCACAGGACGGGGTGCTGGATCGCCTTTCGGTGACGCCTGCGTTCACACTTGAGCCCGACTTATTCGATGCCATCTACGACCTGAGAGATAGAAATCCAAGCGTGCTTGTCATTGACAACATTGCGACTTTATTCAGGGACGGGTTAATGGGTGCGACATCACAGGGTAAGCTTTCAGTCTGGGTCAGCTCACAGCAGGCCATGCCGCCATGGTCGGGGCGATGGAAGAAGTGACTGCGCTCACCTATCGGAGTGGGATGCTCACTATCGTAAGAAGCGCAGTGTGATCAAGCCACTCATTCGCAGCTCACGAATACAACCGCAGCTAGCGGACTCCGGAACGAGCGTTCTGCGTTCTCTGCGTCCAAAACCAAACCGTCCCTGGGTGTTTCATACACGTTCACCACTGACGTCGAGATTCTGCTCGAGAACTCTGCCAAGATCTTCGGTCTCGTCGACGCGGGCGAGCGCGAACGCGCGTCGAAACCTGGTCTCAGAGTGGTGATGGAGGTGCTGAAGAGCCGAGTATCGGTGAGACAGGGGCGAACGGGGCCAGGCTAATGTGCAGGAATCGGGGGCTTGGGCGATATTTGACACGGTACGTTCTTCGCATGCATAGCGCCGTTATTTTCAAACTGACGCTCAGGACGGAATCAAGCTGTACGACATCGCAGCTGCTCCGCCCGAGAGCGAGGAGACAGTTGCGCGTTCTACAGGCGCCCCGACTGGTCGCCCGACGCATGGCGGTCTGGCACAGACGCTGTCGCCAGCGATACTTCCCCTTCAGGAGCGTCGTCGATGACTTTGGACGGAACCGGCCCTCGCCTCAATTGAGGTCGAAGGGTAGATCCAGACGCCACGTGACGCCAGCATTCCCGGGGCTCCAATTTGCCACTCGGTCCACGCCGGCCGGGATCCTCTCTTCAAACTTCTGCTCGTCATTTTCTCGATCGCGCCGCGTATGCATGGGACGTGGCGTGGAATGGAGACGTGTCAGTATCTTCCACTATAGCGTGTATGCACACCTGTCGACGCAGGCCGGAGGCGAAGCAGGCTGGCGCTGTTATCTAGGAACGAACGGGGGTGTGGTAGACCGAGTAACGACGTGATATGACACATTAGGGCTTGTTCTAGGAGGTCACTTACAGATCAGCTAGCGGCGCTTGTACCCACATCAGCTGCCGTTCACTTCACATTCTTCCTTCTCTTTTGCCCTCAACATACCTGACCTCGACACTCTCGTTCTCGGCGACACTTGCAACTGCAACGACCCCTAGGCGAGCCGACTCACCGCACCCCACGACAATCGTCAGCGGCAACGACCACCTGCACGTGCAACCTCCACCGGTCCGACTATCGCCTTCCCCTAATCTCCCGTGTCTTGTATCCCCACCGGAACGGCTCTTACGAACCAGCCAGTGGGCAGTGTACAAAGGACCACTCTCCGACGCGCATAGCAGCGGTGAGTCACTTGCGCTTCTTGCCGCCCTTGCCTCGCCGTCCCCCACCTTGTGTTGTAAAACGTTCATGAGTCCGTGAGCGCCGCTCGGGTCGGTTAACGCTGTTGCCACCCGTTGCCACCGGTCGAGGGCAGCACTGACGTGTGCAACACGCTACATCTCATGGTCACACACCTCTTATTCACGGCGAGCATTGAACCAGGGCTCAGCATGACTAGCCGAACCCTATGCCCTTTGCAGCTTTGCACCCTCGACACTTGCGATCTGCTGAGCCGATCTCTGGCCTGTGCATGCGGCGTAGCGGCGTACACCACTGATACCGCCCGCCGCCCGCCAGGCTGAGTGTGTCGCCCCTCCCACCTGTCTCATTAATCTCACACACACTACACATCACCTGCCATGCCCTGCACGCTTTCCTTGCACTCGACTTTTCTCCATTGCTTCATCTTCCCTCACAGTGCACCTAGTTCCTCGCCCGAGTTTCTCATACCTCGTCCGGCGCTGCTGGACTTCACCTCCCATGACCTCGTATTGCGATCACTGGGTGGCTAACCAACTAGACATGAGGACACCTCACTACGACTCCGACGAGTCGGGGTCCGAGCTGTCCGGCTCATGGCTGGATATCTCGAAAGACGAACAGCTCGAAGATGATGAGCACCTCTCCTCAACCGCTTCGGCCATGGGCTCCAGCACCATCAGCAACATCTCCCCTTCCGAAGTGTCGACCGATACGGAGGGTTTCTCTCTCAGCTCGGACGAGAGCCAGCCCGATCTCGATGACGACCGCCATGAGGACGAGGACGATGACGACGTCGACAGCGACAGCGACGGAGGGGAGGACAAAACCCCTGCTGCAAGCTTCAATAAGTTCACGTCGAGCTTCATCTTCCCCGACCCCACGAGCAGTTTCAGTACGATCGAAGAGACTCCTGTCCCTTCCATCTACAATGTGCCATCCGAATCCATGTGGGAGGGAATCGAGGATCAGGCTCCTCCGCGGCGCACTCGGTCCGACACCGCCACCTTCAACTCAACATCTGCGGCCAACAACGACAAGACACCTGCCACCGGTCACCCCTTTCAGGCTCGTTCTCCCACCACTGCCTCCAGCAAGCGGCGGTATCTGTTAGTAGACCACAGTCAGCTGTATCATACGGTGCTAATGGTTCCAGGACGGCGATCGCTTCCGCCGTCGTTCTGTCCCTGTTGGTCAAGATCGGGCCCATGGTCCTCCAGCACAACATCGGAGCGCTTGTCGCGAACACGTTCTCTGCTCCCGGACCTCTTGACGCTGTGCCCACGTACACCCCTCCTGCTGCGCAAGCCCCCAAGCGCACTTCTGACGAGAGTGTCATCGCTCGCGCCCTTGCCGCCCTGTCAGAGCAACCGACGGAGCCGACCGAGCCCAAAGACCGCAGCGAACCCACGTCAGACGTCAAGGACAAGCCTCAGAAGAAGGCTGTCTCCGCCGTTCGGGAGACTTCCCTCTCGATCCCTGTCAAGTCCGAGCTCTCCGTCGTTCCCGCCTCGGCCTCCCTGTTCATCAAGGGGGGCTTTGAAGAGCACTTCACCGATCCGGTTACCCTCCTGATTACGAATGCAGCATACCAGATCGTCAACCTGTCCGTTTGGTCCTATGAGTTGCTCGTGGTTCTGTCGCGCGTGACAGTCGACTTCCTTGCCAAGGAGATCCACCTGGCGCAGACCGAAATCTCGCACGAGCTGTCTAGAATCCGTGCAGCCGCTGAAACACTGTACGCACGTCGAGGAGAGCTCGCCGATCAGGTCACTTCGGCTGCCTCGCACTCTGCGCAACAGGTGTGCGAAGCTGCCCGCCTGTCCGCCAAGCAAGCCCACGACGCCGCTAGCTACTCGTTACAGCAAGCGAATAACGCGGCCGCATTCTCCACCCGTAAGGTGCGCGAGACGTATAGCTACCTCTTCCGCGTCGCGAGCCAGAACAACCGGACGGCAGCGCGCGGCGCACGGCGTGTCGTGCGCGAGGTGTCCCAGTCCTCGATTCGCAAGGCAAGCTCGAAGGGTGCACAGAAGGCGCGCTCGCAGCTCGGTTCCTCCCTCGCAGCTGGTGCACAGTACGCAAGCAATCTAGGCCAGCAGGCTGTGCGCGGCGCGCTCTCGGTCAAGAAGTCGAGCAATCGATGCAAGGACAAGCGCTCCTGTTGTGGCTCGAGCTGCTCCAAGGTCAAGTCGAAGAAGATTGGCAAGTGCGGCGGATCTAGGAAGTCCAAGTCGCGGTGGGGCAAGCGCAACCCTCCTCGCGAGTGCGAGCACAAGCACGGCTTCTGGAAGCGCGTCAGGCGCTGACCCCCGCCATCAATTCGTAGTATTATAGCAGTCAGTCCCATGTATTTGTTGTTTAGGTTCTGGATCGCCAAGGTTCTGGCGCCGAGAGCATCTTGTCCAGGTCAAGCTCCGAACGCTCCGAGCTGCTTAGACGCCACTCGAGCAATTCCAGCAATGGCTTCCTCATTGAATGTTAAAGGAGCTTAGCGCGTTCCAAGCGTCTCATTGACGCAGGAAACGTGCATCCGCGCACGCTGGCGTACCTGCGTCGATACGCGTCCTTTGTTTTGTGTCCATACATGGCCTTCCCCACCTCACCTCACCTCTCCACTGCTCACTTGCGCGCAGTTCATCTCGCAGCCAGTTCGCAGTCCAGAACAGCAGTCAGCGTGATACTCATGCGTGCATGGGATATAAAAGTCCTCCAGAAAAGTCTATAAACTGATGCGGTTGAGTTGGTCCTCGCTAGCTTCCGTGGGGAAACGGCTCGGGCGCTCGTCTAATGTGTGGGTTTGTGAAAGGGTGAGGGTTAGGGGGAAGAATGGGAGTGACGGAGGAGTGACAGTGACGAGGTGCTCTGGTGGGAAATGTGTGCTTCTCGATCGGAATCGAGCCAGAGTTTAAGCCGGTGTCACTCCTGGGGATCGGTCGAGATGGGATGTGATGGGCGGGATGGGTGGTTGTGATCTGAGGGGGTATGTGGTGCAGGTGGTCCGGGGAGTGCAGGCAATCTCTATGCGATCACATGTGCGGCCCCGAGCGCACTGCTCTACGGCTCTACGTGCGAGGTAGGCTTAGGCCTTGGAGATGCCCTGGAGCCTGTTCTTGTCGGCGGCAGCGACCTTGGCCTGGTTCGTCTTGGCGATGGCGTAGACGATACCGGCGAGACCACCGACACCGATCGCCGAGACGTTGCCGAACGAGGCGGGGTCGCCGAAGAAGAGCATGCCCGAGGCGGCGACGGGGAGCTTGTTGAGCGCGCCAACCATGGAGTACGTCGTCGAGCCGCAGACACGGACACACCACGCAGTCGAGTACGAGATGAAGACGGCGGCGGCACCCGAGAAGACGATGGCCGAGAGGAGAATCGTGCGGTTCGAGGCGGGGAAGTTGAGCGCGAGCGACTCAGCTCCCCAGTCCTCGAAGATGAGCGAGAAGAGGGCAAGAACGGGGATCGAGAGTAGGTTGTTGTAGAACATCGAGTCCCAGTCCTTGAAGCCGGTGACCTTGATGCGCTTGCGCATGAAGAGGACGTAGGCGGCCGAGCAGAGACAGTTCAGCGCCATCCAGAAGTAGCCGACAGAGACACCTCCGATCTTGTGCGTGGTGTTGGCAATCTCAGCGCCAGTGTTCGAGTCAACGCCGAGGTTCGAGATCGCGCTCGAGATGTCCGCCCAGGCGGCAATGACCGAGGAACCGACCATGAGAGCGAACGACGCGAGCGTCAGCGGCGTGACGTGGCCGCTGAACATGAAGACCTCGCCGTAGGCGATCAGGATGATCGTGAGGTTCTTGAAGATGCTACGAAGCGTCAGCTGAATTTCCACGCTGGAGAAGCTGCTTGTACACACGTGTAAACGGGGATAGACAGAAACTGGAGCGACTTGGAGCCGGTGTAGATGACAGCGACGAGAAGGCAGGAGATGGGGAACCAAGCCTTGGCATCCTTCATGTCAAAGTCACGGACTGGTGATGTCAGCACACCTCCTCTTGGCGGGTGTTTCAGAGCGCAAGTGCGCGCGACTCACAAGTGATGAGACCGAGACGCTTCACGGTTCCGACGGCCAGGACGCACACGGCCGACTGGATACAAAGGAGCAGGAACGTCATCGTGAAGTTGGCGCCCGAGACGACGTACTGCGGAGGGTGTCAGCGAGCGCATCGGGCAGAACGATGCATGGAACGGCGGTGGCGGGCAACGGGGTGACACGTATTGGGAGCTCGGTCGGGGCTTGTATAGCGCGTCTGGACGAAACGCCAAAAGCACCACTCGCCACCGGCGCGCAGTAAACCCTTCGCTTTCTGGCGGCTACGTCGGTCCCGCCGCCGCACTGAAACGCGATACACCCGCAGCAGTGCCAGGACGGTCCGTGATGGTACTCACCTTGTTCACGACGGTCATCATGATGGAGGCGGCACAGTAGTTGAGAATCGGCAGGATCTGTTCCCTGCTGGTCGGTGTGTGGGGAGCCTGCTCCTTCTCGCGCGTCGGCGAGGCAGGACGGGGAGCGCCGCCGAGGTTGGCCATGGTCTTTTCGTCGTCGGTGCGGCGTTCGGCCTGGTTGGAGTAAATGCTGGAGCTTGATGCTGAGCGAAGAAGAGGAGGCGAACCTGAGCGACTGAGGCTAGGGGAGCCAGAGTAGGGCTTGGACATGTGGGGTTGCGGTGATGTGGTTGGTTAAGGGGAGAAAGTAAGAATAGCGAATTAGGAATTTCAGCCGTTTATAGGTGGTCGGGCTGAGTGGTGGTCCACGTCTTGTGAGGTGTGGGTTCTCGTGCAGGGATGGAAGGGTGAGAGGCGGTGAATATGCAAGTGGTGGTGGTGACGAAGGGTGGTTCGTCGGTGATCGAGGATGAGGAGGATGAGAGGGAGAGGATGAAAGGAAAAAATAGAAGGGGAGGAAGATAAGAGAGGATGGAAAGGGGCCGCCTGTGTGAGAAATAAAGTCTGGTGGTGGATCGAAGGATTCTTGTTTGAAGTCTAAGGTTACGAGTATTGAGAGAGGAGCCGTGTGCCGTGTGCCGTGTGTGGGCGGGCGGGTCCTCAACTCGAGGTCTGCAGTCAATACAGTCCTGCCGGGCCAGCGCCGGGACTGGCGCGCTGGATTCCTCGATCCTCATCCAGGTGCCAGGTGCACGGGCGGACGGGCAGTAGCGCGGGCTGCGGCGGCGTTCCTCCTCTGGGCTGCCAGCCTGAAGTCAGCCAGCCAGCCAGCTCAGCCAGCCCAGCCAACGCCTACGATCGCAAGCCCAGCGCCCAGCGCAGTCAACGACCGCCGCGTCTGCATGCTATCAGTGCCCTCGGGCGTCTCGTCTAATCTTGGGATTAGACACTTGCACAGGGAACCAGGGCCGTCACCACCCCGAGCAACAGAGCATAACTGCGTCGCACGTATGCACGTCTAGGAGCAATCACGGCATGTCGGTAGGCTCTGGAGTGCTCATCGAGCCAGGAGAGTGCTGAGCAGTGTCGCATGTTGATCACTCGGCACGCTCTAAACACGCACCAGATTCACCCTGTGTCCTGCGTAGCGCCTTGGTGGACCGCAGCAGACCTGAGGGCCAATCTGGACTGTGAACTGTTTAGTCTGTCTGCAGCTGTCTAGTTCCGTCCAATAGTCCGTGGGCTTTGGCCACGTCCTAATCAGTGTCACAAAGGACCCTTGAAACCTTGTCTAATTTTTTCAAGTGGCTCCCTCCTCGCCCCTGGCTGACTTGCCTAGCGCCGTTCGCCGCGCCGCCCTCGCCGCGCGCGCCGGTTCCCGCCTTGCGACCGACCCCTGAAATCCCTCGTTCCCGATCCCTTGGTCCCTCTTCACTCCCTCAGCGTACTGCATTCACCCACCAACCCGAGCCACTTTATCGAGCCCGTCGCCTTCATTTCTTGGCTAGGCTTGGTCTCGTAGTCGCACTGTGTGCGCACTCTGATCCACTCGCACCCAGTTTTGGGTCTGAACTATGAACCTCCAACGAGCAGCACCTCAATCAACCTGTAACAACACATTAAAGCTTGGATTGCTACACATGCACATCTACAGAAGCGACTGAAGCCACGTACGCAGCCGCTCAAATTACTCATTCCACTCCCCTTCTGCGCACTCTTCTCGTCATTCTACCGAACCCCATAGGCCCGTCGCCCGCCAGCCCGTAATGTGGCTCCTCTCTAGCGCCCGCGACCCTCAATGATCAGCCCCAAGGCGCTCTAATGCAGGAAGACTCCTACTGCCCGCTCCCCGATCCGGCGGCATTGGCGGTCCCTGGCGTCACAGAACCGCTGGCTGCAGCACTGCTCGGTGTCGCGGCACCAACGCTGGGACCGTTGGGGGCAGCGGGGGCAGGCGGTACGCCACCAACTCCCGTCTGTGCCGTTGATGCATTGGAACCGCCCGCAGCTGCAGCTGCAACTCCAGCTGCGACGCCTGCCGCTGCTGCATTGGTGCTCGGCGCACTGGTGCCGGCCGTGCCTGCAGCAGGAGCGGCACCAGCAGCTCCGGGACCCGCTCCTGGGAGCTTGTTATGCACTCCCAGAATTCGAGCCAAAGCTTGCAGCTGAGCTTGATTACACGCTCCTAGATCGCTTGAACCTGTCAGCTTTCAACATTCCAGCAAAGGGCTGCATCGGGTATCACCCCAAACCGTGTTTCAGACTTACATAGACAAAATGACCTGCTTTTTATCCTCGCTAGTTCTCACGACGGACGCTGGCGGCTTGGGTCCGCCGGGCACTGGCGGAATCACGAGAATGCCATGGTTCACGAATTGTTGCACCGTAGCCCTGTATAAGTCAGTTAAGGTTGTCACCTCAATTACAGTCTCCATTTCTCTGATGCTCACATTGCCACAGTGATGATAACAGGCTGCTTGGCGGCCGTCGTTGCTGGCGTGGCTGGGCGCGCACCCGGCGTAGAGGGCGAGGTGATGTGTGGGGTCACAGGAGGTCGCACTCCTCCCCGACCACTTCCCCGAGGACGTCCGCGAGGTCGTCCTCGGACAGCGGTCGGGGTGCCTGGTGCCGGTGACGCCGTCGTCGTCGCCACGGGAGTGCCAGCAGGAACTCCTACTCCAACCCCAACCGGGGCAACTGCAGGAGCCGGGGTGCCTGGAGCCGCCACTGGGGGAGGAGCGGCTGCAGGAGTCGCGGTTGCAGCAGCAGCCGCAGCCTGTTGCTGCTGTTGCTGTTGCAACGCATTGGCCTGCTGCAGCCTCGCCAGTCGCTCTCGCTCAGCCACAAGTAGCTGTTGTCTCCGGATCTCAGCCTGTCGCGCTCGCTCGGCAGCCTCACGCGCCTCGCGTTCCTTCCGTTGTGCGTCTTCGATCGCCTGACGCTTCCGGCGGTTCTCGGCATCGATAACGTCCCACTGCTGGCGGATTGTTCGCAGCTCGGCCTGGACGCCCTGCATCTCCTCACGAACGACCTGGGTCGAAGCCTGCAGGAGCGTGATGAGGGAGGGAAGGTCGGACGCATGCTGCATTGTCAGTATCGGCCAGGGTCTCGCCCGACTCACGTGTCCCTCTCGTCGCCGAAGATCTGTAAAGCGAGTTCGAATGCCTGCGATACGATCGACGAGATCTTTTGACTGCTGTAGCTCTGTCGGTTAGTCTTGGCCACCCAATATCGGCACTCACCAAGCTCCTCCTGTTGCGGCGTGCGCTTGTCCTCCGTCAAGAGGTCGTCCTCGTGGATCTGGAACACATGATACGGCAGCAGCTGCTCCACAGCGTCTCCGAAACTCGTGAACGCCTTGGGCTTCTTCGGGGGATTCAGGACCGCATCTTGGTCAAGCGCCAGGGCCAGGTCGAAGCTAGGACACAGCCGAAGGTTGAGCGCAGAGTAACGCGTGGCATTGCGGGGCGGGGTAGGGCGACGTGGAGCGTCAGTTGGACGTAATAGTTAATGTGCACGTTATCGGGAGATCGCAACAGTCGTGTTAGTGTTCGAGGAAGACGGATCGCGATGTCAGCAGACCATGCTTCGAGTAACTTCAAAACAAAACTTACGCCGCAGCCCTACTCTCGACCTCTGCGATCTCAGCAGGCGAGTAGCCCGTATCCTGCAGACGCTTCCTCTTCACTGCCGTTATGGGGGCATACTCTGCCTCAGGTTGTGGTGGCGGTGCTTGCACTGGGAGCGGGAGCGCCGCAGGCGCTGCTGGCGTGTTCGGTAGACTTGGCGTGCCGGCCGGTGACGCAGTGGTTGACGGTTGCGGCGGTCGCTGCTGTGCATGGAGGAGAGGCGTCGGAGCCGAGCTGACCGGAGCAGTGGATGGGGAGAATGGTGTCGGCGTTGAGGGGCCGGAAGGCGAGGCAGCCGTGCTCATTGCTCTGCCGCCTGCTGCCCTCGTGAGTGATATGAGCGGGAGGAGCGAAGTGTGAGTAATGAGTGGACTGAGAAGCGGACAACGGGAGAAATTCCGTCACGGCCAGAGTTTAGGGCCAGCTTTGAGGCGGACGCGACGGCGATCAGAGGCATTTCGAAGGGTACTTTGAGCTCGTTCCAACAACAACAAGTAACATCAACAAGCGCCGCGCGCGCGACATCAGCGGCATGCCGAGGCCCACGGTGCGCGACGACGTGAACAATAACCATGCACGTGAACCTCATGGTCGTGAAAGCCGTCACGAACGATTGCTTCCCGCTCTCCTTCCCTCACATTTTTCATCCGATTAGCTGCGGGACCAAAATGCGCTTGTGCACTAGCCGATCCCCCTTAGAATTATTGTAATACGACCTTTACCCTGCAAGCAGCCTGGCATACCATAGAAAGAAAACGTGGTCTTCTACCCGAGTGTCAGGCAGACGATTTCCGACCGCCGTCCTCCGTTCAGCGATCTGCTCGACATTAGCGGTCCTTTCGTTCGGACGACACCACACGACCAGCCATGATCTCGCTCTTCGCCTCGACTTCAAGGAGGGCATTTAGCACCAGCGCCCGCGCGCTCGTCAAGCAGCCCATGCGTGCTACTGGTGAGTCCGACGCTGCTCTTGCGCTCGGTTTTCGTCTTGCTTGCTGCCGGTTTTGCTGTCGGACTGGCTCGGTCCTTAGATGCCCCCTACGATGAAAGTGACCGCAGCTGCGCAAGGAAGACTCGACAATACCTTTACCCACAATATTATGCTGACGCTGCAGCCGACTACGCTACCCCCGCCGACCTGCTCGCCAAGATTGGCCGCAACGCCGACACGAAGCTCGCCGAGAAGGCGGAGTCCTGGGATGCGCTGAACGAGCTGTGGCTGCAGGGATCAAAAGGCCCGCTTGGAAACGCCGGTCTGAGCATTAAGGAGCGCAAGTGAGTGGACGTTGGGGAAGGCCGAATCGGAAGGAGGAAGAGGGGGCTTCACGATACACCAGGGCTGCAGGAAGACGTGCTGGAATCGGGCAACTGTTCTGCGGACTAGCGGGATGGACTGGCAAGCCCTGTTGCGGAGCAGCAGCTGCAGCTGTTGAAGCTGCTGTCCTTTCGAAAGGGGCGGGAGACAGCCCAATGCTTGCAGACAGTTCCGCTTCTGAAGTGGCTCGGAAGCTTGAATGGACTGTCGACGGGACGTTCGGCTGGAGCTGGAAAGCTCTGGCTCGCCTTCGTGGTCCAGTATCATCCGTTCCGCTCTTTCTCCTTGGAAGAGCAGGTATGGTCTGCACAGCGTGATTGTCCAAAGTCAGAGGTGGTCAGTCCCGCACTGCGGTTCAGCCTGCGTGGCTCTGAACTTCTGGAAACTGGTCTTGACGCCATCTCGAGGCAGAGGGCACGCTCTTCCCCGACCTCACCGCCCTTCCTGCTGCAAAACGACCGCAACGAGCTGACTCCAGGTACGTCCTGTGGGCGTTCTCGCGCTACTCGCAGGGCGACAAGCCGAGCAAGTTCATCCAGCCCCCGAAGCCTCCTAAGAAGTTCCGCGGGTAAGTCGAACATTTGCTGTGAACGTTCATGTGCTGACGCTCTTTCTCTCATTCTGTGCGGTGCTGTCGCTCTGGACACTCACTCTCCCTGCTGCATTCGTCGTACTCCGCTCGTTCCTTTCCTTCACCCTCATCGCCTTCTCCTCGCCTTCGTCCCCCCCACTGTTCTTGCCCTGTCCTTAAATCTTGCTTGACATTAATACAAATACATAGCTGGGGCCCTCGTATCCAGCACGGTGTGCGCGTGCGGTGATCGGTGTATGCACTGTTGTTTAGATCCTCTCCTACTCCGCGACTCACTGATGATGTTCGTTCCTCCTCCCTGCTCTTAGACAGCGCGGTCCTCCGTCTTCGGCTTGGTCTGGGCAGCAACAGCCTGAGCGACCTGGCTCTGGACCTGCGCCGGAGGCTGAGTCTGAGTCTGCGCCTGAGTCTGTCCCTGCTGTCCCTGCTGCGGTCCAGCAGCCGTCGACGTCGAAGCAGCAGCGACAACGGGAGAAGCAGCAGCCTCAAACTCCTTCCTGACGGCATCGAGCTCCGCCGTCTCGCCAGCCGAGGCAGCGGCGGCGGCCTCGTCCCGCTTCTGCTTCGAGTGCTCCCACTGCCACTGGATCAGCTCCTTCATGCTGTGTCCTGGCGGAGGGGCGGTGCGCGGGTTCGTCTCGTGCAGGTAGTACGCGAGGAAGCCCGTGAAGACGCCGAGCAAGGGGTCGAGCGTCTTGCTGAGGAGGTGCGCCATGCTTGCGGTGTTTCGTCGGGTTTAATAAGGGTCGGGACTGGAGCGGGGATCGAGAGGAAAAGGCGCCGAAGAGGAGAAGAGAAGAAATGGGAGGGGCGCAGACGGCGGACGTGTCGGAGATCGGAGATGGCGAGGACTGGTTGCAGCTCGGGCTTGCGATCAGATGGCGTAGCAGTCTGAGCGGATCAGGGGGCGGAGTTGATCGGCCATGTCGACCACGTGGATGCCACAGGCGTGCGATCAAACCCCCCTCCGATATGGACGCCTATCAAATCCTTCGCGTGCCTAACTGCTACATACGACATGACGTTTCATGTTCCGAGTGGCGAGCCGTTGACAGCTCTGCAGAGGTCGAAACCTTCCAGACAGAACCCAGCCTGCCTCACGGGCTGTCTCGGTGCAGAGGCTGGGAGTGGCGAGTGGCGAGTGCGGCCATCACCGATCCACCAGTCCGGGAACCCCGACTGCCCCACCGAGCCCACCGAGCCCACCGACCCGGGCAGCGCCGGGCCGGAGTCTATGACGTCCGAGCCCTCAGTCGGCCTTAGACCCAACCTAACTAGAGACAGCCGGGATCCCTTTCTCTTCCTACACAGTCATATGACGCTGTAGAGCTCGATACGGACCTGAGCAGCACAAGGACGCCATGCTACCCATGCTGCCCACGCGCTGTGCCTCTCCATGCGCACATGCCAGTGACCGCATGAAGCTGCTGAAATCCTGAATGCGTCAATGCGACAATGCAGTGGTGATCATGTACTTCAATCGAATGGTACCTTTGGGGCAGACACAAGTTGAGATGTAGCACGGTCAGTGAGACTGGAACTGCGCTGGACCTGGTCGCCTGACCGCGCTGGCACGCTCGCCGCTCGCTCGGCCAGCTGCGCACTACGCACGCTATGCCATAGCCGTACGTCGCGACTCGTCAGCGTCTACGATCCTGACCTCGGGTGCGTGGGGCGTAGCGTCGGGATGTGGAGCACAGAGCGCCGCGAACCTTGCACGAGGACAGACACAGAGCATGGAAGGCAGCATGTTGTGGGACAGCTAATGCATAACAAATGAAGGAGAACAGAACCTATGCGACACAGAATGGGGGGAATCAGGATACAGGAATCTCGATAACTTTGGGGTTTAATGAGCTTGCGATGACTTGTGAAATGATGGAAATGCTAAGAGAAAAAGGAGAACGAGCCAGAAGTCTGTTAAGGTGTCTTGGTAGTCTATACAGCCTGGAACGGGGCGACCGGCGCGACAGGAACCGGGCCCATGGTAGCGTTGGCACCTGCGGCGCCGGCGTGGCCCACGACGTGGTCGTGGAAGTAGTCCCATGCCAGCTCTGTGATGCTGAAAATCGGCTTGTTCGGGAACGGCTGGTACGCGCCAATCTCGGACAGGCAGCGGACGTACCAGCGTGCAGTCCAGCCGAGCCAGACCCACGTCCAGGTGTTGCCGATGACGAACTCGATGGCGCGGAGGGCGGGCTCGGGCAGGGGCAGCGCCTTGCGGACGGAGCGCCAGCGGCGCTTCACGAGCGCCTCGACGACCAAGCCCAGGGGCTGGATCATGAAGAACGGCGTGACCATGAGTCCGAGGGGGAGCTCCTTCTCGCCACGGCCCATCTTGTCGAGCAGGAGGAGGAGGGAGGAGCAGTCGTGGTGCAGTCCCGAGAGCGTGAAGGTGATCGCGGACTTGATCAGGTTCGCCGCCACGTCGGGCGTCTTCTTCTCCTTGGACGACTTGGGCAGCGGGTTCGAAGGCGAGACGCGGCCAGAAACAGGAGTGGCCGGCGCCAAGTCCGGCTCCGACACCTCAAGGTGCGTCGTCTTGCGCTTCCGCAGTGTCGTGCTGACGTCGTCGCCGCCCTGGTCCACGGTTCCGCTGAGAGCCTTCTTCTCCTCGTCGTGCATGACGGACACCGCCTCGAGGACCTTGGCCTGGGGCGGCTGCGACTTGGACGCTAAGCTAGCGACGCCGGACACGGGAAGACCAAGCAGCTTCTCGCCGATGAGCACCCAGCCCCAGACGTGGAGCATGCGCCGGTTGTACTGCTGCCATGCCTGCCGTTAGCTCAAGATACGAATAAGTTCAACTTACCCTAGCCCAGAGGTAGCCGATACCCGGGTGGGAGAAAATCTCGCGGAGGCTCGCAAACATGGGCGGCCAACCCCAAGGGGACAAAAGCTCGTGGTCGCCGAGCCAGGCGCCGAGCGATACAAAGACGAGCGAAGCGGCGACGTGGCTAAACTCGAGAATGCACACGGTGCGCACAACGACCATGGTGCTGTACATGCCGCGCTCGAGCTGCGAGAGGTCGTTGTACTTGATCAGGTTCGTGATGAAGAAGTCTGGAGCGGCACGGCGCATGAGGGCGCCCAGCGCATCGTCGAGCAGGTACGCCACCGCGCCGTTGATCAGGCGGCGAATAATATACTTCTTCCGGGACAGCTCGCGCGTAACCTTGAGCTGCGAAGCGCACAGGGGCGCACTGAAACTCCAGCCGACGCCGCGCCAGCTCCAGACGAGCGAGTTGGCCCAGTCGAGCTTCTTCAGCGTGTAAGGCTGCGGGATCGGCTCCGGAACGCCGTTTCGGACGCGCCAGACGGAATGCTCGGGCGGGGTCATGACCAGCATCTCCAGCGTGCGGAACGAGAACATGACTGGTGCATGTCAGCAACGTCTGCGTACGCGTTGTCGAACTGCGAAACACCTCATGTGACACAACGGCCGGCTTACAGAGCGGACAGACATCGACCGGCCGCCGACTGAAAACTGGCGCTGGCCCACGCAGGCACTCCCAGCCACTGGTGGTACTCACCGAAGAGGATCCCTGCTCCCCAGCGTTCCTTTGGCGTCAGAAGAAGGGGGACATAGCTGAGGTACATCCAGCCGAAGCAGATGAGCGGTGCAAGTGCAGCTCGGAATACGCGAACGGCGGTGGTGGGCGGCGGAACGAGGGCGAGAATCGTCAGCGCGATCAGACCGAGGCCCATGACTACGTCGAGCACATGCGGCTCGCGCGGCTCGGGGAGCGCTGCTCGGAAGTGCGTCAGGGCGGTGACAAGCAGCTCAGTCGGTGACAGTGTGAGCTGCATGGTCGGTTACCGGCGGACGGTGGAGCAGGAATTTGCGGGCGCCAAGACCAGAGAAGATGATGATGAATCGAAGTGGCAAGTCGCGGGACAGTGGGAACGAGAGTGATGCAGTTGAGAGAATATGAATGGCCGAGAGAAAGGGGGTAGATCGCTGGTGAAGGGGCCGTTCTGCTGCTAGGAGTGTGTAAAGAGGGGCGATGTGCGCGAGAATCGGGCGGAACAGTTGGGTGTGTAGCAGTGTGTTGAGGAGGGGCGAAGAGTGGACTGTCAACAAGCAAGATGAGGCGAAATGGATTTGGCAGACTTAGGTGCGTGGCCCGGAGCCGCGGTGCCTCGCTGGGTTTGGACTGAAATATCAGACACAGCCTGTGCATCGCAATATGATCCTGCTTAGCATCGCGGACTAACAACGGATTACCCAGCCGCAGCCGCAGTCTTAGCCCAGGTGATACGCAGTCGGAGGCACGATAGCCCCGTATTGTGGCCCCCCCTTTACGTCATGGCCGCCATCCCAGGATCACAGCATGACCCAGAACATCTTATCTCCGCAAGTGACCGAGTGCGAAGGGAGCCCTGTCGAGACCCCGCACGTCCACCAGTCACTGACGCACAATCCTCTCCACACCATGGCCCGGCCCCAGGGTTCGCCGCTTCGGTGTCCGGTGCCCACGTCTGCTGCGTCCAGATGCTGCCATCCCAGTGGTCATCAGCACCCACGAGCCTCACCATAGCCCGGACAAGCTGACCATGGCCCTGGATCACCAATCACTGGGGATTGTTAGGACATCATGCCGCCGAGTCCTGTCAGCAGGGTTTCGTGGCTGACGGACCCCGATCGCCGATCTCTCATCTGTACGCACAATAGGATCGACGGCCCACGCATCCAACCTGCGGGTCAGTTCGAGTACTTGCAGTCTCACAATAGATCTATGCACAACCAATATGCATGCGAACGTTGCAAGGCAGCGGTACCGAGCCCAGCTGCCTACTATTACTCCGACTATGAAACAGGTTCGGGGAATGGTGAGTCATTGTCTACACCTCCTCGGGGGCGGCGGATCGGATCTGCACCTGCGCACCGGCCTGGACCTGGGCAGCAGCGAGGCTGGCCATCGCGTCGGCGATCTGCTGCATGTAGCGGTACGCCTCGTCGATGGAATGGCCGGCATGGAGCCTCTCGAGCGCCTCCTTGATCCTGTTGCGAGACTCCTCGACGATCTTGTCGACGGGCACGCTGACGTCCACCAGAGGAGTTAGGGGGCCGGAACCGGGGTGGTCGGGGATGTGAGGCAGGATGTCAGGGAAGGCAGGGACAAGGTCGGGGAGCTCGAGGTCGATGACGATCGCCTCGGGAGGCTTGATGGGATCCTGGCGCTTGCCGTGGTGGCTGCTCTGCATGGCATTGGAGGCGACAGGACGGTTGATGATGACCTCGCCGAGGACGTCACGAGGAAGGGCGGCTCCGGCGTCGTTGCTCTGGAGGTTGAAGGGGGCGGCGGCGACGCACACAAGGGCGAGGAGAGTAGCGAAGAGCATGGTCTGATATCAGTCGAGCGGTTGCGGGAGGCAGCTTACTGGGGGAGAGTAAATGAGCGTGCTGGCGAGTGTGCTGGTGGTGATGACTAGAATGGAGTTGAGGTGCTGTTGTAGGTTGATGCTCGTCGCGAGCTTTTATTATACCTGCAAACATCTAGTTCCGACTGCTGTACAATGATTGTGTTGCTCGTGCTTAACCAGGAGTAGATCCTTTGTTTCTGCCAAGCAGGTCTGGGCAGCTCAGGACCGACCTGGCCCAGCTGGCCCGCAGTCGTGGTCGAGCCAGCTCCATCAGTCGATTTGGGGCGTCAATCCGGATCTAGGAGACCTCATGTGTTCCAAGGACGAGCAGGGTACGTAGAGCTGCAGCATGCAGTACGCAGTGCTCGCAGAGTCACCTGCCGTTAATCATGAGAGGTTAGTGTGTCTAGAAGTCCCGACGAGTGATCCGGTGAAGAGCATGGAAAGAAGGCGTCGGCCAACTCGCTTGCTCCAGACTATCCAGAATTGCTGCTACCGAGATCCGACATTCCGCAGCTGATGGGATTGAAGGCGACCGAGGCGGCGAGTAGGCGTTGGTGGAGCTGTGAGTGAGTGGTGCAGATGTGGACACTTGGCGCGAGCTGCAAGCTGCCAGCCGACAGGTGCGAGGTGATCGACGCAAGTTTACGATGAAAATGGAGAGAAGGAAGATGCGGAATGTGGAGTGCGGCAGAGCCGCAGCGTTCGGAGCCGCAGAGGCGCCTTAGCGCTTTCGCAGGTTATAGATCTGCACTTGTGCACTCGTCGATCACTGAGCCGGCGATCCCGGTGCTGCACAATTGCGATCAGCATACCGCCATGCTCTGCATCCGGCAGTGGCAGCTGGAGAGAGGAGCGCAATTCGACGTCGCCTGCGCGCTTTTCTCCGGGTGGTCTGAGTGATCGAGTGATCGAGTCTCAGCAGAATATGTACGATCCTCATACATGCAAACGCTCAGGCAGCGGAACACCCCCCTTGCTACCTGACTAGTTGACTACAACTCTGACTATGAACTGGTTCCGGGAACGATGCGGCATAACCAGTGACCGAGGTGTAGTGGCGGCGCGCAGCCCTACACCTCCTCGGGGGAACGGACATTCTGCTTGGGGCGGGGCCGCTGAGCCTCGCGCTCGCGGAGGGCGCGGTGCTGCATGGCCACGGCGCGGGCCTTGAGATCGATAGCGGTGTCGTTCCTAGCCTCGCGGGCGAGGCTGGCGGCGAGAGCGTCGGCACGCTCGACTTTGATGTTGGCGTCGCGCTCGACGATAACGGGGGTGGCGGCGGCACACGCGAGAGTGAGGAGAGCAGCGAAGAGCATGATCTGGAGTTAGTTGTGTGCGGAGCTGAAACGCTGCAACTCACTGGTTGTGGTGTTTGCTGTGGCAGCGATCGTAGGTGTGGTAGTGCTGAGAGCGAAGTCGCTGGTGGTTGAGAAGCTAGAGAGGGGGCCGCTGGATGGCCGTCTCCTTCATGAGCTCCTGATTTTATCATTCGACAGCTGGTGATACGATGGTTGATCCATCAGCGTTCGCCCTTCCGGACTTCGAGAGCTCGAATCTGGTCGCGACCGACGGTGCGACCGACGAGATAGATCGGAACCGGGCAGGCGCGGTGCGGCTGCGGTTCGAGATTGTCCGCGACTTGTTGGGCGTTGGTGGCTTGTGGTGAAGCCAAAGGAGGGGCGCAGGGGGGTGAGTGGACCGTGGCCGGGCCGTGGTCTGGCCGCAGTCGCGGCCAACACGCCACGCGCAAGGCTAGTCAGTTACCTGTGATCACGAAGGCAGCACTCTCGTGCTTCTGCAGCTATGCATCAGACCTGGCCGCCTACAGTCTAGATGCCGCTCTGGGCGGTGTCCTTAGCCTTCTTGATGAACTGGTCCACGAGGTCGTTCGCTTCCTGCAGATTCTTGATAGCGTCGGGGAAAGACTCCATCTCGGCCTGCGCATCGGCGGGGTCGACGGGGTTCACAGAGCCGCCCATCATGCCTTGCAACGCGCCGGTCTGGTCGACAGCAGGCGCGGCGAGAGGGGCAGAGCCGTCCGTGTTCGCTTCGTTGGTCACGGGCGTGGAGTCGTCAGGGTAGGTTGGAGGCACCTGGCGAGCGAGAACGGGCGCGGCGGTCGCGGCGGAGGCGCAGGCGAGGGCAAGGAGGGAAGCGAAGAGCATGGTCTGTAGTTAGCTAGACCACGACGAGCGCTTAAGCGATAAGCGACTTTACTGGTGGCTGGTGTTGTAAAGAGTGTAGACCGAGTGAGTGAGTGGGGGAGGTGAAAGCGAATGAAGGAAGACGAAGCTGATGAGCGACTGTTAGCGACCGCCCTCCTATATGCCAGCAGCGATCGTCGCGAGCAGCACCCGTCAGTCGCGCTGTGTTATACGGCGATGCTAACGATCTTCCTCCCAATCCTCCACCGCCACGCCCGCGCCCAAGCGCGGTGCGGTGGATCGATCCAGATCTAGGGGCGTCGTTGCAAAGCAGTTGCGGAACAGAAAAACGCGCCTGATGCGGCGTTGTGTGGTTCCGCATTGCCCGTGATTAGGATCCTGCGCCGACGAGGAAGGCATGCTGATGACCATTGGACTTAGATACGACGCCGCATGCGATACATAAACTAGGGTCACAGGTTAAGTCGAACGGATGCGCACGGTCCCGTCATCGTCAACCTCGCCGTGGCTCATGTTCTGATCCATAACTCATGCAACGGTACTCTTTATGCCTAGAAACTCCGCGTAGAGCCGAAAGGAATGCTTGGCAGCTCGGACAAATGGAGCTGCAGAGCGCACCGTGCATACTGGCCACCACACCACCACAATAAAGCTGCATGTCACCACCCTCCTTATCGCCCTAGATCTCAGCCACCGAGGCCTGTGCTTGCCCCAAATCTTTCAT